>JAXRJS010000015.1:3837500-4209204 GCA_037127375.1 Dione juno | reverse complement strand
GGAATTGTAAAGTTATTGTTTGGAATTGTCATTGGAATTATTTATTGAAACCATAAATTGAAGTTATTATTTAAATTTATTATTTGAAATTTTTATTTGAAAGTATTAATTAGAACTATAATTTAAAAAGTTAATAAGATATTATTTAAAATTATTTATTCTTATTTATTCTTAAACTTAAACAATACAAAAGTAAAAAACGTCTCTGATTACGTCAGAGGGACGCGTATTTAAAAAAAAAAAAAAAAAAAAAAAAAAAAAAAAAAAAAAAAAAACCTAACCTAACCTAACCTAACCTAACCTAACCTAACCTAACCTAACCTAACCTAACCTAACCTAACCTAACCTAACCTAACCTAACCTAACCTAACCTAACCTAACCTAACCTAACCTAACCTAACCTAACCTAACCTAACCTAACCTAACCTAACCTAACCTAACCTAACCTAACCTAACCTAACCTAACCTAACCTAACCTAACCTAACCTAACCTAACCTAACCTAACCTAACCTAACCTAACCTAACCTAACCTAACCTAACCTAACCTAACCTAACCTAACCTAACCTAACCTAACCTAACCTAACCTAACCTAACCTAACCTAACCTAACCTAACCTAACCTAACCTAACCTAACCTAACCTAACCTAACCTAACCTAACCTAACCTAACCTAACCTAACCTAACCTAACCTAACCTAACTGCTGAAGACAAAGAGGGAATCCAAGGGACAAACGCCACTCAATACACGGAGGGAGCCGCCAGCAGAATCTTGTTTATACAAGCCAACCTGCAGCGCTCGAAAATCGCAACAGCTGAGCTGTACCAGACGGCACGGGATAAGGGCATATCAATCGCGCTAGTCCAAGAACCCTATATCGGGAGGACCGGCGTAATGAAACACCATCCAGGCACGCAAGTCATCCAGTGCACCCTTGATCGGCAGAAACCCGTAAAGGCCGCCATAATAGTCTTCGGTGACAACCTGGAGGTCATACATGACCCGCAGATTGTAACCGAGAACATAGCGGCTGTCTTGGTAAAAGCGGGCCAGCTGAGGCTAGGTATAGCCTCCGTGTACTTTGAGGGCGACCAAGATCTCCAACCGTACCTCCTCAATGTCAAGGCAGTATGCCAGAAATTAAAGACATGCAACCTTCTGATAGCCGGCGACGTAAATGCGTGGAGCCAGTGGTGGGGAAGCAGCACGGAAGACCACCGCGGATCAGACTACCACACCTTTCTCACGGAGATGGACCTCCAAGTCATAAACACGGGCGAAGTTCCTACCTTCGAGACCTACAGAGGCGGAAGACTATACACAAGCATAGTCGACGTAACCGCCTCTAGCCTGTCCCTAATCGACAGACTGGAAAACTGGACAGTGGATAGGAAACTTATAACATCGGACCACAATGCCATCACCTTCTCACTACGCCTGGATAAACGCCTGACACCCCTCAGGCCAATCTCCACGCGTAAGTACAACACAAAGAAGGCAAATTGGTCAGATTTCTCCACTGTTTTCAGGGCCAGTCTTGTCGCTCAAAACATCACAAGGGACAGTGTAGTGGGTCTAACTAGCCCGGACGATCTAGACAGGCTTATCACCACCTACACGGAGGCGATCCAAAGGTCGTGCGAAAGCGCGATCCCCGGGATTGAGGCGTGGAAGGGCGATCCCAGACCACCTTGGTGGTCGAAGTCCCTAAATCACCTGAAACGGGACGTACTGCGTAAAAAACGCAGAATCCGGAACGCGGCTCCCTCTCGCAGGCAATACGCACTACAAGACTATCTCATAGCAAAGGACCTATACCACCTTAAGGCAAGCGAGGCGGCCACTCATAGCTGGAAGGAGTTCTGCTCGAAACAAAACAGAGAGAGCATGTGGGACGGTGTCTACAGAGTAATCAGGAACACCACCAGAAGGGAGAACGATATGCTTCTACGGAACGCAGCTGGCGAAACACTTTCACCTGACCAATCGGCGGAATTGTTAGCCAAGACCTTCTACCCGGATGACTCTGCGGACACCGAAACGGACCAACAACAACAGGTCAGACTTCTCACAGAGGGCAGACCCCCGGAGCAGATGCAAGACTTGTCGAGCGACGACCCACCTTTTACTACAGCGGAGCTTGAAATGGTTCTCACTGGGTTGAACCCCAAGAAAGCCCCTGGTCCCGATGGGTTGACGTCCGACATCTGCACGGCCGCGATCGGCTGTGACAGGGAGGTGTTCCTGGCGATAGCAAACAAATGCTTGTCGCTACCGCACTTCCCCAAACAGTGGAAAGTGGCCCATGTCTGCATCTTAAGGAAACCGGGGAAAGATGACTACACCCACCCAAAGTCCTACAGGCCAATAGGCCTGTTGTCGATAATGGGGAAAATTGTCGAGAAACTCCTGGTCGGCCGACTTCAGTGGCACCTTCTTCCCACACTTCATCCCTCCCAATATGGGTTCATGCCTCAGCGCAGCACCGAGGACGCCCTCTACGATCTAGTCAAACATATACGGTCTGAAGTGCGAGCCAAAAAACTCGTACTTCTGGTATCACTTGACATAGAGGGAGCCTTCGACAATGCCTGGTGGCCTTCACTCAAGAAGCAGCTCCTTACAAAGAAATGCCCGAAGAACCTGTACAAGCTGGTGGACTCCTACCTTAGAGATCGAAGGGTAAAAGTTAACTACGCCAGAGCGTCCAGTGAGAAAGGAACCACAAAAGGCTGTGTTCAGGGATCCATTGGTGGACCAACTTTTTGGAACCTAATACTGGACTCACTGCTCCGAGAAATGGCCTCCCTAGGAGTCCATTGTCAGGCATTTGCCGATGACGTGGTCCTGGTCTTTTCCAGCACAAATACAGAACACCTGCAGGCAACAGCAAACAATAGCTTAAACGTCGTGCATGATTGGGGTATCCGCAACAAACTTCGCTTCGCAGCGCACAAAACAAATGCGATGCTGCTGACAAAGAAGCTGAAGTTCGATAATCCAATCATCTACATGACAGGCCTGCGCCTAAACCTCGTAGAGGAAATTAAACTGTTAGGCCTTACAATAGACTCGAAGCTCACCTTCAACGGGCACGTGTCTGCAACATGCCGTAAGGCTGCAGACATATACAAACAACTTGCGTGCGCGGCAAAGGTGACTTGGGGTCTGAATGCTGGAATAGTCAGGACTATATACGTGGCGGTGATAGAGCCAATCGTCCTGTACGCAGCGAGTGCCTGGTCTCCAGCGGCAGAGAAGTTGTCTATACGCAGACAACTAGACTCGCTGCAAAGAGGCTTTGTGCAAAAGATCTGCAAAGCGTACAGGACTGTGTCTCTGACGTCGGCACTCGCCATCTCGGGGCTGCTCCCCCTCGATCTTCGGGTACAGGAGGCAGCAACGCTGTATGGTATCAAAAGAGGGCACTCTATCGACCACCTGCCACCGGGCAGAGAGATCGAGCGCAGGATTGGACCCCTAGAAAATCCCCACCCCTCATCACTAATTCACACCCAATACAAGCTCCTGGACAACCTTGACCCTGAAACCCTCGAATCCCACCATATATCCGGCCCCCAAATTTACACTGACGGCAGCAAAATAGAGGAGAAAGTTGGAGCTGCCGTCACATGGTGGCACGAGGGCAGGGAAATAAGGTACTCCACCTTCCGCCTGGAATCGTACAATACGGTATTCCAGTCGGAGCTGTACGCTCTGTCCAGGGCTGTGAAAATGGTGCTCGAATCAAAGGTAGCCACTGCAAACATCATGAGCGACTCCAGATCTTCGCTCGACTTGCTCAAAGGTCCTCTAGCAACTCACCCACTGGCCCTAAAAATAAAAGAGGATATCCGTAAAATAGAAGAAAGCAACAAAACAATCAACCTATACTGGCTGAGGGCCCATGTCGGCACTCCAGGGAACGAGAGAGCCGATGAGCTAGCGAAAAAGGCAGCGCTAACAAAAAAGACGGCTGCGTGCTATGACAGAGTTCCCATATCGTACATCAAAAGGAAGATTCGACAGGACACTGTCATCAAGTGGCAGCGGCGCTACGAAGCCTCCACCACAGGCTCGGTCACAAAGGTCTTCTTGCCGGACGTCTCATCCGCAAGACGCATCCTCCAAACATCGAGACCAACACCCATCGATGTCCAGATCCTGACCGGCCACGGGGGCTTCGCGGCGTACTTGCACCGCTTCAAATTAAAGGACAGCCCCTCCTGCGTCTGCGACCCAGATTGCGATGAAACGATATGGCATATAATCTTGGAATGCCCAAGATTTGGTCTCGACAGACATACGCTGGAAAGCAAACTACAGATCAGTCTGAGCCAGCAATCCGTACACACAATCCTGGAAAACGAGACCACCAGAACACCATTCTTCGAGTTTGCACGCAAAGCCGTCGAAATAGCTGCCAAGAGAAATAGCTCAAAAAGCCTCTCACACCAAACGCCGACCCAACCACACACACACACACCAGTCACCTCAACCTCAGCCACACCACAACTACCAGCACTAACTCAAACACTCACACACCCAGCAACAACAGCTCAAAGTAGCCAGCTCCCATCCACAAGCAAATCACCTCCCAAGAAATGCACTACAGCCATCTCAAAAATAGCATAGGTCATAAAGGACTGCTTATAGTTGTGGCTCGGTTGTGGTAGTTGTCTTGATGTTACACCGCCATCAAAATTGTGAATTGTATTATTTGTATGTGAATTGTAATTGTACTATGTAAAAAAAAAAAAAAAAAAAAAAAAAAAAAAAAAAAAAAAAAAAAAAAAAAAAAAAAAAAAAAAAAAAAAAAAAAAACATTAATAAATAATAATAATAATACTAATAACATAATAAAATAAAATAAAATAAAATAATAACAATTAATATACCAAAATTTTGGATAAACCATAGTTTTAAGACATAGTTTAAGTAGAATAAGAATTAGAAGAAAATATGGCAATTGTACGGGGATAAAATCACCTAAATTTATATAAAGATACATATGTACGTAATTAATACCAAAAGTAAATAAAACATAATAAAATTATACACAGAAGGACTCACGTTTTTAGCATAAGCTTAACCACTGTTTATAAGAAACCTCTTGAGAATTGTATGCTCTGTTAATAAAAATTAAAATAAAAGCAAAAAAGGGCACGGACGCAAAGTCTGTGGATGTTGTTTCATTTAAAAAAAAAAAAAAAAAAAAAAAAAAAAAACCTAACCTAACCTAACCTAACCTAACCTAACCTAACCTAACCTAACCTAACCTAACCTAACCTAACCTAACCTAACCTAACCTAACCTAACCTAACCTAACCTAACCTAACCTAACCTAACCTAACCTAACCTAACCTAACCTAACCTAACCTAACCTAACCTAACCTAACCTAACCTAACCTAACCTAACCTAACCTAACCTAACCTAACCTAACCTAACCTAACCTAACCTAACCTAACCTAACCTAACCTAACCTAACCTAACCTAACCTAACCTAACCTAACCTAACCTAACCTAACCTAACCTAACCTAACCTAACCTAACCTAACCTAACCTAACCTAACCTAACCTAACCTAACCTAACCTAACCTAACCTAACCTAACCTAACCTAACCTAACCTAACCTAACCTAACCTAACCTAACCTAACCTAACCTAACCTAACCTAACCTAACCTAACCTAACCTAACCTAACCTAACCTAACCTAACCTAACCTAACCTAACCTAACCTAACCTAACCTAACCTAACCTAACCTAACCTAACCTAACCTAACCTAACCTAACCTAACCTAACCTAACCTAACCTAACCTAACCTAACCTAACCTAACCTAACCTAACCTAACCTAACCTAACCTAACCTAACCTAACCTAACCTAACCTAACCTAACCTAACCTAACCTAACCTAACCTAACCTAACCTAACCTAACCTAACCTAACCTAACCTAACCTAACCTAACCTAACCTAACCTAACCTAACCTAACCTAACCTAACCTAACCTAACCTAACCTAACCTAACCTAACCTAACCTAACCTAACCTAACCTAACCTAACCTAACCTAACCTAACCTAACCTAACCTAACCTAACCTAACCGATCCGACTTCGAATCAATATAAACCTAACTTTTTGGCATCCTATTTCAAAATTTTTTGCACATTTGTCTTTATATAGTACATTAGGTACTATATACACCAAAAAAGTAAATAAAAATAATAATTTAAAAATCTGTTTTTTGGACTTAGAAAAATTTCTAAAAAATTCTTAAAAATCGAACCTGTGACTCTCGGTTGCGAAACTTGTCCTATCGTTGCGGGCACCTGTTTGCAATCGTACAAAACGGTTTGAGCGAATTCGCGACGTATTTTCCGCGAATTTTCCTAATTTAGTGCCAAAAATAGGGTTTTTTGACTTTTTCAAAAACCCCCCGCACCCCACCCGGACTTGACATACCTTGATCGATAGGTCTTGAGGAGACCTATCCAACGACACCTCGATCTCGGAGATCGGATAAGTAGTTTCCGAAAAAAAGCCCGCCCACCGCTCCCTGTTGTGATTGAGCAGGTGGAGAAGAGCTATACCGTAGGGAAAGCCGGCAAATCTTTAGCTTGGAAATCGGAGATTTTGTTTTAAATTAACATTTTCCTTTTGGATATTTTGACAGTCGGCGGCTCTTTACACCGCCGTACTATATAAATTAAGACATTGGTGCTCGGATAGGGGGTTTTACTTTTACTTTTACTTTTACTGTTGACTTCTATTTTATTTTTATTTTTATCCTTGACTTTATTTTAAATTTGTATTCATATTATTTTACCACATATTTTAATTCTTTTAATGTTTGACACGGAAGGCCTAGGAGAGGAAAGTTAGATTCTTGTCGAAAAAATTTAACGGTTCCTCTCACCCTATTCATACAATTAATCAATTCTATTTTATTTTACTGACATTATTTTATTGACATTATTTTATTTTATTGACATTATTTTATTTTATTGTACCATTTTACGATATATTTGACATTTGACATTCGAGTGGCTCTTTACACCACTCGACATTTTACAACTTCTTCAATTCTATTTTAATTTATTGACACTATATTTATTGACATTATTTTATTGACATTATTTTATTGACATTATTTATTTTATTATTTTAAGATATTTTTGACATTTTGACATTCGAGTGGCTCTTTACACCACTCGACATTTTTACAACCTTTGACTTACGCGTCCCTTTTAAATCAAAAATGTTGGGTATCCGCACACCAGCCAAGGGTACCAACACGACGAAGGTTGCAGGTGGCGATCCTTCGAGACCTATCGAGGGAGCCGCTAGCCTGGTTCACTCTCCAGCCAAAGCTCCAGAGAGCCCTCTGACTGCTCATAGCTGTTCCCAGAAGCAGAAGAGTAACCCTGTCCCTCAAGAAACGGGCGCCCCAACTCGGGGAAACAAGGTGCCCGCGATAGCGGTCAGTCCGTTAAGCAAATCAGGTTACGCGAGCAGGATAGGCCAAACTCCACCTTGGCAACTCGCGTAACCTGAAAACGGACATTAAGGCCGAAGTTACGAGTGTGATAGAAAGGCTGTATCAACTCGTAAAGGAATCGGAAGTGGACAGGGTGAAAGGAAACATGGAAAGGAAGGAAGGGGAAAGTAGTGTAAAGAGGACAAGGAACAGTTTGGTCCCGAAGGACGAAAGGGAGGATGAGTTAAAAGGAAACTGGAGGAACATAAGGAGATCATGCAACAGAGCGAGAAAAAAATGGAGGACCTGATACAGGCCTTACAAAAGAAACATGAAGCGCTCGAGAGGACCACATACGCGAGTGTAGCGGCTAGCGATACCAAAAGGCCTAGTCCGCAGCAAACCGCTCTGCACTCGGTTGTGGTTACCTCGAAGAATGATCTGGACACAGGGGAACAAGTGCTGGAGCAGATAAGGGAGGTTGTTGATGCCAAAGAGGGTTGGGTAAGGGTGGAAAAGGTCAGAAAGGCGAAGGACCGGAAAATAATCTTGGGATGTGCTACAGAGGAGGAAAGGGACAAGGTCAAAGATAGGCTCCGAAGGGCGAGTGACCGTCTCAATGTTGAAGACGTCAAAAACAAGGATCCGCTTCTGATCCTCAGAGACGTCCTGTCATACAACTCTGACGTTGATATTCTGGGCGCTCTGAGGAAGCAGAATCGGAGCCTCTTTGACAATGTCCCCAAGGAGGAGTTCCGGGCCGAGGTGAGGTTCCGCCGTAAGACCAGGAACCCCCAAACGGCTCACGTCATCGTGAGAGTGTCCCCCATAGTGTGGAACCGAGCGGTAGAGGCGGGAGCTCTGCACGTAGACTTACAAAGAGTCAGAGTGGAGGACTTTTCTCCGCTCGTGCAGTGCTCCCTCTGCCTCGGCTACGGTCACAGCAGGCGGTTCTGCAAAGAAACCGCCCCTAAGTGCAGCCACTGTGGGGGGCCTCACATGAGGACCGAATGCGAGGGCTGGCTTGCCAATGCATCGCCAAGCTGTTGCAACTGTGCGGGCGCCAAAATCGAACGCGTTGATCACAACGCGTTCAGCGCAGACTGCCCAGTTAGGCGCAGGTGGGAGGCATTGGCTAGGGCCAGCGTCGCATACTGCTAAGGGCGACGAAGGTGGTGGGGAAAATTAGTGCTCGCAAGTCCCTCGACAGCGTCCAGAGGGGCTTCGCCCAGTAGTTTATTAAATCTTATAGGACGGTCTCTCTGGATGCTGCCCAGGTACTGAGTGGGCTGATCCCCCTCGACTTAAGAGTTCTGGAGGCAGCGAAAATATATGAGGCCAAACGCGGTAAACCGCAGGACTTTCTCCATGGAAGAAAGGTGGAGAAAAGGATAGCTTTTGACCAGTTGTCCCATCCGTCGGAGGAGCTCGGATTGGGATTCGGTTGCATCGAGGGTCTTGAGCCGGAGGGTGTGGGTGGGCATGGTCTAACGGGCATGCTCATCTACACAGACGGTAGCAAGATTAGTGGTGGGGTAGGAGCGGCACTATCGTGCTGGAGGGGGGAAGCTGAACTGCTGACCAGAAAGTACGTCTTATCGTCTTTCTGTACGGTATTTCAGGCGGAACTCTTCGCGCTCTACCAGGCCACCAAGATTGCGTTAGAATCCTCGGAGCGATCGGTCTGCATTCTGAGCGATTCCAGATCGGCTCTCGAGTTGCTGGAGGACCAGGATGCGTCCCACCCCATCGCATTTTCATGAAGGAAAATGTAAAAAGAGCGACAAAAGAGAGCATTCATGTCAAACTCTTCTGGGTGAAGGCACATGTTGGGATCCCTGGCAACGAGAGGGCGGTCGAACTGGCCAAAAGCGCGGCCTCAAACAACAAAAAGGCACCAGACTACGATGAGTGTCCCATCTCTTATATAAAGAGGATGGTGAGAGAGGGTGCGGTCGAGGAATGGGATAGGAGATACGCAAAGACAGACAAAGCCAAAGTAACAAAGATCTTCTTCCCAATAGCTAGTGCAGCCCAAAAAATAATAAAGGACATAAAATTGACACCACCAATAGTTCAGGCATTTACAGGCCACGGGGGATATGGAGAGTATCTGGCCAGATTTAAATTAAAAACCACCGCTCAATGTGAGTGTGATTCCGAAAGGGAGCAAAATATTCTACACCTCCTCACTGACTGCCCCATACTCTCCAGAGCCCGCGTGGAAGCGGAAAACAAGATTAATAAAAATATAACTACAATAACAATTCCGGAAATTATGAAAAATAGGCAAACACGAACATACTTCACAGAATTCTGCGACTATGTGACAAGAATTACGAGGATAAAAAATGGCAGCAACCAGGTATAAAAATTTAAAAAAAAATAATAAAAAAAAAAAAAATAAAAATAAAAATAAATGCCTGTTGCTGCAAAGTAATAATAAAAATAAAACAAGAAACATTTTGTTGTGACTATAAATTGAAAGGTATAGTCCCTAACGATGGATAATATATTAGATTAGGTCCCCTAGTTAAGATATGACAAAGATGTTCTTAGTAAATAATAAGTAGTTAAAAATTAAATATAAGTTACCTTAGTTAAACCTATACCTTATACCTTTGTTCTGGGTAAACTTGAAAGCGATCGCTAGAAATAGTATCAATAAGTGTAAAATAATAAATAAATAAATAAAAACACATGCGTGCGTACAAAGTACACATGTCAGAAGTGAAACTTCTTTGGCGAACTAATTTATAAATATATTTATACAAATCTAAAACTTTAAATTTCCAAGATTAAGAGAAAGGGAAAAAGAAAGATAGGTTAGGAATTTAATTGTCATTAAAATAAAAATAATTAAAGAGAATTATTAAAATAAATTTATTTTATATTGTTTGAAAAATAATATAGTCAAATCTCAGATGTTGAATATTAAATTAAAATTCCTCGTGATTTTTTGTAAATATTAAAAATACCTAATCCAATTTAAATATATACAAAATTTTTGTAAATTAATGATAAGTCTAGAAATTCCAATTTTTTAATTAAAATTTCGTCGAAAGAATTTATGAAATATTGTTATTAGTATTTTATGCACAATGATTGAATGATTTATTGAAATCTCAAATGATGAATTGTAAATAAAAATGCCACGTGTTTTTTGTCAATATTAGAAATTATTAATTAAGTTTTGTTTTTAATTAAAATTTAGAAAAGCGAATTTATGAAATATTTTTATTTTATGGTAAATGATTTATTAAATTATCAAATGACGAGTGGCAGGTGGAGTTGAAATACCACATGTTGTTTGTAAATATTAAAACTACCTAGCCTTCAAACCAATTATCATAAAAAATTGTAAATAAACAAAAAGATAACAGATATATTACTTACTTCGAATAATTGCTTGATACAGGACAACTTACAAATTTATTCACAAAGTTTTTTCACAAAGTTTTTCACAAAGTTTTTATTTATAAAATTCACTTACTGTTTATTCACTGTAGAAGTGTCTAATAATATTGTAAATATTACGCTATGCGACAGAAATGCCATCTAAAGTTCTAATAATTAACTAGTAAACGAATACACAACCAATAGGGCGTGTATTCTTTCTCGATATCCCGTATTCTCTCTCTCTCTCTTGTTCAATCTTTCTCACTATAGCTCTCTCCCACCTCACACTCCATAGCACTATGCGTGATACGACGTTCGCTCTGTCTCACTTTTTCTCTCAATCTTTCTCACTCGCTTGCTCCCTACTCTCACTCCACGGCTAGTTGCTCATGCTACGTTCGCCCTGTCTTACTCTCTCTCAATCGGTCTCGATCACTCTCTCTCTCTTTTCCGACACTTCCGTTGCATACCGGCGTGACGTTTCATCTGTAAAAATTTTACCCTCATGCGCCTAAAGAAGTTTCACTTCAAAAAGGATATAGAAAGTCTCCGGTCACGCCGGAGGAGTTTTGACTACGAAACATTTAAAAAAAAAAAAAGAAAACCACACCTAACCGACCGACCGACCGACCGACCGACCGACCGACCGACCGACCGACCGACCGACCAACCAACCAACCAACCAACCAGTTGTTGATCTATATAAACTTTTCGTTGAACTTAAACTTTTTCTTGGAGGGATAGGATATGGAGTTAATTTGTAAACTTAAAATTTCTTAAGATGTGAAGGGGTTACCATAAATTTTTAGAATAGAATTCTAGTTGAAAGTGAAAAATGGACCTATTTACCCCGTTTTACGTTACGTGGGTTTGGTTCATTAAATACCAACGAATTAAAACTTTCCATACTAATAAAAAAAAAAATTAAAAAAAAAAGAAATTAAATCCAATGTTTGGAAAGTGTCAAATAAACAAATAACCATATATAGTCAAAAAACCATATAGGTTAGAAGGTGCATATATACTTACTAACTTGGTTGTAAAATTAAATGAATTTAAGTGGGTAAGTTGCAATTGTAGGTACATACGAATATGACAAGTTTAGCAAATACAATATTTATTGTGAACTCGTGTTTTGTGTCAACTTGTTTATGGTGTACTTGGTATTGACTTACTTACTTATTTTAAATCATATCATTATAAGCTCGATAATATCATAATACATACAACGCATACCGGAGTGCTGGAGAAGGCCTATGATGAAAAAGGCACACCGAAATTGGGGACACGAATTTTTTTTTTTACTTGAATTTAACATAGTATACCCTAATTTCTCGGATTAAAAAAAATGGTTTTATTATTATTGTAATATTAAATATAGATAAGAAAAAAAAAAAGAAAAATTGTTGCAATTAATTTATTTATTACAAAACATTTCAGGTCTTGGACCTACGAGCACTGTAAATCTTATAGATAAATAACAAATGTTTTACAAAATCAGTCTTATTTTTGTTCAATAATTAACAATAGTATATCAATCAGCACTCCATGGGCTCCGGCTCCGGCTCCGGCTCCGGCGCCAGCGCGTGCAGCGGCGCGGCGAGGGCGTGCGCCCGCGGCGGCGGCGCGGCGGCCGGCGCTACCTGCAGCAGCGCGCGCCGCAGCTGCAGGTAGCGCCGCTTGAAGGCGAGCCCGCAGCCGCGCGAGCGACGGAACTCTATTACGGACTGTGCCTCCCCGCCGTCGCCGCCCTTCCCGCCCACAGGCAGCGCCCACGCGCGCATGCGCACTTCATCCCCGCAGTCTATGGCGAACTAAACAAACAAATAGGACACACTGATACAACACTGCAAGGTAAGTCGTAGTAGGTGGTACCCAGCCAGCAAAGCACGGCCAGCAATGGCCAGTACCGAATGGCTTTAGTTTGTATACACTATGTTTACATGAGGGTGGGTAGTCCATTCAGGTACTCGAAAAAGGTCTTTTCACAATATGAAAAAACAAGGCGTATGATTGTAGTAAACAAGGGACTTAGACGATAAGAAGTATGTTGTGTGAGACGTGGTACATACAATGCGCGGATGTATCCGCCGCCAGGAGTAGCGCAACTTGTCCAACAGCGCCGCCAGCGCGCGCAGGGCGGCCGCGTCGTCGCAGCGCAGCCACACGCGCGTCATGCGGCGCACGAGGCGCTGCAGCGGCGCGGCGGGCGTCAGCGCGGAGGCGGGGGCGGAGGCGGAGGAGGGGGCCGCGGGCCCGTCCGGCGGCGTCGACAGCAGCAGGTCGTCTGCTTGCGCGGGCTGCGAGTAGCTGAGCAACGCGTCCATATCTGCGGCGCTGAGGTCGGGCGAGTCGGGGTCTTGCTCCCTCCCCCCGACTCCGGCTTGCCCTCCCCCTCTACTGCCAGCTCCGGGTAGAGGCTGCGAGCACCACACTCGACGTGTTCCATCTGACATGAAATATTATAGTTAAAAATTAAGCAGTGTAAATATTTTAATTGCAACAGTGGGGTAAATTAATATTTTTGAAAAAAGATAATTGAATATTATAAATATTATAACCGATTAATATTCTACATTTGTTTTCAACCATGAATAAAATCTATAAATTCTTTTGTCAATCTGCCATCGATGAAACGATGCCATCACCCTAAACAAATAATACTATTGAAATTTGTTATATAAATGATTTGGAAAAAATAAAGTAAATAATACAAATAAGAAAATTATAACTTTACTCCTTACCAATAAATATGAAGAATTGTCTTCAGACGAAATATACATCGACGCGATGCTTTGGTAATCTAGCTTTATGAGCATACACGCACGTCATGGAGCTAAATCGCCAAAGCGTCGCATCGTGCGTCGACGTCACGCCGCCTCGGCGCCACGAGCCTCCCCCGCCCCGCCCCGCCCCGCCCCGGCCCGCCGCGCCGCCGTGCTGAGGCACGAGGCGTCTCTGAGACCACTCCACTCAGAGTCACCTAGTACCTGACACGACGCGCGCGGCCGCCACGCCCCCGCCGCCACACCAGGCAGAGCCCCGCGCGGTACTCACCGCGTCGGTCGCCGCGCTCGTCGTCGCGCTCGCTCTGCGTGAGCCAGCGGTCGGCCAGCAGGTCGTCGAGCGTGGCCCGCTCGGCCGCGTCGGGGTGCAGCGTCCGCCGCAGCAGCGCCAGCGCACCGCGGCTCAACTTGCGCCACACGCCGGCGGGCGGCGCGCTCTTCGCGGCGGAGGCGGACTGCGCGAAGGCGCACCAGGCGACGTACCGCGGGTCATCTTCGCTGGCACGCTCCCACGGCAGCTCTGTAAGCAGATGGCGCATGAGGGCGAGTGGGGGGGGGGTGACGTGGCAGATTTTGGGGAGGAGGGGAGGAGCCGGACGCGGGGGCTCGATGGCGACGCCGCGCACGTCGGAGGCGCGGCGCGACTCGTAACTTCGGTACCATAACTTTAGGGTACGAGGACACGCCTACAGCTAGGATACCAAAGAGACGGGCCGCGCCGGCGAACGGTGGCGTGCGGTTAGTGCTCGATCTGGTTGCATGCTGTGAAACAAACACGAGGAAACTGCGAATTGTCGTATATTTTGGTATTAGAACCAACATAAATTGTGTGAGACGTTTCCGTCGTTCCTCTCTCGTATATCATATATTATATATATGGATTTCAGTGCGACATTTCGCAGTAACTCAGAAACAAACACAAATGAAGCAAGAAAATAAATAACAGAAAATAAATTGCCGTTTCATTCCATAGCGTGCAGTACGCAGTCATGCGCAGTGGGAGTAGGTAGGGTGTGACCGGGTTGGTACTGACCGCCGGCCAGCATGGCGAGCAGCACGAGCGCGGCGGCCCACAGGTCGGCGGGCGGCGCGCGGTAGGGCCGCTCGGACGCGCGCAGCACCTCGGGCGCGGCGTAGGGCACGGTGCCGCACACGCGCGCCAGCAGGCGCTCGCGAGCGCCGTGCCGGAACACCGTGGCGAGCCCGAAGTCCGATATCTTGAGGTTGTCAGCGTGGTCCAGCAGCAGGTTCTCGGGCTTCACGTCGCGGTGCGCGACGCCGCGCGCGTGCAGGTAGGCGAGGCCCGCGGCGAGGTGGCGCGCGTAACGGCGCGCGGCGGGCGGCGCCATGCCGGTGTCGGGCTCGATGCGGTCGAACAGCTCGCCGCCCTGCGCGTACTCCAGGAACAGGTAGTGCAGGCGCTGGTGGCGGCGCTCGCCGAGGCAGCGCAGCACGTGCGGGTGACGCAGCGCGCGGTGCAGCGCCGCCTCGCGCGCGCCCGCCTGTCCCGCCTCGCCGGCTGCTACTACCTTCAGAGCCACGTACGCACCCGTACGGGAGTGCACCAGCAGCCTAACCCTACGAGTTCAAATAAAAACAGTTCAGGTCAACAATTCGGTTTAGTACATCAATCAGCAAAGGAGTTAATTAATACAATGTCAAGGAATTTGTAGAAATTGGCACAAAATGGAAAAAGTCAAGTCACATAGAAGGATTCCTTCATAGACGACAAATTGTATATAACTAGGATCAATGTACAAAAATATACAGTAGTTTACTGACATGTTGAAACACTATGAAAGTATAAAGTTAGTGATTCACTATTTAAATTTTTAATATATCAGAATAAAATTGGATTCAACCAGCATATTATACCTAGGAATATAATTTTAAATGACAAACTTAACTTACGAAGATAATCTATTGATTATTCAAAATATAATTGTTCTTTGCATTACAATCTATTAATAATTATATTTGTATAAGATTTCCATATTTATTGTATATAAAAACCACAATTAGCAATAAGGTAGAGACAGTATAACAGAAGATCAAGACAAAAAGCCAGTTTAGCCGACCAAAACTGAAAATGAAGAGATACACAGAAAATAGTTGCCTGGACTAATTGCTAACGATAAAGCGTGATCCTATGGACCTAAAAAGTCAAGATGCGCACTAAAAATAGTAAATACATTCGAATTAGGCAGATCTCTACTTTATAACTAAAGCATTTAATTGAGTACCACGAAACAAAAAAGACTACTTTAAGTGAGATTTTCAGTTTAGTTAACAATTAAAATGTATGCATAAGCAGCAATAATTAAATCATTATCATATAAGCTGTCTGTCATATTTGAAATACTTTTCGAAACATCAAACTCTAATGTCAAATTTAAACAAGTCCCATGAACCATAATAGTAAAAAATCCAACAAGTTATTAATCAATACATAATTTGTTCAATCAATCAGAAAAAATAAATTTACTGAACAAAGGCATTGTAGTGTTTTCCAAACATAGTATTATAATACGTCGTCATGCAAAGATATAAGCCGAAAATATAGATCTGTAGTAGAAAAACAAGGTGACGGCGGCGCTGACGGCGGCGGCGGCGGCGGCGGCACTGACCGCGCGGGGTGGATAAACTTTCAAGGATGCGCTCGCCGGCATCGCCGCTAACAATCACTTTTTTCACCAGAGCTGCACTCTAAAATCTAGTTCCGCCTAAGAAACAAAACACTCGCGGCTCTGGTTTAGTCCGACATTGCGAGTCGCGGCGCTGGCGACTCACCGCACGACTCGACGATATTTCCAGGTTAGGTAGGTAGTGAGAGCCTAGTGTTAAGACTATCCGCTTTCCACTCTCTACAGGACTTAAATAGAGGCTTAAGTCTATCTACAAGTCCACAGCAATGACATCATTAGTAAACCATAAAATATAACACATAATTTTTGTGCTCAGAGTCCACTAATATTATATAAAATATGATTTGTATTGTTTCACAAAATTTAGAATTTGATATCAGAGTAAGCTACAAGTCCATCAATCTCAGAGTTTGTCAAATTTTAACATTGAAGCATTAATCTTTATATGATTTTAAAATAAATGGTTATATGTCAATGGCATTTTTCCATTTCTTTTAAAATGGCTGTTTGTGAAAGAATTGTAGTTTGTGAACCTTTTTGGGTTAATTATATTTTAAATGTACCACACATTAAATGGCTGAAGGAAAACTGTTTGAAATAAAAGCATGTTAATACAGCAAACAAATATGCATTACCATGATTGGTAAGAGATGCATTTTAAATTATATAATAACCAAATACTTGTAGATGTTTTCTTATATATGTTATTTAGTCTTAAACTGGTGTAGTCTCAGAAGAAAGCAATTAATTAGCCCAAATCTATTCATAAGCCAACCATGATAACAGTTTTGTTATATAAATGAATGTAACCAAACCATATTTATGTAGTTGTGGTAAGAATATTGTTTGTAGATGTAGTTTGTATCTATCATAGGACCTCTCATTTTTCTTTTGATATGAAGCTAAAATGAAAATTATGAGATAAAATAATACTTAAGTGATAAGAAACCTAAAGGTGTTTGTTCCAAAGACATTTAAAATATAACAAAAAAACAAATATAACCAATGATACTTTACATTGGTTATTTCCACTCACAGGATACATTGGTTATTTTTAAACAAAGGCCGTAATCACTTTTTTCATGTTTTAAAAATGACTAAGATAACAATACGTCAATTGTTGACATTTGAGAAATAAGTAATAACAAAAGGACTTACTCTCCGTAGGCACCTTCGCCGAGCACCTGCGCGACAAGCCAGCCCTCCACGAACTCTCTGCCGGCGGCCATATCCTGCCGCGCCTGCAACACGGCGCACTGTCAGCACTCAGCACATGACGAGCAACGAGCCGCTGACGCACCAAGCCGCCAGCGGCTCGGCACGACCACGCTGTCGTATGCCGATGTCGGCTTATTTTTATATGACAATTCACTCAAACCTCAATAATTGAAATTTAATTATTCACGCTTACGAAATATAACCCTACTTAAGATCATAATGACTAGCTTTTATCTTTATCCTTTCTGAAAATTATTCTAAATGGCGGAAGGCACGTGGAGTTTGGCGAACAAAGCCTATGCCGAACGCAGACGTCGCCCCGTCGGTTACCTCGCCCGATAACGGTAATTGCTTACCATAAAAAATTAAAGATTAATCTAATGAAGACGGAAAAATATATGTATCCCATAAAGGAATCGAAATATTAAGCAACTAACCTTTTTAACGACTTCTACACCATTTTGCCATTTTCTTTTTCCTTCCCTCTACAATTCGTCCACCAATCGCCAACCAACCCGACCGCGCCATCGTTCCGTACGAGCTCAATCGGCTTTTTTTCGAATGAAGAGATCAATGGCTACTCTCGTTCAGAAATTTTACATTTTAAGAAATGTAGAATATTCATATTTACTGGGTAAAACTTATATTTTTTCCTCTTACGATAGAAATTATTATTTTTTTAATTTATACAAGTACTTGTTATATTTTAAATACTAATTAAAATTAAAATTGTTTCGGAATGCGTACATTTTTTAAGATGAGCACTTTACTATAAGTAAACTATATTATTTTTATAGCACAAATACTTTAAACAGTAAATAGTAATTCTTTATACCGTAGAACAAAATGTACGTTCGACAGTTGTAAAGAAAATAATTAAAGTATATTCATAACAAATAATTATATTGAATGTTGAATGATTTGTAAACATCTAAGATTGTAATGCTCGAAGCTACATCTCAAATGGTCAATGGAACACATAATAAACTTATAAACTTTTCTATATGAGACGTTAGGTGTGTCTGGCTTTAAACATAAATAACATAATTTAATTTTTTTGGTGATATAGATAAATCAAGTGTATTATTTCTACTTGAATTGAAGGGATCTGATTTGATGAAGCTATCAAATCAATCTACCGACCTCTTTAAAAATGCTCATAGTTGTACAGACATAACATGCTTTATAACATCATTAATTGCTTTCCAACATTGGATAATTACGATTAATAAGCTAATTACCATTTTATGAACTGTATTTATAAATTTAAACTCTTTCGAGAAAATAGCACATGATACTTAAATCAATATTCATAGGATCAATATAACAAAACTAAAATAATTCTGCCTAGCGACGCAGTCGAAATTACTTTTTAGCCGTCGCCCTGGGAGTGTAATAGAACATTTCAGATTAAGAACTGACTGACTAACTAACTAAATAAATGCTACGAAACAAGGTCTAGACTGTTAAAAGCAAACAAATATTGCGTTATTGATAACTTTGCAGAGCTACAAGCTGCTATATCTAGGTCTAATCAAGCCACTCTTGGGTAAATTAAGATTCTTTTTAAATAACAATGGCTGTATGATGAGACTGACCAATATTATTAACATTTTTCCTCAACTGCTTTTTTTTTGGTGAATTATTTTTATTTTTAAGTATTGCAACATTTAATATTTTGAGCAATATATTGTTAGTGTCAGCTGAAATGTATCAAATTGAGTGACGCTACAGTAGCAAGTGGAAGGATATTAAAAACAGTGGTAAAGGAATGGAGAAGAATAAAAAAATTAAAGAAACATTTTTGCTTTGTTACTACTACATAAGTGGTTGACATTTTAAAGACTGTATTTTTTTTACCACACAAATATATTGGTCACATAATATATTAAAATTTTCAACCGACAATATTTTTTTGTCTACAGGTACACACATTTCAACTAATCTACTTTACAAGATGGTACTCCTTAGATTCACTTTTCCTAAATTTAAAGAAATATTTTAGGAATGCAAATTATATTTTATACCACCAACAGTAATTTCAGATATTTTTATGAATTTATTTTCAGATAACTAATGCATTTTGACTTCGTTCTGAAACTCATTAGGTATAATATCTTACGTCACGTACATTTTTTTTCAACTGTATATGTATTTGTATGACAGTTGGTCTACGCGGAACTAAAATATATATTCTTAATTAAATTAACTAACGTTAAATTGTTCATAAAATTATGGTAAAGTATTACACTTACACATTTTATATTCTTATTGAAATATAGATATTTAAAAATAATTTACGACACCATTTTACAGGCTGGTTACTCCGAAGATCAACTTGCAGGTGAGTCATACAAAAGATATTTGCTGTTAACTTATTTATTTTTAGTAATTTACCAAAGGGTCACCTTAAATGAAATCTTAACAGAAGGTAGAGACGTAAAAACAACTTCGAGTTGTGCCCTCACGCTATGACTCACGTCAATCAACGCTTACTAAAAGCATCGGCTCTTGCAAGCGCCCTAGTTTCCTTATATGGTTTGTATTTTAAAACATTTTTGTGCGAGGCCATTTACTGTGCACAGTATTGCGATATACTCTCGTCGCGCAACATGTTTATGTACGAGCCACCTACTAAGCTGAAGCTAACTTCAGTGGAAGGTAGCTATGTTTATTTTAATAACTCTGTATTTGTGCGAATAAAATTACATATTCTACCTTTTTATAGAGTTTCAAGAAGCATTCCAACTCTTTGATTCACGTGGAGATGGCAAGATTCATGTGGCACAAATAGGTGATGCACTCCGTGCTTTAGGACAAAACCCAACTGAATCTGATGTCAAGAAATGTACCTTACACCTCAAGCCTGATGAGAGAATATCATTTGAAGTGTTTCTGCCTATTTACCAGGTAATTTTGAACAAGTTTTTAATGTGATAAGACATTGTTAATGTTCAAATTATGCCACATTTTATCAACACTTCTTTTAAATATTAATATAATCAAATTAATTCCATGGAGCAAAATATAAACACTTACAATGCCGTTTGCAGGCAATTTCTAAAGCCAGGAGTGGTGATACTGCAAATGATTTCATAGAAGGTCTACGCCACTTTGACAAGGATGGCAATGGCTTTATTTCTTCAGCTGAACTGCGTCATTTACTTTCTACTCTTGGAGAAAAGCTGAGTGATGATGAGGTAACATTTAATACATATAGCTCTAATATTATAACTACTGTGCACTGTACTGTATAGAAGTGCTAGTGCAAAATGTTTAAGTTGTATGAAAATAATATATTATTTAATGTATTTGTATGCAGGTAGAGCAGTTGTTGCAGGGGCAAGAAGACTCTCAGGGGAACATCAACTATGAGAACTTTGTACACCTTATTATGCAGGGCTAGATGGATGTTTCATCAGTCCAGCACTTCATAGTATTATGTAGTTTAACATTTATTAAATTCTTTTATATCTTTTGATTGATAATGCATTTATTATAATTATTTCGGCTGCAGCCATTAAAATCTTTATATTCCAAACTCTTCTTCTTTATATATGTGACTAACAATGTTTACACGGACTCAATGGTCCTTTTTAATTTCCATTACTTTATTATAGTTTAAGAGCATATTCCAACATTTTAACATAATTTTAATATATTTTGTGATTTAGTTAAGTTCAGTTGTACAAAGACATTATTAATACATATTGTAATCTATAATAAATTTCTTACATATATGAATGTTTTACTTAAGTGTCAAGGTATTGTTGGCTTTTTAGGAAAGTGGAGGGAGGACTTGATCAATGGTTAAGACCTACATCTGTTATAAAGGTATTAAAAAATTAAATAATTAAAAGAACTTCTTTTTTTGAGGATACCAATTAAAATATTGCTTAGTAAAATTATTTTGCATATAAATCCTTATCTTAATTACGTAAATTATATCAAGAATTGTTTGAATATAATAATAAATCATTAATAATAAAACATCTAACCAGTGATTAGATAACGTGTGCGTCTGTCTTATCTGTGTATTCGTAGGAACTGATTGTGCAGTTGAATGCTTACTACTTACTTGTTTAAAGGTCACGGTTGTATGTATGCACTATGCGGGTACATAACGAGATTATAACGATAGACATTATATCCTTACATCGTGACATTAGCCAAGTTGCTTGTGCTCACTGGAAACACCATAACGATAGAACTGAGGTGAACTCAGTCGCATACGAATAGTAATAAATATTTCCATGTTCTGATAAGCCAGATGACGGAAATTCAGGAAAAGGATCTGCTAGGTTGATTAATAATATATCTTAGACATCTTCTCTATTGACTCATCGATATGTTTGCATGTAACAATGTGAAGTTTCATAGGCACCATTATATGGTAGAAGGTAGGTGTAAGGAAGCTATGTGTAATAACGGCTTTCCGATTGCAGAGATCTGCGGCACCCCTTTATTGTTAATTTAAGCTCATACGTAAAGATGGCAAAAGATTCCTACTAATATTATAAATGACAATGTAACTCTGTCTGTCTGTCCGTATGTCTGTTCCGCGGTTGAGAAAAGAAAAGAGGTTGAAGGGGTTAAAGAGGGGATGGAAAAGAGTTTGTTTAGAAGATCGTCATTGTTGACAGACAGACTTCGTCGGGAATTACGAATGCCACGGCGCGCATGGGAGTACCTACGGGCACAGATTGATAAGACGTACGGGGTTCTCCAAGCGCCATCAGTATGTACAATAATTGTTGTCTTGGCGTCCAATTAGGTTTCCGAAGGAAAAATAGACACATTTAAATTACGTATTTTACTCGCAAGTGAAGCTATAGAATAGATTTTGTCAAATTAATTACTTATCTTTCTACCTAATATTATTGACAATTATTTAAAAGAGTTATATAATGTTTTTGTGTAATATTAATATTATTTTAATATTGGTGATGCTAAAAACAGAAAGTAGAGTTTGTTTGTCATTTATCAGAACAAATCAAAGAATGGCGATATGTACGAGTATAGTTTATTTACTTTAATGAAGTGGATATTGGTAAAAAAGTAATATTAAAAACTAGAAGAGAGTCTTCTTTATTTATTATATAACATACCTGTATTTATTACAAAAATATTACATATAAAATGATCGTTTAAATTTATATACATATATGTTTCGTGCAAGAAGTAGCGTGATTCCGTTCATATAAGCGGGCGAAGTGGCGATCGGGTCGCTATTACTTATATAAATATTTGTTAATAGGATCAATTTAACGAAATTAAAATAATAATTAATATAAGGTGCTATATCTAGGTCCAGTCAAGCCACTCTTTAATTAGGCATGGCTATATGATGATAGCGACAAATACTTATTATAATCTCACGAGACTTGTTACGTAACAAAGGACTCACTCGGTCATAGAAAAGGATAATTTTTTGAATGGTAGACAAGTAGTCCATGCGCTTGCAATGACGGTCAAGATAAAATAGTAGTTTAGCACGGGCAATTATCGACGTCGGGGGAGCGTCGACAAAAGCAGCGCAGCGTAGCGCGAGCGCGGCGCGCTTCCTGTCCACTAGTGTCGCGCCTCACATTGTTATGGCACTATTTGCGCGCACCTCGCAATCTGCTGAGGACGTCCCTAGCGCGGTCACTAGTGCGCGTGTGACGAGCTCGGTCGCTCGTGCTCGTGAGAATGTCGGCTGCGACCCCGTCGCTGCTGGTGCTGCTGACGCTGCTGGTGCGCACACGAGGCTCGCTGCTGCCACTAGACACGGAGCGCTTGCACGCTAGCGTGGGCGGCTATGCGGTCATGAACTGCCATCTCGACTTCCCATTTGGAAATGAAATACCATATCATCTACAATGGGACAAAGATGTAAGTGAAATCAGATTTGTTAATGCAAAATTAGCTACTCGTGACATTATTACTCGGGTATTGTTAGTATAAATGGAAACAACTATAAGTTGTGATTCAAAAAAATACACTTTATGAAACAGCATAATTATTGATTTATGTTATTACCAAATAAATCTAAATCTGTGAAATCTGTCTATAATAATACTATTAAGCTGAAGAATATGTTTGGTTGAATGCGCTAATCTCAGTAACTACTGGTTCCAATTGAAAAATTGACTTTGGTTTTAATAGATATTATTATTTGAATATACTGACGGTAGGTACCGTGTACACAGAACAGTGACCCACACTTGGGCCGTATCCTTAAAAATTTATAATATATTAGATATATACAATCAGTCCGACCATAAGAAACTATTATCTCTATCTATCAGTAGTCAGTCAGTTATTTATTAATTGTTACTTAGAACTAGGGCTAGTGCTAAGCGAGTTTTTCATATAGTTTTTATTTTAGAAAGCCCATTTATTGAGGAAAGCTGTAGGCTTTGGACTAAATAGTACCTATTTTATCACGTTAAACGTTTCTATGTTTCCTTAGAATGTGGCCATGCACTACTCTGAGCTATTACTATTTAACTACGGGCGAAATCCCACGTAATAGCTAGGCGAATAGATATATTTTGAATATAATTATTCAACCGTGGAAAGAAGTGTCTTAACACAAGATTGATTGTTTTGATTTAACTGCTATGCTGTTGCAGGGTTTATAAACATTACTCTAAAATCTATAAAAAAGATTAAATATATTAACCACAGACATTACATTATTAACAAGCGCCTGAAACTACGACGTGTAAAGAAAGCTTACAAAGAATTAAGGACAAACAAAAGCTGGATAAACTGAATTTGAATAGTAATGGAATACGAGTATGATCACACAACCGAAAAGATATTATCTTAATAACAACAGTTTTAATAAGGGCGTCTACCGTGAGAGAACAACCCCACGTGATGGCATCAATACTTACAGTACCGCCTTAACAATCAATACAGATCGAGCTAAAAGAAGTCTAAAGAACATTGTCAAGCTTAAAAATAGACAAAAGCCCTGGCCCGGACCCTATTACGAATGCGGCATTGAAACTAGGATCTGAATCACTGGCCTCACTATTGACAATTTTGTTTAGTTTAGTTTAGTAACATTTTAGAAACTGGTGTAACACCCACTTAGTCGTCAGAATTTGATATTATTTTAATATACTAAAAAAGCCACCCAAACGATGTCGGAAAAAAAAGATCAATTAGCATGTTACCATATATTTACAATATTTTCTCCTCGACACTAGAAGCTGGTCTGGCTGGTCAATCAGTAGAACAAGCAGGCTTTAGGAGAAGACACGCCCTAGAGCTGCTCATACAGAAACTTTGAAATAAAGAAAGCAGAAATATGATAGAAAGGGGCATATAATAAATATTTAAAAGATAACTGTCCTTTGACGTGTTTGGAAGTTCAACACAAAAAAATAACAAAATCCATATGCGATGCGTTGGCACAAGCACTAACAGTAAAGTGGAAATGGGCTGGACACGTAGCGCGCCTACTAGATCAATTCTTCAAAGAAGAGTTAAAAAGGATTTTTGACTGCGACCTCAAGGACAACGCAGGAAGGGAAGACCTTACGCTAGGTGGGAAGATGATATTATTTAATAGTTCAAATATTGTTTTTCTTGAATCTTTAAAGTCCTCATATAACGATGAAAAGAGATTTTTTATTTATTTAGTTAATTAAATTCGGAAATTAGTTAAAATATGATACTACAAGTGAAAAATAGGGGCGGAAAATTAAACCTGAAACGCGTCACCACTAGTCTGATTGAAATGTGACATCAGACGACGCAAAAGATATCAAAAGCAAGTGCCGAGATTTGTGCAATGAAAGCTACAGCTTGACAGATTATAATGACGTCACATGACAAATTTGGTCATAACAGTTAATTGTTACAGCAGTGTATGGATGGACCTATTTATCTATTATCTTCATACTCTTATGTATAATCATTTATACGTACCTAATATTACTATGTTATCGAAGTTCACTCAATGCATTATCCCCAACCTAAAAATAAACATTTATTAAGAAAACTTATAATCACTTGAACACAACGGGACTTGACACGGTCCAAGACTCACGTGAATAATACAATACTGCATATTGAACATTCAAATAAAATACTCCATCTCAAAAAAATTAATTGGTTATAGGCATATTTGTAATAACGTTTCGCACTTCGGTACCATACTACTACTACCATACTCTTTGCTTGGTGTTTCATCTTGTGGTGCATCTTCCATGATCTGTAGAGCAAATAGCAAGTAAGTGTGAGAATCTACATGAGACAAAGGAGACAACTATCGAATCAATACTTTTTACAAACGAAAAGTTCCTAAACAATACAGCTCGCTCATATATTATGGTGTTTTATCTTAAAAGACTATAAAATATCTATTTATTAAATTAACAATCTGCTTAAACACGCCGCGTCATACATGTTATACATAATGGCGGCGCTCCCGCTGTATGACAGCACCGAGTCTGACGAATGTCAGCTGTGCTCTTTTGTTGTTTCTCTTCGTTGTGGACAACATACATACATCAACAACAGCTTCTGAATATACTTAACTGATATCAAATCGAACGATGGATCTGTAAAAGGTGTAACTTGTCGATCGACAGATCGTGCCCGGCTCGACTCAGCAATTGTAATGTAAAGTTGGTAATATGAGCTGAAGTCTTGTGTTACCCGCGACCGCACTGCGGTTGTCTTGTTTGATGGTAGCTAGGTCTCACAATGGAATTAATCTTTAGATACAACTTAACACTTACGAGTGTTGTTGTTGTGTGTTATCGAAACTTTTCTAGTTTCGTTAATTATTAGTTATTAAGGTGTTAATGTGATCACTTTGTATGTCCGTCTGTCAAGACCATTTTTATCAATAACTCATGGATGTAACAAGGTGACATCGACAGTAAATATCCCCTGGGATAGGTCACAGTCTTTGGAAAAAAAAAATTAAACTTTCAAATCAACGCAATTAAAGATAGAAGCGTTTATGCTTCGTTTTGTCAGTAATTGTAGGAAATATGTCACTTAATTAAAATCTGTAGGTTATTTTTTTAATGTCTTTTAAATGTATTAATTCACACTATGGATAGAAAAATACTTACTTAAAACATATAAAAAATGAACTTAGCGGGATTTGAACCCGCGTCTCATGGAAATCGTCCTAGCGCTTTTACCACTAAGCCTAAGGTTCTTTCTCACGCTGCGTCGAAATTCTAATTATTACGTTGTTTAGCAAGTCTGTAGAGACTGAGCAGCTTAAATTATATTACATATTTAAATCCGGCTTATAATTTTTTTTATCACATATCTTTTATTATAATGTTACAAATCATATTGTACTAATGAGTAGGTAAAGAGCTACGCGCCAGCGAGTGTTGACTAAACGCGCTACGTTACGGCGTACGGGCGACTACGACTAAAGGAAACAAACACACAGGTGTAAAGTAAAGTATATATGGATGAGTGTGATGAGTCTTGAGGGAAAACATGCTATTGTTGAGCTATTTTTGTATCATATTTATATGTAGATATATGTAAGCACATATATATTATAAATGTTAATCACTGTATGTACCTAATGTCTTAAGATGCGTTGCTACATTACGCGCCCTTGCTCGGCACTCTTGAGGTAAGCAAACAGTTCTCGAGGTACGTGGGAGAGGACAGTTGAGTGCATGAATTACTCGGATTAAGGAGGAGGTGCCTGGTGCCTGGGGCCTGATGCCCGCATCGTTAGTGATATTGCTTCACTTTAAGCGATTACGTAGCGCGGTCCGGCGGCGGTGGCGGTGGCGGCGGCGGGGACAATTATCCTGTTGAGCGCAGGTGCGGTGCGCGGGGCGGTGCGCGTGCGTCGCCCGCACCTGCGCATTCCGCCGCTGTCGCACCGGACCTCATCAGTAGATGCCTCGTTTGTCTAATAGATCACTGCAGGGTTGCACACTCGTGATTAAATCGAGACCAAAGTAAAATTAGAAATATTCAATTATAAAAATGTACAATGTTGAAACAAATATTTGAAACTATTTACAATTTAAATATAGTAGAATGTAACTCCGAACGCTGAGTTCCTATATGTATATATAGACAAGCGACCCGCTCGCGGTTTCGCCCGCTTCTGTTAGCTAGATCGCGTTCGTGTTAAGTTTTTATTTCTACATCACAATGCAATAGTTCGATATATATTATTCTAGCTTTTCTGTTTATAGTGTAATAAACACATTATCCACTTCCCACAATTGATTTTAAAGTCAAAATCATAATAACACTATTTATTTATTATTGATAGGAACGCCATAATGAAAAGAATTAAATTAAATTATTTTTTATTTTTAAAAACACCAATTCTTTGGCGTTCTTTGTTCCAGTCTTGACAAATGTACTACTAATATCTTCTTTTTGAAATATGTTATGTTTAAAATAGTATTAATATTATACAAAAAAAAGTTATTTAAACTTAATTAATGCTCATATTACAAAAAAAAAGAAGTTATTCGACACTTCACGCTTGACTTGCTAGTAATCGACGTAGTTTAAACAAGTCTAATTTTTATTCTACAGAAAGCTCATTGAACGTCAGGATGACAACTATTCTATATGTTGATTTAGGTTTTAAGCTGTCAAAATTTATTCATTCTTTATAAGATACCAGTAATCAAAGTAATTCGACATTATCGGGTTTTAATTTTTTTTAAATAGCTGTTACAATAATGTCAATTACCATTTTTATGGTCAGTAGCTTTTACGTGATTCGCGATAACTGTGATCGCGTCATTAGTTTAGTAATAGATAATAGTCTAACGATATATAAATCGACCTTAATATATTTTTAAATTCTTTCATGATTGACTTTTCTATACTTTATTACTACCACAATTTCATCTATGATCTGTAGATGTATTTAAGATATATCGACATTAGTACTACAAATAAACAAATCCTGGCAGCGTTATGCACAAATTTTATTTAAATAACGGCATCTGTTGACAGATATTATATAAATATTATTATATGTTCAGTAGTTTTTGCGTGATTGGAGGACAAATAAACCGACAGACAGACAGACATATAGACAGACAAAAATTCTGCTGAATGGATTTTTAGCTTCTATTATCGATATATTAACCGACCCAATCTATATATTTTTTAAAATCTTCAATGTACAGAATTGACTTTTCTATCCTTTTATTATACGAGTATATACAGATTATCCAATATGCATGTACTCGTATGTATCATTACATGTACGTAGTAGGTATACGGCCGCACTGTGTCTCTGACTCGTCATGTTATTCAATTCTGAGGTGAAGATTATTGTAAGTTGTTAGGCGAATGAGCGCGTGTCACCGGGAAGTGGCAGGAAACGCGATAATTTAAATGACCCACTATTTACTAGGCATGATGAAATTATACAAATCTTCATACTCGGGGCGTCTTGAGAGACGCTCCGAGTCACAACGCGACGGCTTACTGTCCATTAATTATATTTTGTCGTAATATCTCTTGACTCTTTTATTAACCTTTATTATTTTTGCATGTGTCATATAACGTAATATTGAAATATCCAGGAAGAATAGTATGAAATTATTTGAAACAAAATGTTGATGTTTTCGAGCCCCCATTGGTTGGATTCGAAATTAATTTGATTTTCCGGTTTTGGCGTAACAAAGAGTGGCGTTGGGCTCCACACATGATCACTAGCTATTACCTGTGAGCCTCGCTACCTCGTTAAGCCACCTTGCTAAATGCAGATGTGAAAAAATTTACTTATATTTTTATAAATGGATGATGATGTGATACGTGTGATGACGGAGATCACTTCATATTACACCGTTTATTGAATGTAGCGCGCCTGTAAGTAACGTCCTGCCGCCTACTTTACATCAAGATAAGAAAAGCTTACAGTGCCACAAAAGCAAAAAATAGTAATAGTCGTGAATACATTTTGCATAATTGTATATCTCTCATTTGGTGAACTAATGTATCAAAATGTGTATGTTCTAATACAATTAGGGGGAGACCATCTTCTCGTGGTATAGCGGCGACGGAGAGCCGCGCGTGGCGGACCGCTGGGGAGGGCGCGTGCGGCGCGTGGTCGGACACGGCCTAGGCGGCGGCTCCGTCAACGTGAGCGCCGTGCGCGAGACCGACGCCGGCCTCTACCGCTGCCGCGTCACCTTCCCTAATCGCACACCGCCCACAAGGAATAACGGAACTTTCTATTATTTAGACGTTGATGGTGAGAGTTATTTTCATTTTCCAAAAAATTTAATTACTGTTCCTATTATTGAGATGTTTGCTCAACGAGGCAAGGTTATGGGCTGGTATCCACTCTGTAAAAATCAATCATTTTCCTTTTCTCTCCCTGGTAAGAGGACAAAGCATGGCTTTGAGTTCTGCCACTTAATGCGCAATGTCATGAAAATGGTTCCTTAATGGTAAATGGTGAACCTTAGGTTCCTTCTGCCTACACAGTACTACAGTAGGTATATGCAGGAAACACCATAAAGTTAAAAAAATATCATTGAATGTAACGTTTATCATTTTACAGGAGGAAACTTGATTGTTACACCGCCTATGAACACTACCGTACTCGAGGGAGAGCGCGCCGAGCTCGAATGTTTGCCAAAGAGTCCCGAATGGGCTGTGCAGTGGTATCGGGAGGGCGTGCCAGTAGAAGCGTTGCCGGAGTTAGCATTGAGAACGGATATGGCGATAAATGGAAGTCTAGTAGTACGCAAAACTGTGAGCACCGACCTCGGAGAGTACGAGTGTCGTATTAGTGCTCCCGACGGTCAAGTGCAGAGCTCCAGTGCGTTCTTAGATGTTCAATGTTTGTATAGTAAAAAGTATTAAATATAATTTTAGGATGAGTTACTGTCCTTAATATGCCGTTATTATGTAATTCCAGATAAAGCAAAAGTTGTTCACTCCCCAAAAGAAAGATACTTGCCATATGGGAAGGCAGCTAGTCTCGATTGCCACTTTAGCGCTAATCCACCTTTGACTAATTTACGTTGGGAGAAAGATGGGTTTTTGTTCGATCCTTACAATGTGCCCGGAGTTTTTTACAGTCGGAATGGTAGTCTGCTTTTTAATAGGGTATGTACATTTCCCTATTAAATATTTTATAAATTACAAAAATATTATCAAAAACACTAATAAATATTTATATATCAGGTTGACGAATCCCATGAAGGACTATATTCTTGTACCCCATACAATTCTCTGGGCAGTGACGGTCCGTCTGCGGGCGTACGCGTGCGCGTGCAGCGTCCGCCCGCGCTCGCGGTGCGTCCACAACCGTTATATCTGGTGCGACTCGGGGCCGCGGTCACGCTGCCGTGCACTGCTGCTATACAACCTCACTACACTCTGCCTGCCATACGCTGGACTAAGGTGTTTTATTTTTAATGACGATTAAGCATGAAAATTATAAGCACACTTTTGCAAAGCAAGTTGTTACTGATAGTTATTGTTAGTAAAGCCTCACAGAAATCCATCACACTTAAAGGTACTCTGTTCCTAGTATGTACCTACTATGTACTTACAAAGAATTCTAATATTATGTAGTAAGTTTTAATATCCTATAGACTATAATATATTGAATGATTGTATTGTTGTATCTCGTACTGTTATAGTATTTAAATTAGAATTTTAATCTTTTACAAACTTATTTTACCGGAATGGGGAACAGAAGGATGGCAGCGAGTTGCCAGCAGGTCGCTATTCTTTAAATGAAGGCAACCTGACTATAAGTGAAGTGTCGGAGGAAGACCGCGGCGTGTACGTGTGCACGGTGAGGAACGAAGCCGACGAGCTAGCGGTCGAGACCGAGCTGCTCATAGAGAACGTTCCGCCTCGCGCTCCCTACAACCTTAGCGCCCTGCCTTCCTTTGATTCTATCCACCTTTCGTGGGTGCCTGGTAAATATTAAACTCTTATGTTAAACTAGATTATTAGTGTTAGTGAAGCTATTGTCAGGAATCGGGATATCATGATTTAATAATATTTTTTTTTGTTATAGGCCACAATGGACTTGACGTGGAGTATAACGTGTGGTATCGAGAGCGCTTAGACAGTGAGTGGCGGACTATGAAAATCCTTTCCCGTGGCGTGACTGACGCCACTGTGATAGGCCTGCATCCGGCCACCGAATATGAGCTGCGGGTGCTCTCGCAGGATCATATCGGAGACGGACTCTTCAGCAAACCTATCTTTGTTCGAACTTTAGGTAAGCATACACAGCAATAGACTGATACTTTTTATCTTTTCTTTTTTTCAGGTGTTCTCTTTACAAAGGCAGAGACAACCTACTGTTATATATAAAACTGGCGTGTTCAATATTTTTAGAAAACGTTTATAAGTTTGCACGTAGTGAGATTAACTTAAGAGCTTGATGCTTTCTGTGCTACAAGGCACCGTATATATGAATATTTGGCACTTATTACAACTTAATATCTTTCCGTAATTTTGACAAAATGGTCTTGAGTCACAAATAGACAAACAGACGAACAACAAACTGATCCTATAAGGATTCCATATTTTCCTTTTGAGGTACGGAACTCGGCTTCTTGAGCAGCGTATAGCTTTTCATAAAATTATATTATTTGAGTATTTCATTTTATTTTTTCAGATCCACTGTTAGAAGAAGGTGAAGGTGCGACAGTGTTCGTGTCTTCAACGGTTACAGAAGGGCCCACTAGCACGGCGGTCGGGAGAGCTACGAGCGGCGCGACGATGGGCGGCGCGGCCGTTGGCGGCTCGACCAGCGGCGTCGTCGCCAGCGTGGGTGCGCCCGACGAGCTGGCAGTCAACGTGCGCCTTATCGAGGAGGGCGCGCTGGTGCGCTGGAGTCGCGACGGCGACGCGCGCTGTACCGTTCGGTGGTACGACGCGTCCGGGCCTGAGCACCGCCTCCTTGCCACTGTCACCACGCATCAAGATTATATACTTGGTGAGAGCCTACCTGCATAGGGTCTCGATACCCCGCTACCCCGATACGTACCTATTTCTTCTTAGTAGAACTACCTACCCAGCCCCTGGTAGCCGTGATCCTTCCGTATATTAAAAAGTGATTGCCTAAGTCAAATTTTTAATTTGAACCCGCATAGAAAACTAATTATACAATCATAAGTATCGGGGTATCGAGATAATAGGAAATTTTATTGAATTTTAGTAAAACTTAAACATCTAATTGTTTTACTTTGACTTCCTACTTTAAGACCCGTAAGACCAGTTCGCATGAAGCATGCACCCGCTCCCTGGTTAACACCTGTTATTAGACGAACTATGAGTAGGCGTGACAGAGCCAAAACTATAAACAAAAAAGATCCTTGCCAAGATAACTTCGCTGCCTACAAAAAATTGCGTAACATTTGCAATAGAATGTGCAGGGTTGCAAAACGTCGTTACATTCATAGCACTATCCAGAATCTCAGTCAAGCACAAGTTTGGAGATTCTTAGAGTCATCAGGGGTAGGTAATTTCAATGATACTCATTCCGTAAATATAAATCTCCATGAATTAAATTATTTTTTTACAACTCCTTTAAATATAAGCCCCCAAATTAAATCTGAAACTCTTAAGATTTTGTCACACACTGTCTTACCAGACTCAACTCCTTTTTCTTTCAAAACTGTTTCTGAAGATGATGTCAGGAAGTGTATCAAATCTATTTCCTCTAAAGCCATTGGAAGTGACTATCTCAGTCTCGGCATGATTCTACCCGTGTTGGAAAGCATTACACCAGTGGTCACCCACATAATAAATTTTTCACTGACAAGTAATGTTTTTCCGGCTCAGTGGAAGAATGCGTATGTCGTTCCCTTGCCTAAAACTTCCAACCCCACTACCGTTGCTGAATATCGTCCTATATCTGTTCTTTCCCTCCTATCCAAAGTCCTTGAATCCTTCGTAAACAATCAACTTCATGGTTTTCTCTCCTCTAACAATCTCTTATGTCCTTATCAATCTGGCTTCCGTCCCTACCACAGTACAGTTACTGCGTTGCTGAATATCACTGAGGACATACGTTGTGCTATGGATAACACCAAGCTCACCGTGATGGTACTACTTGATTTCAGCAGCGCTTTTAATTCTGTTGATTTTGATATACTTCTGGGCACTCTTCGCGCAGCTAACATCTCTTCTTCAGTTATCAACTGATTCTGTTCATCTATCTCTTCGGTCGTCGGCAGTGTGTAAAAGCTAACGGTGTCACATCATCATGGTTGGAACTCACTGCTGGCGTACCTCAAGGCGGCGTTCTCTCTCCACTTCTTTTTTCTATTTTTATTAATAACATATCAAAAGTCATTTCTTCTACCTACCATTTGTATGCAGATGACCTGCAGTTATATAAACATTGTAATTTGAATGAATTACCTAAGGCTATCGAAACTCTAAACAAGGATCTTATTGCTATTCAGTTTTGGGCTGAATCATTTGGCTTATTAGTTAACCCTAAAAAATCGCAAACTCTTATTATTGGTAGTAACAAGATTAGAGGTAGAATCAGTTGGAACTCAACGCCGAAAATTTTGTATTCAGGAGTTGAAATGAAATACTGTAAAAACATAAAAAATTTAGGCCTTATTTTTGACAGTAATATGTCTTGGACTTTACACATTAATGATATTAGCAAACGCATGCATTTCTCTTTCCATTCTCTCAAGCGTCTCCAATATTTCCTCCCTCACAAAACCAAAATTATGCTTGCGCAATCTCTTCTCCTGCCAATTCTTGACTACGCCGACGTTTGCTATTTGGATGTGACCTAGGAGCTATTAAACAAGCTAGAGTGTCTTCAAAATCTCGCCATACGATATATCTTTGGTTTGCGTAAGTTTGACCACGTTTCTCAATTTCGCGCTCAGCTTAATTGGCTCCCTATCCGCCTTCGCCGAGATATGCACATCCTTACACTCCTTTTTAAAATTCTTAATTATGAAAATTTCCCTCTTTATCTCCGCTCTCGTTTTAACATACTTCCCACTCCCACACGCTCTAGGCGGTCGTGTGTCATACCGACACTAGACATACCTAAGAGTAATACTAAATACCTTCAGAAATCCTTCTCAGTGTATGCTGCAACTCTGTGGAACCAACTTCCTAAATCCATCCAAAAGAGTCCAACCATCATTTCCTTCAAATGTCAATTAAAAAAGCACTTACTCGCAAGTTTAAACGAGTAAATTGATTTTCAGACAGTCTTCAATGTGATAACCTTATTATCAGCTCACTTATGTATGTATTATGTATTTTTTTATTTTATATATATATGTATATGTATGTATATTTATATATGTATATGTATGTATATTTATATATGTATATGTATGTATGTTTGTATGGTGTATTTATATGTTTGTGAATATTTATGTATTTGTAATAAGTAAGTATTTAGTATATATTATAGTTCCATATTTGTATATATCAAGTTTTATTTATGTGTGACATATAATTAATTATATATGTATTTCTAATTTATTATAGAATTAATTGTACTATATTCTTACCCACTGCTTAAAAACTCATCCACTACCATAGGTTGGCTGGAAGAGAACTCTTATAGGGATAAGTCCACCTTTGTGTACTACTTTTTCTTTTTAATGTTGTTACTCTTATGTTTTTTTTTTAGTACAATAAAGAATATTTATTACTTTTCTTGAACATTTTTGTTATAAATATTATAAATTTTTGTAGGAATATCTACTGTAATTCTAGAACGAACAACGAAAGCTTTAGGCTCAAGTAGGTAAACTATGTAGAAGGTGCATGAAGGTCTTTACATTCGCATGATTAGAAACTGTGCCGTTATATTTACAAACAGTGTTCGTTCAAATTGGCTATCGAAAAGAGTTGCAACATGTCCGCTTGTCCGTTCAATTTGTACTAGGGTTTGGGTTGGGTTTACGCAGATTATGTAGTTGCTCATTGCGTTATCAAAATGCGATATATGTACAGTTAAATATATGTAGACTATTTATATTTGTCTAAGCCGTGTGAATCAATTGGAAGGTGAGAAGATACGAATTTGAAGAAGCAAATACCATTATTTACTTCTAGTAACGTAATCCTGTTTTAGTATTTAGTCTTTCAGTAATAGCGTGATCTACAGAAGTAATGACGATGACGGTATGTTGATACCATTGCTGGGTGGGCAGTGAGGGGGTGAAGCGTGCGCCACAAAACGTATCAGCATTTAATATAATATTTCTATTTACATTTGAGTGAGCGAGGTGGAAGAGGGAGGCAGCTACTGGGCGCGCGTGGAGTGCGGCGGGGCGGGCGGCGGACTCGGGGGCGGCGGCGTGCGCGTGCCCGAGTACGCGCGGCTGCGGGGCGTGGCGGTGGGCTCGGCGGCGGCGGCGCTGCTGCTGGCGGCGCTGGCGGCCGCGCTGTGTCTCGCACGCCGCCGCCTGCGCCCGCACGCCCACGCCCTCGACAAGCGCACGCGCTGACCCCGCAGCAACACCGCAACAGCGACGCGCGTGTGATCACTTATGGACATTTTTGTAACGCTGTTATTATCAACTGTAGCATTTCTTTGTACATAAATTGCAGATAATAATTAGCATAGTTGTTGGTATTTTCTGGAATGCTGGAGTTAGGAAATAGAAATCTCTATATTAAATATGTTTTTTAGAGAAGCTTTTTGTGTATTCTGTTTCTTGAAAAATTATAAAACATTAAAAAATTGGGGTTAAACTTTTTTGCTAGAAATGTAATAATTAAACTCCTTATAAATTAGTTTAATTTAACATAGAACATATTAATCAAAATACCTTTGTATCCTTCCTCCTTACTTGTAATATAGTCCTTGTAAAAATAATATGTATTATTATTACAAAGACGGTTTCTGTTACTAACGGACGGACGGACATTTCACTTGGTTATACCTCATAAATATTATTGTAAGACTTACTTTAGTCGTACGACATTTTTTGAAATATCGCAGACGAGCGCAGGCTATAAATAAACTTATTAATGTTTGAATTGTTTTTGTACAATTTCCTTACGCCTTACTATCTACTTCTTACTACTTATGTGCTCTACATAATGTGTTAACTGTGCGTTGTGTTGTTACACGTCGTTATTATTGTCATCGTTATTTACAATGTTGTTCTATTTTTTTATAAGCACTGAGAATTATAGTTCTTAGCTCTATGAAGCTACTATATAACTATTACAAATTAAACTTATTTGTTAATGAATTCAATGAAATTATTATTTCAAATTACATTTAATATATAATGTATAGACAAATACTGAAAGTTTAAAGTTTTTACATAAGTTAAGTTAAGTTATGTTGAAAATAGCTTGGCACAGAGACACCAAGCTTGGTGCATCATATGGTTACAAGTTTTATAAGAATTATTTGTACCAGACAAACAAATGATTAAATAAAATAAAATTATACGTCCGCTTCACGTAATTCCGTATCTAAAAAGGAAGAAACGAAACCCTTATAGGATTATTTTGTTGTGCGTCAGTCTGTCCATCCGTGGAAATGAGTAAAAATGAAATAACTACTTAAGGATATATTTTTGTTATTCTACTTATTTTGGATTTTAATGAAAAAAGTACATAATATTCATCAGGTAATTCAAAATAGTAAAAAAACGGTTCGACAAGTTGGAATAAATAAATAAAAGGTATTCTTATTAAATTGCTTTATTACAAAAGTCTATCATCACTTGACAGCAATATCCAGACTAGATTCTAAGTCGCGAACTGCGCTAATCCTACTGCCTACTACTTACTACCTAAGAGTACGAGTACGAGTATACATGTAATGTAACATACTTAGCGCCAGCTTAGCGAGCGCAATGAGCCGGACGCGACTCGAGCCGCGCCATCTGACACAATTTGAGCTGGACTCGAAATAATTGTAGAACATTACGATAGCTTGATATATTCAATATTAAGTAACTACTAAAAAAATGAGTGTAACTTTTGAGCGTAGATTAAATAACAAAATAAATATATTTTTAAACGGTTTTAGTGAAATATGCTAAAGCAAGTTTTCCATAATTATTAGATAAACTCATACTGTATACTGTGACATTTATATCTATTTGGTTGACACTAAGTCACACGCGCACAACGCGCACAATGCGCACAACGCGCACAATACGCACAACACGCGTATAAGAATATATTCATGTACACTTATGTATGTATGTGTAGAATACTATGTAATATATCGCTAGTCACTCGCATGACTCACTGCACTGCAGTCAGTCACGTCTCGATGTTATTTCCTTTGCTCGGAAGTAGGTACATATGTATGTCTACATACAAAATACAAAATACAAAAATTAAAACAATACAATTATCACTCTATTACAATTAGGCCGACCTGCAACAAGATCGCTCATATAACTTATTATGTTACATCTATAACAATAAACTACTTAGCGTATCTTTTGGTTAGGAACGGGAAGCGGCGAGACTATTTGTCTTGTGTCGAGCTCGCTGGTATTACACTCGTATAGGTATGTATACGTATCATATAATGATGCTGTACGATGATATGTCTCCATGTCTCCATGTCTCCAGCAGTCCCGCCGCCCTCCCTCCGAGTACAAGCAAATATATTCTATACGGTACGACACAGACCACACAATGTCCACCTACACAGCGCACAGCGCCTCCGCGCCGCCAAGACCGCGCGGTCCTACCATCCCGCACGACCCTTATGAGATTTGCTCCCGATTACAGTAACTTACAGAGTTTTAGCCTTTTCTAACAAATCGTTTATGAATTTCTGTGAACAAAAAGATACGATATCAATAATGCACATAATAGATAATTATAAGTTAAGTAAATAAAATGGTAACTTACATGTACATCTTTTTGTGGTTTCTTAGCGTCCGCTAATAATACCTGAAAATATGAGTTGCAAATTAAATAGTAATATATTTTTTTATTTATTCCAAAACCATATATAAGCTATCAAAAACTCTGTTATTGAATGGAGCCTCCTTTTAAGCTTTCGCCCGCGCCAGGAGATCCCACTCTCCCATTATTATAGCATTTGTTGTAAGGACACATTATTAACCATATTAACAAAATAAACTTAAGTCTAGAAAATAAATAATAAATAAGAACAAAAAAATAAAACCTGTTAGTTTATGTAATTAAGAATTACAATAATCCATAGTTTTGTAATGTATATTGTAAACCTATTCAATAAATGTCTCAATTGCCTCATAGCCAAGGGGTACCAAGAAATAAAGGATCAAATAATATACCTACTACCTGTTAATGATTTAAAGACTATACGCAAATAACATACTTGACATGACAAATTTGAAATGCAGACTCACCGTGAGATGTCGTCGACGTATGTCGTCGCTGTCCATGTCCAGCAGCTCGTCGATGTCCACTTCCACCTCTTGCGAGTCGGCCGCCGCGTCGCTCTGGGCAATCGTAACATATACATATAGTTTTTAAGAAATGTCTAAAATATAAACTAAATATCAATTCCTTTGCAGTTTCGACAAATAATAATCTTTTGAACAGATTAATCACTCTTTTTTAATTAAATAAACAGTTAAAATACAATAAACAATATTGTCTCAACGCTCGGGGCATTGACACAATGTATGAATGGTGTATACCGACGTGTCAGCTTTGTTTAGCTTCACTCTGCATCTCATGCTTCTACGTAGATAGATGTGTTAGTTAAGCTCACCGGGGTTTCATAGAGTTTCTGCAGCTCATCGTAAAGCCACATCTCAACGGCCAGGCGTTTCCTGATCAACGCCATCTGATGACTCCCGTATTTAGCTGTTAAAAATTTTTCTCTTCTCTCCTTCACCTGAAACATGTACATGTACTCCTGTAAACTTATAGTACTATATTTAATTTAAATATTGTCAAAGTAATAGAATGTAACACTCCCGTCCCTTCAGTTAAGTCATTTCAAAGACCTGTCTAAAATATATGTGTGTGTGTGTGTGTGTGTATGTGTGTATATGTGTATTGTCTCTTATTTACTTCGCCTTTGTCGCTAAAATTCACGTGTAATCCTGCCTTCGCCGGTGATCGCTCTGTGGGCGACAGGGCGGGGTGCGCGGGGTGCGGGGGGTGCGGGGGACGCCCGCGCGCCGGGAACGCGCCCGTCGGTGCCGCAACGCCGCACTCCATGCCGCCGCTGTTGCTACCGCTGCTGCGGCTCTGGAAAGTACAAATATTAATATAAGAAGTAACGTCAAAGCAATCAGCGTTTAAGCACTTAGTATTCCACAGATTCGCTTTTCAAAAATTGGTATCTTTAAAACGCACATGATGTTAGAAATGCCGCGTTTTAATTTAATAAGGAGAAATTTCTTATTATGTTATTATTTACGATAAGTGTTAGTGTTAGACATGCCAAAATTTGTCAGTTATTTATAGATAGATTATGTTGTTACATCTCTCACTACCTTATCTGTTTTTGGACAGTTTGTTAGTAAGTTTGAAGTTATTGCTTATTATAAAAGTGTATGTAGGGTTTTAAAAAGATAGAAGACGTCCGGTCGGGAGCTGGTTCTGATATTGAGTAAATTTTTTGTTTGGATATTCTGGACGAGCTATCTATGCGCTTAGGCTCTTGTTACAAAAGATCAACTGATAATGATGATCAGAACACGAAGTGACGATTAACCGCTATCTAAATTATCAAGTGCCGAGTTAATTGGTCCCGATGCCATTTTTAGGATTCAAAAAACGAGAGCATTTTCCTAAAGATCGGGTGGGGATATCGGAGTGAAGGCTCCGTAACATTTTCATTATGATAAGTCAACGAAAAAATATTGACAAACTTAAGTTTGCTTCATCGTGAATACGGTTTTGTTGTAGAGTAGTCCACTTCTGTGAATGATCTCGGTCTGCTTGCAGTCAGTGGTTGCGATTCCGAGTTATAGAGCTTACAAGAGGCGTTACTGTTGCGAAAATAAAATGATCTGTCTGGTTCCAGTGCTTGCATTTCAGAGTTGTGTACTGTATTATTAAAAAAAACAATAAATGGTCGTTTTTTGTACCTATTCGAATTATAGTGTCTCTAGAAGGTGACCTCTCTTTCTGAGAGATGAGTGGAGTTTGAGTGGATGAGAATGTTTAAGAGAGAAAGCTTAATATTTTTAAAACTAGGATACTATATCAAAAAATAACCTGTCTTGGATATAAGATGTCCCAAAATATAAAAGATTTTATCAATGTAATATAAGTAAGAAGTTGGAGTGTTCGATGTCTATATGCAAGCCGCTGATCAACTCCTGCTCATAGATATGCATACTTGAAATGAAATTTTCGAGAAAAGTGTTAATAAATACACTTTGAAACAATATACCAAATATAAACTTATACGTATTAATATGTTGATTGTTCCCCTTAAGCTAAATACAAAAACAAAACACTTTCGCCGTCATAAAGCAGCGGACACAAGTAGTCATTAAAAAGGCGAAGAAACAAAGCGTTTGTTGTACGCCGAGCATAAAGAGGGACAAGGGCTTAACATCCATTACCCCTCTTCGTCGACGGCGAGTAGAGTGCATGTGAGGTAATGTAAGATAACTATCGCACACAACCGAGCGTGCTTCCTGCGAGCCGCGGTCCCCGCGCTAGCCTCCACCGGCCTCCACCCGCCTCCACCGGCCTCCACCGGCCCCCACCGGCCATCATTACAAAATGTAGCAACTATTAAATATCTAATTTTATTATTGGTTTATCGAAAAGTAGTAATAGTGAACTTAAATTTAGGCGAATATAATTAATAATTTTACATGAAATGAACTACAGATATAAGTTTATGACACTTTATTTGTACTGTAAATGATAACTGATTATAATATATAAGTCTCGACCAAAGGGAAGAACCATGGAGGTTTTAAGAATTTCATTCAAAATGTGGCAATAACTGAGCGTAAACACTCAAATCTTTTGATTGCGTTCACTAAGAATTAAATTTTTTCCGTGCTCCAAAGGACTATTTGTATATTTGGATATTTGATATTAATTTCAGCTTATTCTTTGACACGATCTTGACAAATATGGTATAAACAGACGGACAGACACACTGACTGGACATACACAAACGAATAACTAAGAAATAATGTTCCATTTTTCTTCCTTTAGAAGTACGGGACCCTGAAAGGACCATAACTTATCAATGGATCTATAAAACCAAATCTATTTACGTCGTATCCGAACGTACATAATACAACGTGTCCAGTTAAAAATAACCGTTAGCCGAGTTAGCGCTCTCTAAGCAACTTTTGCTCGCGACCAGTCGCTGCTATTACGTTTTACTTTTCATTATTAATAAAAAAATGCATTTCGTACCTCAGAATGTACCAACGTGAAATATTTCGATATAAATAAGTGTAAGTGATGAGAATATAGCAAAGCGAGGCGCATTAGCCAGGAATGAAGTAAGGCGGAAACAGTACAAGTGGCACTCGAGAGGGCGCAGCTAAGAGCTCGGCTTTGAGCATCTGCTGGCAGCCCCCTCCCCCCGCGCCTCGCTCTCGTCCACAATATTACCCACTATAAAAGTATAAAGTATACACAAAAACATTTCATAATTATTTGATAGCACCTATCTTTAAAATAATTGTCAACATACAAATACGTGTCGATTGACCAAATCTTTACATTGCTATCTTTACTGTTTTATAGCCAGTAAGTACACATGTGACGAAGCTGTCGTAGCAAAATGAAGAAATAAATTGACTATTAATTTCATGAATTCAAATATGTATGAAGTTGGAGGCCCGCGTAGTAGCAATAGATCCGATAGCTCCGTAGCAATAGATATAGTCAGTTAGCTACCGCTATTGAGAAATTTGTGACAGAAAATTTATGAGCATCTCATCGAAAGAGTGTATCCCGGACTATAATTACAATATCATAATGAAATGTAAACGATAGAAGTAGCCCCTTTTTATTTGTCTAGACGTCTGCCTTAATAAGTATTACTTTTAGCAATTCATTATTTATTTTAGTGAAGTTTATCGTAAATTAAAATTTGTTGTATAATGGAATTACGATTTCATTAAAAGGCTACCTAGGCATCGGCCGACCTACTCATTCATAGAGTATTTCAGTCATACCATATTATCAGCCATCGGGTATAATATAATGTAATGCCTTCTTCTTCTTCTTGGGCTTAGTCTAATTCCAGTCCAGTACCGTCAACCACTCCCACTTCCACCTTTTAAAAGGTGAAATGCCTAATTTATTTTTAAATTAAGTTCTCGAAATGGATCTAAAACATTTTCTATTTAAATTATGAGTGAAAAAAGTACGAATAAAATATGTATAGAGTGGAGACAACGATAGTAAATAAAGACAAGTTCTTGCTCCCCTACATTTTTTCAAAAAACTACTGCAAAAACATGACAGCTAATTATCATTTGATGTAAATAAAACCGAGAAGTTCTTATTCCGTGTTACTTACTTGTATATTACAATGTCCGAGGGTATGTGGCGGCGTTATAATAGGTAGGCGTAGGTATAATACCTTGCTTGAAATATTTAGTAAATATCGTGTATACGAGAACAGTGTGTGGTGTATGGTGTGTGGTGTATGGTGTGTGGTGTATGGTGTAAGGGTGACTGACGGGTGTATGCCGGACGCCGCGCCGGCACTAATTACAGCGGTACAATTGTACCTTGTACAATGTGTGTACATGACAAGCAATGTGTAGAAGAAATTCATTTCAAAGTTTTATCATTCAGTTTGTGTATTCTTAGTTCAGTTTTAGTTACTGCGCTCTATTCTTATATAACAAAGTTGAAGAGTGCGTTTGTTTGAACTCAACTTTCTGCCTAGTTTCGAGACTGAGTGCTTAGTCTTGGTGCCGTCCGAAGCGGAGAAATCGTAAGACTCTGGAGACTCTGGAGGTCTACCACGGCGGGCTCTACGCGTCCTTTCTAATAAATAACAAAGTAAAGCATAACATACGCAGTTGAAATGTTATAAATGCGCTTGTCAGTTACGAAAATAGATCTACTGCTGTATCGGTCATGTGTGCATGATTAGTAAGCAAAATCAAATGATAGGTTTATGTTAAGATAAAAGTGAACACTTTATAATATACTCGTACAAGGTAAATTTTTATCAATAGTACGTTGCTTGAGAGATTATAGAAAGAAGGCCTCTCTGGCCTCTCGCCGCGTTGGATAAGAGGGTAATAAAAAATATCAGTCAAGGGCGAGTAGTAGCCGAGGGTTCAGTACCGATTTCATGATTATAGCTCAGCGGAAAAGACAACTTCAAAAGCTTAAATTTGCAATCCTTTTTTACGAAATAACTACCAATATGGCTTTGTAATGGTTTTATCTGTGATAGTCTACGAAATTATAATATATCCGGTTTTTTTTCTGATCAAAGTACAACACACAAAAACAACAAAGAACAATAATACAATACAAAGTTGATAAATATAAATTTGTGGGCGAATACACTTAATTTGTGTGAAATGAACTACAGATACAAGATGCTAAGGGATTTTCTGTGATATAACTACTTATTACCTGCCTTTTATTTTTATGATTATTTATTTATTATTCCACTTGAGTGAAGCAAAGCAGCTGCTGCGTTACATTACTTAACCGGCTCTGTGATGAAAAGTGGATTCTCTACGATAATCGGAACCGCTCATCGCAATGGCTGGACCGTGGCGAGCCAGCCAAATCCTGCCCCAAGCGAAAATTGATCCAAAAAAAATTACTTTTAAGCGTTTGGTGGACTAGTACCGGTGTTGTTCATTACAGTTTTCTCAAATCTGGCCAGACGATGACGGCAGACGTCTTTTGTCAGCAATTGCAAATCACGATCGAAAAGATAGCTGCTAAGCAACCGAGGCTGGTCAATTGTTCTACGCCACTGCTGCTTCACGACAACGTAGTGTATCTAGACACTGCACCAACTTAGAAAAAGAGAAGTTACCAAATTAGAAGAGCTTCAATTGGAATGTTCAAGATCATTTTTTTTTCGATATTTGGATAACTTCTTGCAAGGGAAAAATATCTACTCTGATGGGGCAGTACAAATGGCCTTCAAAGATTTTATTGATTCCCATTATTTGTTTTGGATGTTGTTTATTTTATGATTGTTTAATACTATGTAATATGGGGTAAAAAAGCAATAATAATAATAATGATAAATTTAGAAGTTGATTTCAAAATATTACTTGTAGATACTATTAGTTAAGTATTGATAAAATTTTAATAATATATCACGGACAGCGAACTCGGCTGTCATAAAAAATACCTGTTTTGTGTGAATTAACGCACGACCAGCCTACGGGTATACCTAAACAACAACCATAAGCAGGAACCATTTGTATACTCGTATAAATATTGATCTTTAATATAAATATTATTTGTAATCGTTGACGCTTTTATACCGCGAGGCCCGGTAGCGGTCACCACCACTCGCCTAAAAGCTAGAATACCCGATGCGGTATGCCGTACGGTGACGCGTGTTAACATAATTAACAAAACGCGTCACATCCCAAAATAGAGCCGCCACTGCAACATCACGCGCCTAAATTAAATAACCTATCATGCGCCTATCTCCGCGATCATAGTTTCAACTTTCATCCTTGTTTCGAATAGTCATTCCTAGCTCCTAGCTTCAGTATAAAGAATATTTTTATTACAGTTCAGAGTTATCCGAGTAAGCCGATCTTTTAGATATTTCTATTGCTTATGAGAAAGGTAAGAAGTCGCCATGCTCTTGCGTGCAACGGTCCGGTGGCTTAATGTAACGAATGCGAGTTATTGTTATGCAATACAATAGGCATGCGCACGCGCATGCGGCCGCATCGAGTCGCGTACGAGCTGATCCACTTGTATACAAACATCCAGGTAATGGATCAAGTGCCTACCTCGTTATAAGTACTTAAGTGCAATGTACAGTACGAGAGAGTATAATTTAAATCTCATAAAAAAACTGGAAAGATCGTGGTGGCGCCATGAAACAGCGTTTGAATATTAATGCGATAGTTGTAGGTTCAATTCCCACTCGGGGGAATGATTAAATTTAAACAATTTTCACATCCCCGCTCTGTACACAAAGCGCGCAATGTCTATAAATTATGGGGAAAAGCGGGAAAAGCTTTGTCTCCGTGGCAAAGTAAATTTGGAGGTTCAGCCACTTTAATAAAGAAGTTATTTCGTAGCAGTTTTATCGTAAAAAAATACTTAAAATTGATATAACATAATTATTTATGAACCGATTGAAATAAAACAAGTAACACTAAATATTAAGTGAAGCTTACTAAATATAACGTTGAAAACTGTATTTGAATCAGTTAGCATCAGTTAGCGCAAACAAAAGGACAAAATATTTAAAATATTGATTTAAGTTCTATTATATTTACAAGTGCTGCCAATAATATTTATTTTAGTATAACTTTCATGTACCTACAGACTGCCATCAGTTACTTGTTTAGTATTATATGTATGTAGAGAGAGATTTAAAACGGGATAGGTGCAAAAACGTATTTTGCCGACAACACTATGACACAGGCACAGGCACAGGCACAGGCACAGGCACAGGCACAGACACAGGCACAGGCACAGGCACAGGCACAGGCACAGGCACAGACACAGACACAGGCACAGCTGTCATAGCCGTGCACCGCCGCGAACCGCCGCGTCTGCGATAGCGAAGTCAATGAATAAATTATAAATTCCTACAAGATACCAAGATACCAGGACCTGCAACCGTTGTAGATAAGAACTATCTGATAACGCGGCGGCCGCGAATAAATTATACTTGTATTACTTAAGTAGATTGTAACTTTTGTTCGAGCATGAAAGGAACTGTCGTCAGTAGTAACGCTAATCCTGATTATTAAAGAAAGTTCATTAGTATAAGATTATTAGATTCATATTTGGTAATAATAATCTTACATATGAAATTAGTATCATTTCTTTAACCATTAAATTTAACAAACGTTCTGCGTTGGTATATTATAACCACGCACCGCCCACCTTGTGTTCGGTCACAATATTAACGCCATTTATCATTATTTTATACGGTACAAAAACATGAATCTACAAAGTGGCGTCACCCAGTGCCCGCACTGTAATTAGACCGTCGTGTCAAATTACGGTTAATAAGATAAGCCATAGCCTTCCCGCAAGATTGTTCATTTTCCTGAATAAAAAGGAAATTTATTATTCATAATAACATTAAGTTTTTATTTTAATTTATATCGCTGCTGACTGTTATATTTGCTTCGATAAAGGGCAAGAGTAATTCACATATACAGATTTTTGTATACATTTGACTTCCTCAATGACGGATCACAACCCATTTCATCGACAGCGGACGCGTGGTGGTTGCGCGGTGGTGGCGCGGTGGACGGCGTCACCGTTATCGGTAAATACGTAGGTAAGTGATGAGAAGCGATGACCGTAGGAGAGGAGTAATGTCGGGAGCGAGTTGTGGTCGTACCGCACTGTCGGTGACGGAGGTCAGCGCCCCCAGCGGCAGGTCACTCTGCTTGTGGCTCGTCAGTGTTCACTCACAACTCACAAGTTCGTTTATGACGATAAACACACAAATTCCTTGTCACTGGTCGCGTTGTCTGCACTGAATGTACACTAATACGCGTGCGCTCACTGCGAGGCGTGAACCTAGACTGTCGCAGCTCGCACTTCGCACGACACAATCAACATTCAACAATGATGTTATATGTACGGGAGCGGGTGGCGGCGCGGCGGGAGGGGGGCTGCGCACAACGCCGCGCACCGCCCGCCAGCCCAGTGGACCACCGCCGAACCCGCCGCCAGCCGCCAGCCGCCAGGTGAACCGCCACTCGCCAGTGCCTAGGAGCTTTCGATGAGCTTCGGGGTAATTGACCGTCTGACAGTCTCTTCGCTTGCTTAATATAATCAATATTCAATTTGTAATCGTAATGAAATACTGATTTAATTAACTGACAAATTCACTACTGATCGTGTCGTTATTACTATTTTTCATTGAAAAAAATAACACATTTTAAAAAAAGATATAAAAATGAAAAGATAGATTTTCGAGTCCATCCAGATTGTTGAAATGATTGATTGATAAAATGAAAAGATGTTTAGGAATTCAATATTTCAATATTTCATGGCTACTCCTTTTTACATTTGTTATATTAATGTCTTGATAACTAATATGCTTAAACTTTCCGTATCCAAAAGGAAAAAACGGAAAGGAAAATTATAGAAATATCACTTTGATGTACGTCTGTCAGTCCGTCTGTCAGTCCGTCTGTCAGTCCGTCTGTCAGTCCGTCTGTCAGTCCGTCTGTCAAGTCCGTTCATCGCAAGATCGCGTAGAGGCATCGCTCTAAAATGAATATCAAATTTTCTGTAGTCCTTTAAAGTACATAAAAATATAAATTTATAAGTAAATGCAATCAAAAGATACGAGCGTTTACGTTTCGTTTTTGTGGAATTTTAAATGAATTCCGCCGTGTAATTATTGTATTACTTCCTTTGACTTGGAATTATGCAGATGAGTGTAGAATTCAAATGCAGTTAAAGATATTCAATGAGTAACATTCTATAGCAAATAGCAAATAGCAAATAATTATTCTTAGCAAAGATCTTTGGACAGGTTCAGTTCAAAATTTTAAACGTTCTGTATGAAACACTTTTAAGTTTGTCGACTTTTAAAGTTATACTTTTCGTTGGCTTTACAATCATGAATTGATTTTTGTGATATCAAGTTTATGGAAATGGAGTGTCTATCTCGGTCACCGGCTGAGAACAAATAAAACTAATAATCTCATAATAGCTTAATAACGCGTTTAAGTAACAGATATAAAGCAGAATGGCGGAACATTTCACAATAAATAACGCGATTTAATGATGACTGATGCAATTGAATGGTACTAGCTTTTTTAACGAGTTGAGATTCGACTAAACATGTTGAGTAGAGTGGTATCAACTACGTATAATTTCCTTAATGTATAACGGCTACGTCGGCCACGTACCCGACCACTACTACTTTGCTTTAATTTGTGAGTTACTCGTATCCATATCAAATTTTGATGTTTTAATGAATACTAATAAGAAATCACAACGAGCTAAGCTAACCTAAAAGTTAAGCGAGCACTAGATGTAGAATACAATGATGTAGTACAATAGATGTAGAAGCAATTCAACACACGATGTCTTCTAGGTTTGTGTAAACACCTGCTATATGCAGGATTTAACATAAGGCTAAGAAAAAATAATAATGTATAGACCACGTTTTGGACTATTAAATTAATTTACTTCTTAATGAATAGTTACTGTACAGTCACGCTCTTTATGTGGACCTTGCTACGGCCTCGGCTATGTCGCGGTCGCGGAGGACGCGGGGGCGCCTCCACACATTGACCTCTCTGTTTCTATGTCACTTAGTGATAAGTGAACACCCGCGCCGTCCCGCGACTCGCGACACGCGACTCGTGACGCGCGAGGGATGTACCAGGGTTCTAGTTGATCACATAATATCATTGACCATGGATTAGTTTGCAGTGCAAACTATCATCTTGTTTTTTAAGAAAAGCGATTTTAATAATGCTTTGGAAATAAGTCTATGATTATGATTGCTTTCTACCAAATGTCTTTTTCGCAAAATAGTAGTTATCGCTGTAAGCGTAAGAGATAGGGGCGTACACGTGGACTGTCGCAAAGCGAGCTATATGATCAAAGTTTTATATAACACAAACAAATGGGCTCCGTAAGATAATATACAGAGGCAGCTACAGAGGCGCGTGCATAAGTAGAGGTTACTCACGCCGCTCCGAAACTTGAAGAACAGCGACATGATGTCGCGGCGGCGGGAATTGCGCGCTGCGGCCAGTCGCGAGTCGCGGCCACACTGCCGTGCCCGCCGCCGCCGCCGCCACCGCCGCCGCCGGGAAGGTGCTCTACGTCAACTGTTTATTTCATTAGTGGCGCTTTATTACAATTATTTTGTTCGTTCCAAATTTCTGGTAATGGTTCTAGTAAAGTAAATTGCAAATAAATAGAACTATATATAACTTAATTTCATTATATTAAAATCTTCTTACTATATATATACAATAATATTTACATTAACATTTACATGTAGATGGTAAATGTTACTTTACATTTTCTATGAATTTATTAAATCATAGCGATATGAGTATGTACCTCTGTTCCAAACTTTACCGTAACATAAAACAAGCTGTATTCAGCTAATTTATCAGTGCTACGTGTATCTGTATCTGTATAAATAACCTACCGGGAGACATCCCCCTGCCCGCATCGTTGAGCCTGCATTCTCGCCCGCTGTCGGTGCTCGTCCCAGCACACACGAGGACGCGCCTGGCGCATGCGCGGCGCGCGGCCTTATCGACCGCGCCGACACGGGTCGTACACCTGACACAATATAAAATAGTTATTTTTACAAATGAAATAAGTCAGTCATATCGCAGTCAGTCTAGCTAATAAAGTGTGTGCCGTCAGTATGCCTGTGTGGTTGTGGTGGATGGCAACAGTGGCAGTGGTAACAGTGGTGAGGGCTCATGAGTTGGATCCAGCAGCGTGCGCTGCGCGCTTCGACGTGCAGCGCGACAAGATCATCCGAACAGAAGAGTCGCGCGAGATGGGAGCGCGCTACCTGTCCGAGCTCGACGTGGGCGCTCGCCGCGAGTGCCTGCGTCTCTGCTGTGAGACCGACTCCTGCGATGTATTCGTCTTTGAAGAGAAAGTATGATCACCGAATATTTATTTTTAATACACAATTATCGTACCTGGTTTTAATAGATATATTATACATAGACTTAATATAACATGAATTGTTAAATAGCTTCACCAACTGACGCCCTCCCACCCAAATTCTTGATGAGTGGCGGTAAATGTAATTGAAGCAACGTTTCCAGAGCCCAGGAAGCTGCTACCTGTTTAACTGTGGGCCGCCAGAGGACTTCCGCTGCAAGTTCACGGCGCACGGCAACTTCAGCAGCGGTGTGCTGGCTCTGAGCCGCCGCCTCGCCGAGCTCCAGGACCAGGAGCGACTGGCTCACCACGAGCGGGAACTAGCTAACCTCAGGTGTGAATAGTGTACCAAGTAACGTTATCATTGTGTGATTTGACACTTTGAAATGTGAAAAAATATACAAAAATAGAGTATTAGTTATTATTTTACTATTGTAAAACCATGAATAAGTATAAACAATTTTAAGAACTTCGATAAAAATACCTACATTTTTGATAAAAAATAGTATAGTAGGTAATTGAGCTATGTCTCTTACAAGATCCAAGATTAACCTATTCTGTTCAACATGAAAATGTAGCAATTTTATATCTATATCATTATTACATTCCAGAAGTCTGAGCACTACTACAGTGAGTACAACACAAGTAGTGCACACCACGGAGCCACCTCGGCCGCCTCGGCCTCCACACGAGCCCCCGCCGCCGCCGCCGCCTCCGCCACGGCCTTCTCCGAGTAAGGCTAGGAATTATTTTAATATTTTTCTAGCTTTACACCCCTAAATTCCGCATATAATAGGGCAGGCAGAAGGAATGTACTACCTAATGAAGAATACTTCTTTCCTCACTTTCTGTGTTGAGTGGCACAACTTGGCGTCGTGCTTTGTCATCTTACTAGAGCGAGGAAATGAAGATAATAAACTTGTCGTGTTAAGATCACACACACACACTTTCAACAATAGTGACAGCCGACATTTTAATCTTTGAAATATAATAAGTAAGTAGTTAATAGTTATATCAAAAATAGCTATCGTCGCGTAATGATAAGCCTTACACTGTCGCCTAGCAGTTAGCACAGAGGCCGTAAAGCTCACAGCGAATATTTATTCATGATTGTTTGCTACGTTGCAAGCAGTGCCCAGGACCTCACGCACGGACGGTTTTATTTTAAGAAACTCTATTTATTGTAGGTACTATAATGATCTATATTATTTATTAAAAGGATAGAAAAGTCAGTCCTGGACGTTAAAAATTTAATAAAACATATTAATTGGGTCGGTAATTATATTGATAGGTAATAGAAGCTAAAAACCACTCAGCAGAATCTATTGGTTAACTATTACTACTTACAACCTAGGTACTACTTAAAATCATTTTAAGTCAATATTAAGTGAAAGTTGAAAATCCGATCCGATCCGAGATCCACAATGATATACAATATACGAATGTATGAATGTATGTATTGACAATTACATTTATTCTGTTAGTTCACTTCTAATCCGCAGCTAGTAACTCATCCACCACCACGAGTTGGCTGGAAGAGATCTCTCATAGAGATAAGTCCACGCTAGTGATGTACGTTTGCTGTTTGTAATGTACATTAGTTTACAAAGAATATTATATATTAATGTTTTCATACGGACCCCTAACGTTTTTATTTATATTAATTGACCTATGTTCTCGGATTTATTCTAATTGAATGTATAAAATAAGGTATTTTTTCAATAATTTTGTCTATAAATCGTTTTGTAAATTGTAAAACATTCTGGGCGGTAGCAGGTGGTCGGTATCTGTAAAAAGCGTTTTTTTCAGTATAAAAAGTAGCCTAAACGTTGCCACGGCCTTCTCTATCTTCTAGTGAAAGTTACATTAAAACGGTTCGACTATTCCAGAGATTAGCCAAGACAAGCGGAAAGACAGACAGACAAAAATTTAAAAAATATGTCAAGTACTGTACTGATTATTTATTTATTTATATACAATCATATATTTATTTATTTAAGTATATAATATTCAATTACTATATTATTTAACACATAACTCATCTATCAACAACATCGGTTAAAAACATTTATAATCTATCACTCAATCTTTCCCTGCGGCGGCGAGCGGGTCTATGACATCATTTTGGGTCGACCAACGTCCGCAAGTCAGTCAGTCCGCAATCCGCCTTTCGCGACTCGAGAGATGCAAAATCATATAGCAGTATCCATCCGTCGCGGAGTCTGTCTATCTGTTGTTACATCACAACAATTCGAATTAACGTCTTTCTATAATATTTGTTCGTTGCTGTACTGTCATTTACACTCCTTGTGTTTGGTACCCTGTGTTGTTTTCTCTAAATGTCAGTCACAGTTCTACGAGTAATAAACGTTTTGTGTTTACAAGACTTGATTATTACAAATCGTGTGTAATCGTCAGAATGACCTACACGAATAATTACCGCTCACTGTTTTAGCAACGTGTAAATAACTTTACGAGAATATTAGCTTTCGAAAAAACCCACTTGTTTTGATATTACAAACAGAGAATCCAATTGTATTTATATGTATATATTTATATGTATCTAACGAGTCTTGAGTAATAACTAAGTCATATATTTATGACAATAATAAAATATAAATACGCTACGTTACTTAAGTTACGAAATGTTTTATAGGCCTTTGTTGTAGACGCGATTTAGGCTTTCTAGACGTCTGGCACAAGTAACCACCGAGGTATAGGTATCCGGCACTCGGCAGTGTTACCTATTATTTCTTTACAATATTTCTAGTTGATTTAAATGTACAGATAAGTCAGGTCTGGGCCACAATAGTAATCTAGTCAAAAAGTTGTATAGAGCATTATTTGAAGCAGGGCGCTGCAGCCGCTACCAATTCGAGTGTAAACGCGGCGGAGAATGCATAGCGGTGTACAACGCGTGCGACGGCGTGCCGCAGTGCGCAGACGGCAGCGACGAGGCGCCGGAGCTGGGCTGCCCCGCGTCGCCGGCGCCGCCGCCCGCCCAGCCAGCTCGCCCGCCGCATACACCTCCCGCTACACGGCCTTCGCCTCCTCCGCACTTAACGCAGGTCAGTATGTAACGACACTTAAATTCTTGAAATAAAAAATATATCGCGGCAGCGTCTGACTGTTAAAGAGAAGTTTTATAGTAACACAAAGTAAGGCGTGGAGTGGAGTCGTTGGCGCTCGCAATTTCTCAGTGACTACTATGCCAAGCGGAAAAAATATGTAGTCTTATTTCTGCTTTAAATATATTATTAGTTTTGACTGAACGTTTTCATCAGCAGGCGCAAGTGATAGACAGTGGCGAAGAGTCCAGTGGACCTGTAGTAGCCGTGAGTAACGACGCTTTGGTAGAAGGCGCTGACATTTGGCCGCATCGCCTTACTCAAGCGCAGCCGCAACACAGGTATAACACAGGTAGGCTTTAAGCTGATAGGGTGGTATATAATAAATAGACAGCCAATATGCCAACAAATATTATCCACTGTTTACAAATATTATGTATATGTTCCATCTTCCAGTAAGCGGGAACAGTCTGAGCGGCTCGCACATCTTCAGCCACAAAGGTGGGTTGTTGCAAGAGAGCGCCTTCGAGCCGCCCGCGCCGGACGCGCCGTGGCCGCATCGCGCCTGGCAACCTGCGCCGCCACAGTCAGGTGACTATCAATACGCTCTCATTCTTGTATGCTCATTAGTGAGTCCTCAGTAGCAAAGTGTGAATTTTGTACGGAGTCGAAAAGGACAAAAAAAATCAATTCAATCAGAATAATACAAAAAGCCAAGTCTACGAAGTTTATTTTCTCAACAAATATGTTATAGTTTTTAATGCAGGAAATAAAATTGACTTATATTAAGAGCATTGATACTTAATTATTAACTGTTTAATGTTTATTTTTATCACAAAAAATAAACCGATATTCATCGTGTTATATGGACACTAGTACATATAATAACATGAACATCCAATAAAAAAAAGGAAGTTGCAGATGGAATGGAAGGTTGGAACGCGTATGGAAGACTGGATTGGCCTGACGTGGAGTCTCGTCGCTCCTGGCCAGTGCCTCAGTTACGGCCGGAACCGGTAAATTTATCACCTATACTTTATTTTGAGACCGTAAATGTGAACAAGTCTTGTAGATAACAATCTATAACAGATGAGAAATATAGAATGTAGAAATGAGAATTATAATAAAAGATCATGTAATTTAAACGTTTTTATTAAAGTAGGGTCGCCAGCACTTTAATAAAAACGTTTAAATTACATTCTCGCGGCGTCGCCCGCTTAAGTTAGATAGATAACGTTCATTCTTATATTTTATACCTACGTCACAATGCAATTATTCGATTTTCTTGTCGTCTTTTTTTAATCACTCTTGTTTCTTGCAAGTATATATTAAAACGTAAACGCATATGTAATTAACATGTAGTCTAACATTTAGATTATGTTCTAGCTTTTCTGTCATAGCGTAAAAAATACAATATCCACACTTGAATTTTATCGCATCGCACACTTGAAATTTATAATCCAAATCATACCAACACTACTACTACTATCTAGTATTTCAAACATCGCCAATGCTTAAAATAAAATATTATAAAAAAAAAAGTTATTAAATAATGAACTTAAATAATGGTCATATTACAAAGAAATTAATTAATTTCTCCGACAAAATTTATTATATGTTATTTAGCTTGACGTGCTAGTAATCGACATAATCAAAATATATCAATATTTTTTCTACGGAAACCTCATTGAATGCCAGGACGTCAAACTGTCAAAATATATTCATTCTTTGGTAGATACCAGTATTTTTATTAAGATAACTGTTCCAATAAGGCCAATAGCCAATGGCCAATTTTTGGCCAATAGCTTTTACGTGATTCGCGAATAAATAAACAAACATACGGACAAAAACCCACTGCGTAGTTTTTTCGCTTATATTTCAATTACTATAATGATAGCTTAACGCTATATAAATCAACCCATTAATACATTTTTAAAATCTTTTATGAACATTGACTTTTCTATGCTTTAATACTATGTCAATTTCATCAATGATCTGAAGACGCATCTAAGATATATTAACATTAATACAAAAAAAAAAACCCGCCAGCGAAATGCAGAAATTTTATTTCAATTAAAACGATATCTGTTGACAGATATTATAAAACAGTACTATATATTTTTAACAAATAATATTGGTTACTACAAATAGGCACTACTAAATTACTTTCTGATTGCTAAATGTCACTATAATAGCTGTAAATCAAATGATTTGTAACTATTACTGTGACATCTGTGGAAATAATTTTGAATTGCTTTTATGTTAAAATTTAAAAACTTTTGCCATTTGCCACTGTTACTAAGTGAGAATGGAATAAAACTATTGCCTGATTGGAGGACACAGACAGACAGACAGACATACAGACAAAAATTCTGCTGAGTGGATTTTAGCTTCTATTATCGACATATTAACCGACCCAATCCATATTTTTTTTTAAATATTTTATGTACAGAATTGACTTTTCTTTCCTTTTATTATATATGTGGATATTTTGAAGTCACAGATCTACCTATTTATCTTAACTATTTACGTAGTGGTAACAACGCAGAAGTGTTTCTTTTTTTTAACTTAGTTTATTAAGAATTTTAAAAATAGCACCATTAACGCATATTAATATATGGTGCTGTATTTAAAATCTACTTGTTACTGTGTCAGTTTTCTTTGGTTTTACTATCTGAATAAGATTCAAACAACAAATAAAATACTTCTCGTATTTTTCTTTATCCTCACTTTCATTTAACAAGCTTTTTTGGCGGAGTCATTTTATATCAGTCGAGAGATCCCTTTTTCTTCTTGATAAATGTTCTTTTTTTTTAGGAATATCTACCACCTAAGACGATGCCAGAGTTGCCCATAGTATATTCTAGCCAACAGCAAACTTTGAGAGATAGTCCTAAGAAGGGTTTCGAATTGATGACAAAGACGAAGATGCTGGAATACCCTACAGAACCGCCGCAGCGAGCACCTCTCGTGCCTCTCGTGGACAACACTATCGACCAGAGGGAGGAGAAGAAGTCTTTAGTAATCGAGAATACAACAAAAAAGAAAGTTTTAAAAGACACTGTAAGTACTTTTAACTGCTCTATATTTCAATTAAATTTACAAGTAATCTCTTTTAAGCTTTACTACTAATGATTATAGCTAGCTGTTTAAAAAAACTATTCTTATTTATTTCATTGATATGTATCGAAAGCATTTCCAGGATATACCATCAGCAAAAACTGTAAGTACTTCAAACATTGATGGTGCGGCGTTAAAGACTTCACAACACACGCATGCTGTGGCGGCGGCGGCGCTAGCGGTACGCGAACACTGGCCGCCCGACGAGCACGATGGCCTCAGCGAGCACCCGCCCGCCGCTGTCATGCTGCTAGTGCTTGGTAAGAGCACTTATCAGCTTTAACACACTATATTAATTATTAACTATATTTAGTGTCTAACAGGGCAATGAAATAAAAGTAAACGGAATACTCATTCTCTCAAGTGAGGATCGAATACACAACATGCCCCTCTGCGTAATCAAGGCCTCAATGGGTACTGGTAAAACGAGGCTACTTTTTACATGTTTTTTCAGATTTTTTCCACATATATTGGTCTTCTTCAATTTAACGTAATCCCGGCTTACTTGCAAAGATCTGTTTTCCAACTTAACCTACTCCACTTTGTATGGTCTTGAGCATCCTCAGTGGCTAGTCCATTGGCTCTCATGTCCTGCATCACGACATCCAGCCATCGCTACCTTGGGTGCCCAGGGATTTTACCCCAGGGACAGATATATCAAGGCACTTTTTAGCGACATAGTTGCAAGGCCGGCGCAGTTTATCCGCAACGTCACGAATTAATGTGTTACGAAGGTGGTCAGACCGTGTTACATACATGCAACTCCGCATCTTCATTTTCTCCTTAATGTGATCAAATGTTGCCACCCAGCATTCGTATAAAAGAAATAATAGAATTGGTTGGTTGGGCGTGAACATTGTGGTCGATGTCTCCTTACTCGTACATAATGGATCCAAGGTACCTGAACTTTTCCGACTTAATGGCTGGTTCAAGACATATAAGGAGAACAATATCTTTAAGATCACTCGTTCTCTTTATGCTCTAGCGTTAGTCATCCCTCGTCATTGAGTGCTATGTCATCGGCATACAGGCATCGGCCATGTAGGTCCTGAACGTGAACCATGATAATATCTTGCACAACATTAAATAAATGTGTACTAATAGCTGAGCCTTGGTGAGCCCCTACTGTAATCGGAAAAGGGGTAGTGTCGCCAACAGTTGTCCTAATCCCAATTTAAACTTCAGTGATTCCTTTGGATCGCAGTGCCCGCCAGATACACGACGAGGACGACGATCAAAGGTATTTTGCAGATCTAAAAATGCTAGCTCTTTTGCTAGCACGTTTGGCTGCTATATGCCCCAGTTTGTGAATTAGATGGCTGCCAGTCCTTAAATGAAGTATTTTTATCTCGAATCACCCCCTGCACCTTGTCAATGCCAAGAGCTCGTTAACCCGCCTGCGTTATAGTTAACAGTATATAACAATCATGTTATGTCCCTAATGTCTGCTCTAGGTACAATGATGACAGCAGCACTGGGCACGTTACTGGTGTGCAGGGCGCGTGCCGCTCGCCGCCGCCGCCGCGCTCACCCACGTCTCGCCCTCGACGCCGATTATCTCGTCAACGGCATGTACCTGTAACCTGTACCACTGCCACAGTCAGTCAGTCGGTCAGATGGTCGAATCCTGCATTGCGGCGCCTGCTTCCGATCACCGACGGTAGTGACGAGCCAGCGGTGCGGCAGTCAAATCGATTGTATTCATATCTATCTCTACTCATATTTAAATACAACTGTATGGATTACTAAGCGGCTTTACACTTTCATCCAGTTTGCAAAAAAATAAAAACAAAATCATTGTTGACGTTGAATAAAGTTTAATTAGCATGAATTCCACAAATAAATTATTTCATAACTTGTTATAAAAACTAGTGACTACCACTATCGCTGTCTACGTATGACGCTACGTGTACAAATATTTTGATAAAATAAATATCATACTCATAGTTTGAGTAGTAATAGCCGAAAGCGAAGCGCGTGCAGCCTTATCAATTATCAGTTATCAAACACAATTAAGAACTCAGTAAAGAATTAAGTAACAAGTGTTATTTTTGTTCCGATTTTATCTTTATTAAAAACATTTTAAGTGAGCATGTTTGTAGTTTTTTTTTCTATAGTCATGTATGTAAGTACAATCATATCGGTTGTTCATTTTGAGTATAAATAAAAATAAATAAAACATTAAAATAGCTGCTATATTTATTTGACTAATTACTTTCCGTTGTAAATATTTCAGAATAATTAATTTATTTTAGAACAGATATTGGATGCTGGGTGGCTGCTACGCAAGAAATTTTTTTTGTAAAAAAATTCACATAAGTCCATATGGACAAATTTATATCTACATATATAATAAAAGGATAGAAAAGTCAATTCTGTACATAAAATATTTCAAAAAATATTGATTAGGTAGGTTAATATATAGATAATAGAAGCTTAAAATCCACTCAGCAGATTTTTGGCTGTCTGTCTATGTCTGTTTATTTGTCCTCCAATCAGGCACAAACTGGACAGAAATGAAAGAATTTTTGTATAGTAATAGCTTATATTCCCGATCCACATAAATTTTAGTTTTTATCCCGGTATTCCATGCTATTTCCGGAAAATAAATGAAAAAGTAGTGAGTTAGATTTGGGATGCTAATAATTCATAGCCTTACACAATATATATTGGATAGGTTTTATCCTGATGTGCAATGCAAATGTCGAACGAAAAATAAAAACTGAGACGGTTAAATTACGTCGATTACTTACAAGTAAAGGTAGTTTTATTCCATTCTTAATTAGTAACAGTGGCAAATGGTAAAAGTTTTTTTTAATAGATTTCACAGTAATAGTTACAAATAATTTGATTTACAGCTATTATAGTGACATTTAGCAATCTGAAGGTAGTTTGATGTTATGCCATCTATTAGTCGGTTAGTAAAAATCTTTTTCGATAATCAATATCATCTGTGTAAAAATCGATAGTACCATTATATATCTGTCAACAGATGTGCATCACGCTGTCGGGATATTTTATTTGTATTAATGTCGAAATATCTTAAAAACATGTACAGACCATAGATGAAATTGACGTAGTATTAAATTATAGAAAAGTCAATTATGTTCATAAAAGATTTTCAAAGTGTATTAAGGGGTCGATTTATATATCGTTCAGCTATCGTTAAGTTATTGTAAATATAAGTTTTAACTATCCAATGGATTTTTTGTCCGTATGTTTGTTTATTTATTTGCGGATCACGTAAAAGCTACTGGCATATAAATGTAAATTTCAGTATTGCAAGTTATCTAAAAAAAATAAAAACCGATAAAGTCGAATTACTTTGATGATATCTACTAAAGAATGAATAAATTATTACAGTTTAAATCTTAAATCAACATATAGAACAGTTGTCATCCTGGCGTTTTAATTACGTCGATTACTTGCTAGTAATATAAGTGATAATAAGTGAAGCTAAATTATATAATAGGTTTTGGCGAATAAATAACTTTTTTGTAATATGAGCATTATTTAAGTTCAAATAACTTTTTTTTGTATAATATTTATATTATTTTAAGCATTGACGATATTAAAAATAAAAGAAATTACTAGTACAATTGTCAGGACTAGAATAAAGAACGCCAAAGAAGAATGGTGTATTTAAATGTTAAAAAAATGTTAAATTTAATCCTTTTCATTATTCAGCGTTCACGTAAATAAAACATAAAATCAATTGTCAATTGAAGTGGATATCGTGGTTTTACGTAACAACATAATCTGCGTACAGAATATATGTTATTTGCATATACGTTTACGTTTTAATATATGAATGCAAGAAACATATAGTTACATTGATCATGATTTTTAATAATAGACAAGAGTGATTAAAAAAGACGACGAGAAATTCGAGAATTTCATTGTGATGTAGGTATAAAATTTTAAAACGAATGCAATCTAGCTAATATAAGCGGGCGAAGCCGCCAGCGGGTCGCTAGTACATAATAAAACGATAATATTAGATTAACATTTTATTAGAGCAATGTGTTACAATTCCAGTCACGTCGTACAAATAAGTGTGGTAGGAGCACGACTCGGTAAGAGCACGGCACGCACTCTGACCGCTTGCGCCTCTCGCCTCCCGCCTCTCGCCTCTCGCCTCCCGCCTCTGGGCTCGCGCTCGCGGCACGAAAGTTACGCGGAATTTCAAATAATACTTATTCGTAAAAGAATGCAAAAATTTAATGTCAAAATAAAGAATCTAGGCCGATGTGTGTGTGTAGTGACGACCAGCAACAGCAGTGTTATTATATCAATATTTTTTACATTATAAAAATATTTCGTTTATTTCGAGATTTGGTGGAAACATCGTGCAATGTTTTCACAGATTATGAATGATGCATGTTCAGAGAATAAACATAAAACAAGGTTTATCGGAACGAGCCATCCTCGTTACTAATATCAAATCTGCAAGAATCAATACAAATATTAATTACTATTACACAAAAGAGCCATATTAGGTTTAGCCTAAACTTTCCTACAACGTCAATAAATATTTCAATATGAATGACACATGTATTATACTCGTTACTACTATTACAATGATACAACGATACAATGATGTTATCTTTTATATAGAATAAAAACAATGTAAAATAATATAATGTTCATGGAATCAAGTTAGTCAAGATCAAACTGGTGAAGTAGCTCAAGATTTCGAAACTTAAGCACGTGGCTGACAAGATCGAGCGAGCGACGTATGTTATGTTGGCGTCATCTTGGAGGCAACATTACTGGAAATTGATTTTCGAACACTATCAATATTTCATAATTAACACCAAAAATATTTAATTTAATATTATATATAATCGTTACAAATTGAACAAATGAATTCCTTTATATCGTTAGTTGCCTTCCTAAATACGAGTACAACAGATAAATATTTTCTAACTAAATCGCTGTCAGAACATTTTATGTATATTTTATTTGATATACAAACTAAATAATATAAAACGATAGGAAATTGCGTACATCCAGTGTACGCTTTACAACGAGTGAATCACGATTATTTACTATTAGCTGGCGCGCGTCTCACAGACGACACGCACACACGCACACACGCACACACTCACATACACACACACACACGCACACACACGCACACACTCCACTCAGGCCAATACAATATAACTGGAGATTAACCAAGATCAACAAATTGACAATTTATAGGCGTTTGGGTTAAGATGTATCTAAAACAAGGAACTTGAAGCGATATATATAAATATACAAAAGTAGATTTAGCGTTCACTATTTGGACCTAGATTGCACTTGTTGGCTGAAATTGAAATTTATCAATATCTAAGGCCGCTAGAGTGTTATTGGATTTGAATACATTAGCGACTTACGTTTGAGCAACAGAACCTCAATATTAACAAGTTATCTCGCATGTCTATATGATGTCTACATGATGACTACATCATTCTATTAAACAATAGATGATCTAAATATATCCTGCAAATGATGTAAGACCTCTTCTTTAGAATGAAAATGATTTAACTACTAATTTCCGTATGTGCTGGGATACGACCAAACCTTTGTAATATCCTATTGTAAAATTGTGAGTTATTTCACTTTCATTCTCACAATAACACTAAGCTATATAAGAGAGCGACGGTCGTCAATATCGCTTATATATATCACAATGAAATAAGTATTTACATTTACTTAAAATAAAGGATCACAAGTTGATTGAGAGATTTACAAATATAGTACTGTCATACATATTATATATACATACAAAATGAGTCTAGTTCAACTTTTGCATAATTGTCAATAGACATTCAACCCTCCCTCACTGAGTCAAATCGTGTTCTATTACTATTACTATTATTAGTTGTATTAGATATCAGTAACAAACATTTATAAGATATATATTTGGACCCTAAATTGTAAAAAAAATATTATAATTAACCTCTCTCTCTCCGAGATAGAATTTCCCGTCTCCCACCTGACTGATCTAAACTGACATTATCATTATGACTTATCATTAAAATATCAACTAAATCATTTTCGCTTTTACTGATAACAAATGTCTCATAAAAGTAATCTTTACATGATCTTCTGAAACAGTGTAATAATAAATTTTATTCAACATATTCTCCATTTTTTTGCATTACATTAATAGCATTGTTATATACATTATCAATTACATATTCTTCGAAGGCACTTCATGTCCGTGGCCACTTCACGAACGGACGAGTCAGTCCTAATCCAAAAACAATGTAGCACTAGCACTAGCACTAGCACTAGCACTAGCACTAGCACTAGCTTATGATTAGAAACTACTAATAAACAAAGAACTAACTACAGACATTAATGTGGATTACATTTTCAATTGACTGTTATATACGTAAAGTGATATCAATTAAGGAAGCAAATCAACTTCAATAATTTTTATGTAAAAATCAGTGAATTACATACATAATTAATTAGATACCTCTTTATGAGATGCTATATATATATATATATATATATATATATATATATATATATATATATATATATATATATATATATATATATATATATATATATATATATATATATATATATATATATATATATATTCAATTAAGTAGTGTTGGTATTTACTACGGCACAGGTTTCTGGTCTTAAAGCTGAATTTTTGCTATCAAGTGAAATGGTTTGTTTTATTTTCACGCAGTTTTGCTATGCAAGTATGCAGATATTGTTAGTGTGATCACTGAGAGCACCGCAGGTAGTGCGGGTGTGTCAGGGCAGACGCGCGGGCGGCAGGCGCGGCAGGTGCGCCAGCCGGCAGTTCTCTATGTAAAGGTCCTTGACAAGGAGGTCGGCGGCCGCGAGGCGCGCGTGCAGGCGTTGCGCCGCGCGCTCTGCCCGCGCCGCCCGCGCCCGCAGCGCGCCCGCCTCGCGCCACCGCGTCGCCCCCACTGCCGCGCCTGCCACGCCCGCTCCCCCTGATATACCGCCCGCGCCCCCTCCGCCCCCCGCACCGCCGCACGCGCACGCCTGCGGGGCGGGCTCGCTGCTGCTGGTGACGCACTCACGTCGCTCCAAATCATCTATTTTGATTTTGAGTTGTTCTATTTCCTCCATCTGTAATGTTAAGTTTATTTAATGTTTCAAAGTTTGTTTTGTATGTTAATAATGACGTGCTAAAAATGATGAGAGACAATAATATATATACAAAATAGTCATATACAAAATTTTAAAAGTCATGCAAAAGAAATGTAATGAATAGTATAGTATAGAACCATACCTTAGCAGTCAGCTCAGCTTCTTTCTCAGTCTTGTATTTAGCAAATTCGTCTTCCAAGTCGCTAAACTGCAGCTCCAAGCTGTACGTCTCATCGATGGTGGGCAGGGCGGCGTGGGCAGCGTGGGCAGCGTGGGCAGCGTGGGCAGCGTGGGCGGCGTGGGCGGCGTGGGGCGCGAACTGCCGTTCGTAGTCGGCAATCTTCGCGACGAGGTCGGCGAGGCGCTCGTCGCCGGCGCGCTGCTCCTCCGCGAATAGCTCGCGCTCGTCATCCAGCTTGCACGTCCAGTATTCCTCGCATTTGTCATATTCCAGTTTCATTTGCTCCAAGCTGGTTTCTAGCTCTCTGTGGAAGGATAAATGTAATTATTTTTCAATTCAGTATACTGAAAATATTAATAACTAATGACAAATTTGCCATTTGGACAGCTTGATGTTTTTAATTGTTTTCTTTCCTATCATTTTGTCTAAGAAAAATAATGAAAAACGTAAGTTTGCATCATTACTCTGGGTGACATGTACCTTGTCCATATTCTGTTCAGGTAGATTAGATTATTGTCCCGGACAAACAGAAAGACGGAAAGGTAATTTTCTTTTCTTAAGAATCTGACTAATTAATACACCAGAAACTGAATTAGCTAAACTGTTCAATTTGGTTATGTGTGATGCAATGACTGAGGAAAACATTACAGATTAATTTTTAAATATATATAAATGATTAATGAATAATAAATTGAACTTACTTTATCACAGATGTCAAGTTATGCTTTTCTGTCTCATGTTTGTGTTTTGCTTCACTTAGATTTTTCTTCAGAGCCTCGACATCTTCATCATTCACTGCGGCCTCAGTCTGTAGGGCGACGTCACTACTAGACGCATTTTGGTTTGATGTATCAGGCCATACAATATCATCACCTAACTCTTGCATCATTTTTTGCACAGAGGTGACAGTGTTCCCTACAGAGCTGCACATTTGACAGCCATCTTTAACTTGTAATGGCAGTCTTGCAATGGTGTCCATAATTTGTCGCATCCTTTTCATCAATTCACAAGAATCTAATGATTTCTTCTTTTTTGATGAAAATGATGAATCTGAAATCTGAAAACAGGTTTCTGTTAATTTGTTGTGAATCCATACGGTTTTTTTTTATTTTGACTATGTTCACATTGGAAGTTAATGTGTTCTTGTTATATTTTAAAATGTTGTTTACTTGCTATTCAATATATTTTGATTTCATATGTACCTCTTGTTTGTTAGCTATGCTGGCCTGCAGAGGCAGGTCTTGCATGGCGACCTCGTCACGCCAGGAGGGCGCGCGCGCGTGTTCCCCGGCTGCGTCGCGAGCCGTGGCCTCTAACGCTGCACACAGCTCGTCGTTACGGTCGCGCAGGCCTTGCCCTTCGGCGCGCAGTTCTAGTACGCGCGCTTCCAGCTCCGCCAGCGCGTCCCGTGACGCCTCGGCAGCCTCTCCTGCGCGACGTTCAACGCCTTGCACCTCTTCCTGCAGACGGGCCTGCTCACGTTCAGCCTGCTGTGCTCGGGTCTCCGCCGCACGCACCCGCTCCTGTTAAAAAATATAGTATTTATTACATATTATTGATTGGATTTTTTTTTTATTAATGAGACAGAAACAAACCTGGAGGTCATCGATACGCTCTCGGAGGGCGGCGGTTTCCATGCGCAGACGTGCCTCCGAATCAGCGCGGCGCGACGCCTCTTCCTCGAGTGATAGACGCGCGGCGGCAGCGCGCTCGCGGTCTGCGGCGGCGTCCGCTGCGGCGGCACGCGCTGCCTCCGCGTGGCGCGCCTCCACCTGCCGAAGACTCGCCTTCAGCTCGGCCTCGATGCGCGCGTGGTTCTCGTCCACGTCCTGCGCGAGCAGCCGCGCTCGTCGGTTGGCCTCGGTGAGGTCCTCGCGGAGCTTGTCACGTTCCGCTCGCGCCACGTCGAGGAGGTGCCACGTCGCCTCGAGGCGCAATCGCGCCAGCGCGTGGGAGGCAAGCAGCAGCAGCGCGCGGGCGTCGGGCGAGTTGTCTGCGGGGATGGTGAGCGCTCGCAGTTCATCGTCGAGCGCGCGCTCCAGCTCATGGGGCCGGAGTCCGGCAGCCGTGAATCCTAACTCAATAAGCAAGCGTCTCGGTCTCTCGACACCGGCTCGCTCCCAAGCGTCCACGACGGCGTCGCTGGAGATCATCTCAGTCTTCGACTTAGAGCTATCATCTACCATACCTCCATCGAGCGATGCGGCGATTGAAGTCGTAAGGGAGGAGTTCAGTCTATCGAAAAATTCACCGACAGATATCTCGTTTGCAGAGGATGTGTCAAATATGCGGTCGACGAGCTCGGGGTCGACGGCGTGCATGTGCAGGCCGCGACACAGCGAGAGCGCGCGGTGGCGGTCGACACGGCGGTCGTGGTCGAGGTCGGCGGTGTCGTCGCGGCTCTCCATGGCGGAGGCGCTGCGCTTGCACCGCATGCGTTGCCGGGAGCGCGCGCAGTCCAAGCGAGACTCGGAGGCGACGCGATGTCGCGGCGAGTCGTCGGCAGCAGCGCGCTGCGGACGCGAACGTCTGCCGTACTTTTTTGATCCAAACACGAACTTGGGCGCAACTTCCCTGCCCGAGGAGTCGTCACTGTGGTGTGCCGCTTCGCCCTCCGCCGCCGCCGAAAGCTCCGGTCGCGGGACGGAGTCGTTGCCGAGCACGGAGAGAAGACCGTTTCGGAACTGTGTGAACGTGACACGGTCCGAATGCCGCTCGAACAGTGTGTCGACGAGCACCGCACCACGGTCCTCTAGCTGCAACGTGTCACAGAGCTGAAGCACTGCCGATCTGTCTAAGGCTTCCTCGTTATCTACGTCGAAGGTTTTGAACACACTGTACAGCTGTTTTTCGTAGTGACTCATAGACGTGCTAGCCATATCTTGGGACCGTTTACTTAAGACAGAAACCATTTAAAACTAATGTAGGCTTATATTTACATACTAAGGATCACATGTTGCATTAAAGTAAAAAAATCACAAACGACATGGTTTAGTAAGAATCCGTCAGTGCTATTGTAATTATTGACAAATGACATCTAACAAAACGTCTCAAGTCAAGGTGACAGCATGTCAATTAATTAAACATTTATTACTTTTAGTGTTAGAAAGTTCTGTGATATCACTTTAATATTTTACTTTAAAAACATAAGAATAAAATTAAACGAACCTTTCTACTGCGCTGAAAATGATTTTTTATTTTAAGAGTTTTATTGATTATGTAGCTTTATAGGTTCTAGTTATCGTTCATAAATATACCAACTTTAATTTATTTTAATGTAAAACTTCAAAACATACAATTTATAAAATTTCTTAAATTATCATTCATGTATAATATTATATATTAGATTTAAAATGTAATAAATTTTCATTTAAATATCTGGTGAAATTCATCGACCGCTAATAAAATTTTCAATGACGTTTGTAAATATCAAAGTTTATGAACGTTGACCTTGCATTTTATTGAACGATAAAATCAGCATAAGTCTATTTGTTTTAACTTGTATTTTCTATTGTTACAAAAATATCAGTTAATTTACCGATTCAAGTGATTAAAAAGTGTATTTGTGATTTAATTTACATAATACGCAGTCTAATCCAATATGGTTTTTAAAAAAATGAAGAGTGGTAAACCTTTTGTTTTACAATTAGATGTGAAAAAAAAAGTAAATATAAAATCCCTTGCACGTAAACATTATTTTATAACAGTACTAATTGTAGTAGCTGTCCCAGCTATATTACTAACGATCAGTTTACTCACGGAATTGCGAGTACCTATACTGAAACAAGTAATATGTTGGAGCATACCTAAATATATCCAAGATGAAAATGAATATGTAAAAGACAACGGTGTAGTTTCATGTTACTACAACTTTCCAGACCCTCGGACCCCAAACAGTTCCCAGCTTATGCCATTTAGTATCCATCCTCAACTGTGCACTCATATTAATATTGCATTTGCAAAAATAAAAAATAACCAAATTTATTTAGAAAATTCCCAGTATGATGACTTACATGATATAGTTAAGATAAAAGGAGATAATTCTAAATTAAAGATCCTTCTATCAGTTGGAGGTGCTGGAGGTCATGAAGGATTTTCAGAAATGGTAATAAACCATGCTGCAAGGAAAACTTTTATTAAATCTATTAAGAGCTTATTAAGGAATTACTCATTAGACGGCATAGATTTGGATTGGGAATTTCCTGCTGTAAATCTGGATTTAAACAACTTCAAAAAAAGGGAGAGGCAACATTTCTCACAGCTGTTGCGAGAAATCAGAGCTGAATATATCCGAGAAAAAAAAGATTATTTGCTTACAATTGCAGTGGCTGCCCAGAAAATAATTGTAGATGCTGCATATGATGTGGATCAAATTAACATGTACACAGATTATGTGAACATTATGACCTATGATTTTCACACTTACACCAAATTCACTCCGTTCACAGGTCTTAATTCGCCACTTTATGCTAAACATGATGAAGAGCTTTATTTTGGAACACTCAATATTAACTATACAGTGCAGATGTACAAAGATAAAGGACTAGATCCAAAGAAAATTGTGGTCGGGATACCTACCTATGGACATTCATTTACATTAGTCAACAGTAATAATAACAAAATTGGCAGTCCTGTACTAGGATTTGGTAATTTCGGCAACTTAGGTTTTGTGAATTACCCTGATATATGTGATTTCTTAAAAACATATGAGAATAATGCAACAGTCCAAATGGATCTTGAAGCCAAAGTACCATATTTATACAAAGACACAGAATGGATTTCATTCGACAACACTCAGAGTGTAATAGCAAAGGCTAAATATATAAGAGATAACAAGCTCCGAGGTGCGATGATCTACTCATTAAATGCAGACGATTATGATGGTACATGTGACAAGCTATCAGGGCGGGTTAAGTTTCCACTGTCTGTTAGTATTAAAAATGCCCTGAATGAAAGACAAGCCATAGTGGATGCTTATTGCAAGACAGACGAGTTTATAAATTATTTTTTCCCCTATTAGAATAACTATGCACATCATACCTTCTTCTTCCTGGCCACATATGTGATTTTGTACATTGCACAGGATTTCATGTTAGTGTGTGTCGTCAAGTCGCGTAGAGCGCGTTGAGTCTCGCGGCGAGGGTCATAGCGGCGATGAGGGCCGGCGGCGGCGCCCACGCTCAGCCGCACAGAGCGACACTCGGCACACTCGACACACTCGGCAGTGCGCACACTCCGCATTCATCGCATACCGCACTTTTACAATTACAAAAAACATAAGAAACCGCTCTAACGTCAGTGCTCTTCAAGTGGGGGTTTCCACTCGACCGGCGTCGGCGTCGCGCACGCGCAACTCACTTGTACGCAACTTTAATTAGCTAATTATAAAATACTATGCTATATTGACAGTTATTCCTTCTATAACTGTACAACTTACTTGCGTATTATAAATTAGAATTAGAAGTAAAATGATATATAATTCTGTAATATGTGTCATAGTTATAGTAGTTGTCGATGTATTTGTCATAAATATATTTCTAGAAATAAGGCCAGCTTTGAACCCGCGTCGCAGCACACAGCAACACGTAGTCCCATTATGTATACAATGTAATAAATGTTAATAACTTATAAAATTAAATTATTCCATTGTTAGCTGATTATATTATTACTAATCAGTGCTTCATTTCTAGCTATATTTTTTTTATTTTTGGTAGCAATAATACATATAATGCCTACCTAGAAATGCTTATAATAATATCTTGTTAACTTATAAAAGTGTATCTATTTTTTTTATTCAGTATTATTTTGAATGGCTGTGAATAAGTTATTATACCTTTTATTATGTTATTATGTTTCAAATAAAATAACTTTAAATGTCGGCTGATGTCTTAATCTCCCATATCTTGTTGAATACTGCTAGCTGCCAGCTATTTCTAAGAAGCTTAATAACTATGGAATCTAAGATAAGGTACTAGGTCTAATGGGATCTTACTCGAGTAAGAGGTCAAGTCAGTTTAAATAAGTGAAACCCATGCCAAGCCCAAGTAAAATGCTGTCTAACACCTGTGGCGTGCCGTAGGGATCTATACTAGGCCCACTATTATTCTTACTATACGCGAATGGTATAACGTTTTTAGGTCATCTTACGTTATATGCGAATGATACTTGTCTTTTTTATTTTGAGACCAATATTATGTTCTCATGTAAGTGACTACTGTCTTTTTTGAAAAATAAATATCTTCAAACGTAAATATACTGTGACCGGTGACGACTGACGAGTGACGTCACGGGCGCGAGCGGTAGTATACAATATACGGAATACGGAACGCATTTCATATATGTTTGTAAATTGTGATATTGCTATATCCTGTAATGATGTATAGGTATTTGCTATTTAATTATGTAAATTAAGTATCTACGTAGGTAGATTATGGCATTGAAAATTAGTAATGGCCACATTGTGTGGGTAGTATTTGATGATATGTATATTAGAATGCAACTTTTAAATATGTCAAACTGTGCTTTAAAGGAACTAAAGAATGGTAAAAAAATATATGAAGCAAAAGCGAATGGTAGGAGAGGTAAGGGGAGACCTCGGTTGACTTTCGAAAACATTATGTCAAAGATACTGGAGGAAGGTCACGTAAAAAGCTTGAGGACACGCCGGAGAGCATATATGAAGAGGTTAATGACAGTGGACGAGGCGAAAGAGGTATGCAGGGAACGCTACCCAGCTAGGGATATAGCGTGAAGCTATGTGCTTGTTTTACATATATACAGTTATTTTACATATATACATTTATTTTACATATATACATTTATGCTTTCCTTGCTTATTTTACATATATACATTTATGTAAAATCTTTTCAAAATAGATGTTGTTATAAGTATTTATCGTACGTACTAAACAGTATTTATTTAAAAAAAATACTTTTTGAGAATGTTAACATCTTATGTTATTAGATTTAATCAATAATATATACGTATTTAGTCTTGCCATAACAATATTATAACAAAGAAAAACATATTTTATTTATTACACGTAACATTTATAACTATTACAGTGCGTTAGTTTAATACATATAATGTAAAACATATTCGAAGTGGTCCCGATTGGTCGCAATACAGTCCTTTAAGCGTCAAGGCTAGGTTAGGCGTCAAGTTATCAATAGCACTCGTATGAATTGTTTTAGGGACTCCAAATTATCATGGCGGTTACAGCAAGCGCGTCAGTTGTAGAGGAACTGAACATGAACCATAATCCAGTGTATTAAGATCAGGATTAAATGACGGCCAGCCTTCCGCTCTGATGAAGTCCAGAATGTACGTTTCTAACTAAAATTGGGTGGATCGAACTTTATGACCCGGCGCCGAGTCTTGCTGAAAGGACTATTCTTGGTAATTGGCTACTATATTTATTGGTATCTCATTACACTTGTGCCGATATTTTGATACCTTTTTCACAAAAATCTCCCTGTTAGCAGTCAGCGCAGTCTGTTCTATTCTCAGGTAATGACGTTTCGATCGTTGTATTGTTGTATTGAGAATACACGAAGGAGATTGTACGTCAAAAACATAATATTACACTATAATATAATACATAATATATCAATGTATAATTACAATACGTACATACAGGATAGTAGGTTAGTACTAAATAATATTTTACATGGGTGTTAGTTTATAATCCAATATTGTTATACTTAATGTGTCGACACATATCGATTTATATAAACACAAACACTGAACATTAAGAGGACGAAGGCTTTTATAAGGAAGAACATCATATAAGGGGTTCTTCACTTAACTTAGGACAAGAGAAAAGAATGTGAGAAAGAGAACCATCGTCTAAGCCATATTCACACAGTGAACAGTGAATGGTCTCAGACTCTGATCTTAGCCAGCTGCACAGGCGTACATACTTGAGCATGCTCAAGGTGTAATCGACAGATTGTTGATAGTCCTCGGACCTATATACCCAGATGCTTTTGAGAAAAACCACGGTCACGGTGCAAATCATTTAGGTAACATGGCCTACAAATCATCGCGAATCCTTAAAACGTGAAACGGGCGTTAATTTAACGCCATTAAGCAGCTTAATGAGTCGGTGAAAATAAAGTTAAAGTCGTGGGAAAGTGTAAACAGGATTGCTTCTAACAACGCAACAGAGGCTGTTGCGCCGTCACTCCTTCATAGTTAGGTCCCCACCAAACCATCACTGAAGTCAGATAATGCCCACCTTGTACCCTGTTGACTTATTACGAAGCTTCTTGAGAGCTTACAGTATAAATAGGTTAATTTTATTTGTTAAAATATTGCCAGTAATTTAAGAAATGATCAGTGCGTCTCTTATGGGCTGCAACTCCTAAGTCGTCTTTTCAAATACGAGACATGATTTTAGGTGCTATCTTTTGCTTTCGGACAGAATTTCTTCAAATCCTTTCCCTTACGACGGCCACATTTTTTTCAGTCACAAACAGAGGTGGTCTCATTGCATCTGTCAATATCCCAGTACACAAACATTTCACGAATAACGAGAGAATAGAAATTTAAAAAATTGTGTTTGGTAATATTTTATTTTCTTTTTATTTTATTGTAACAGTATACATGGCCAGGGTAAGTATTTGATACTTAATAATTTCGAAATTACTGCATTTAGAAAAAACATGATACTGTTTAAAATAAACAAAATGATAATAGTTAGTTACACATTGACAGAGGATACCTATAGCTGCAAATGCAGGTGCATAAAATAAAACAATAATAAAAAAATAGGAAGCTCTTTAATATGGCACTACCTTACAGTACCTACCTAATGTTCTATGCCTATACGCGAGATACATTGATATCGAAACCGCCGCCGGCTCTCAGTATTTATTTGAATCTCATAATGAATGTACTGTTAGGTACATAAAGGTACGTAAATTCAAACAATCACATGCTATTGTTACAAATTGATGGATTTTGTTGATGAATAAAAACGACATTTCGATTGGGCTCAAAAATAATTGGACAATATATGTAGCGAGGACTTGCTCAATGGCTAGTCACTAGTACCTCGGACCTTAATAGTAATTTCAAAAGTACCCACATATAGTGGATATATACATACAGTATATACATATAATATAAAGAAAAAAAATGACCTTAACTTATACTATTCAGATCATATCCTACAGCACACAACAAATGATAAAAATCTTAAAATAAAATGTAAAATTAGATTATTTTGATAAATGATAAAGTTGTGTCTGAGTTAAAGCACCAGTAAGTTGGTATATTACGATGATTCTTACTAGATCTATTAGCGCCATCTACATTGTATAATTTGCACTTAACTCTATTCTAATTTATATGGCCAAAGTATAATATCTGACAACAGGCACTCATACTACGATTAACCCCTAAGGAATGATAATGGCCACTTACTATTTGTTTTTAATTATAAAATTAATGTATCAAAATTAATTAGCTTTTGATTATTTCACTTATGTACAACACATAAAACAACACAAACAATCAATGTGACAGTACAAGAGCATCTTGTGTAACATGTACGGTAAGGATACATAACAGATAAATACTATTATAGTAATTTAATAATGTAAATAAGAGAGCATTAGTTGAGTATTAACTTTTTAAATGCAACATTTGTATTAGTAAAAAGGAAATTTTGTCATAAACAAATAACATGATTTCAGAAAGAACAAGGAATGTGCTAACAGTTTAAATGAAAACAGGCAGTGGGGCAGTTTGTGATAAGTATCTAACTTGATAACATGCCTCATCTTATTTACTTACACTAATTCTTAACACAGCTAATATTGTAGATTTCGCACAAAATGTAAATTCATTGTATCACAAACTATAGGTATATATACTCTATACTTCTCTATATGCATATATAATATAATTGAGTATCTAAATATTAGGATATGGCAACTTAATAACAACTTATTGTCTAGTGGAATTTTTATCAACTAGTGTCGAGTGTGGAGCTGACATCCTATACACCACCCAATGTCAGCCTTATAGGACTGATCTTAACGACACAAGCTCATTTATAGAATTAACAACCTTCACTTATTCACTCATAATTAAATTTTAAAGAAACAAAATTATATCAACTCTATTTGCTACAATAGGAAAAAATTTATTCTTTAACTTGCTAGAATAAAATTGTTTAGATGACATCTGTAACAGAAAAGGTTGATATAATTTGTTTTTACCTAAATAAGAATGTTTTTGTTGTTATTCTTCAATTAACAATTAATCAAATATTCTTATAAATTATAATATCTAAGCTGCATACTTTATAAGTGGGAGCTTATAGTTGTGTTTGTTTATATTTTTGTTAGGGATATTTATCAAATATTACAACAAACATAAAAGGCAATATATATAGTTTTAAATTTTTAAAATCACAAAGAGCCTGTAATATTAAATGATTATATTACATAATGTTCTCTCTAGTCTACGACAGGACGGTTTTACAACTGATGTGCTGTTATTGTACAAAAGCAATCTCTAATTTGATATGTGTAAGCTATACTCAGTTACTTACCACTTGTGTTTATGTGATTTTTGTTTAAATTCTTATGTAAATGTAAATAATATAGCCAATGTCCAAGTACAAATGTGATAAATGATATGAGCTGATGTGCTACGTCTGCAGCCAGTGAAACATCAGGCTGTGCACGGTCTGGTAGTCGAGTTCGGTGTTCGGAGCGCTGAGCAGCTCGCGTAGGCTGAGGGCGTCTTCGCCAGCAAGCGCCGCGTGACGCGGCTCGGCGGGCCCACGCGAGTTGTCATCGGAAGCGCAGTCAGAGGACGGCGCGTCCCGCCAGTGCTCGTCGTAGGACAGATGGCACAGCGTGGGCGGCTCGTCGCCGTCGCTCAGCTCCTCGTCGGCTGATACGGCGCGCGACTTGCTACGCGCGGGCTCGCCGTCTGCGTTGTCGCGGGTCCCCTCGTGCTGACGCCGCGCATTCTTCAGCGCGCGATACCGCCGCGAGCGCTCCCGTTGCAGTCGTCGCTTCCGTTCGTCTGCGCGCTCCAGCTCCTCAGGGGTTTTCTTTGTTGCATTCTTCCCAAAAAAATACCTCATAAACGACTCGTCACAGTTCCGTTTAGACAGATAGCTCGCCATCAACTTGTAGTAGTACTGATTATCCATGACACTAACCTTATAGAACTAAATTAAAAGTAAAGTACTTAGAAATATAGAGATAATCTGGAAATTGCGAAATAAAAATAATGAGAACAAGACTGTCGATCATGTGACGTCACTGACATTTCATTTTCGACGTTTTGTCAGTGCCGAGAGCGTCGTGCATAAACCAGTAGTACGTACTACATTATTAGTTATTACTAAGTAACGCTTTAAAATATTATAGAAATACACATAAAAATAGAATAGTGGACTGTGATATTAATCTAGCCTAATAATAGTATTTTTTGTTTTTATAAGATTCAAAGCACAACGGAGTTAACCAGTTCCAATAAATGAACTAATTCAATGACTTAAATATTTTATAAATATTAAGTAAATATTTTTTTTTACTTTTAAAGTAAAGTAAAAATGTATGGATTATTAATTTACAAAATTATTGTTGTAAGATATGAACTTAACAGTTTCAAAACGAAGTGTGTTAGATTGATTGCTTGCATTTAAATATATTACTTGACTTGTGCAGTTCTTGACTTGTCAACTTTTAAATGGCACTGTCTTATTTAGTTTTGCAGCAAACATTTTTTAATATATTGAGTTGGTACTCCTTAGTTCTACGCTCCATACGTAAAAGTTAACAGATAACACGTAAGGCCTATGCTTTAAAATATATTTATTAATTTGAATAAAATACTGTTAATAATAAAAATATTAACCTGTAAATCAAAAATAGAAATACTTAATGATATTGCTCATGCTAGGAGCATTTAGCATTTAGATTTAATATTGAGATACCAATGTAAAACTTGTCCTTTTTACAGAATACATACATTTAGATACGCTAGTCATTACACAATAGAATTTTTATATTTTTGTTTCTCTGCAAGTGGTGCTTAAGGTCCATTAAATTGTATAAAAGAGACGACGCTACTTAAACATGTTTATATTTAATACTAAGTTATAGTAATACTAAGCTAAGTCATTTATAGTTTTTAGCGTTATGCTTTGATTTTTATAGTAGTGAGTCCCTCAGTAAATAAAAATATACTGTGCAGCTATATTTTTGGGCTAAAAGAGGAAAAAGGTAAAAAATACAAAGTTATACTGAAAAATATATTAAATATATCAAAAAACAGGAATGTCCGTCCGCTTGACAGCCGACAACCCGTCGTCCCACGTGAGCAGGACATTGAAGGAGAGGTAGAGAGCGACCGCCGATAGAATATGCCACAGATCGTGCGCGTCGTAGAACTGCAACACGAGGCACTCGTGATTCTTATGCCTCGACACTGCGGGAGTGGCCGACCAGTCGGAGGAGCCCGACAGGAAGAAGTACAAGGCGGGCGCCCAGGCCGCCGCCGCCGCCGCCAGCAGCGCCCACGCGTACGCGCGAAGGCGCTCGCCGTGCACCAGCTTCATGCCGAGGTAGAAGGCCATGTAGACGAGCGCGTTGCCGAGCAGCACCTGCAGCATGTGCCCCGCGAAGTCGCTGCCGTGCCGCAGCAGCCCGTACGCCGCGAAGGCCCAGTTGAGGGCGTTGCCGGCCACCAGCATGACGAGGCGCGCGCGGTACAGCCGCGCGCCTTGGCGGAGTGAGCTCGCCGCAGTCGCTAGGCTTTCTTTTTCTAAATCAACAATGTGCAAAAGGACTCCAGGTTAAAAAAGAACATCCGGCCGTCGCGTTATCTTAGGACAAGGACTGATGTCCTCGAATTAATTGCGCGCGTATTGACAAGGACATAATGGAATCAGGTGTACCGACCGAGTCTAAACTGCCCCACGAAGTAAATGCGCAGAGACAGCAGCAGGAAGGTGAACACGTGCAGCACCGTGAACACGCCCCAGAACAGCGCGCCGCCGTCCAGCACGCCCCACACCACTGTGGGTGACACATGCGCAGGGTTTTTAAAAACATTCACAAATTATATTATTCAAGAAAGAAAGAAAAGTCCGCTTTCCGACCTGAAATTCCGTATATGAAGAGGGACTAAAATATTATTAAGTATTCAATTCTTCTTTACCATTCGCTAATAATAACGCTACCTCAATATGAGTGTCTAGATGTTTTAGGTCGTATTATTCATATAAGCATTTATATATATATATATATATATATATATATATATATATATATATATATATATATATATATATATATATATATATATATATATATATATATATATATATATATATAATCATTATTGGAGTTTTTCAGTCTTAAGCAGTTTTAGTGTGGGCATGTATGTGTACGTGGTGCGCGTGGTGTGTGCGTGGGCGTGGGCGTACCGAGCGCGATGAGCACGGCGAGCACGCCGAAGGTGGCGTGCGCGCGCGCGTTCACGTCGGGGTGCCGCGACTGGTAGATCTTCACCATGATGAGCACCGCCAGCACGTACATGAACGACGTGTCTACACACATAGAAACGATATCAAATTGTAAAGATGCTTGTGATAAAGAAACTTTAAAGTCAAGCTAAGTAAATAACATTAACGTTTATGAAGACATTTTGACGAAGAATATTTGTACTTGAACTGTACTACTACTACTGCTACTTAAAATGAAGGTACGTAAAATCAGAAACTCCACTTTAAAAGTGAGCCAGGACAAAGGTAAGTAAAGGAGCTGACTTAGCTAACATGACTTATATAACATACTTGAATATTAATATCATGATATAAAGAAATTAATAAAAATATGTAACCAACCGAATTGAAAGTTGAGTCTATTGGGGCATATGTGGTAGCTCGCGGACAGCACGGCCACCACCATCATGCCCGCGCCCAGCGCCGACAGCAGCCCGTAGTGCGCCGGGATGCCGTACTCCTGGGGACGGCGGTCAGTGGGTACACTGGTTAGTTTTAGCCTTCGCTTTGCGCAGACCATAGAGCAGAACACGTACCGGGTGCCTCGGGTGGCGTCTGCGGCGCAGGCGGCGGCGGCGCACCTGCAGCAGGAACAGTGCGCCCAGCAGCAGGTACCCGAGGTTGGAGAACACGTGGTTGAAGTCGCTGACGGCGCCGGCGCGGTGCGCGCACAGGAAGTTGTAGTAGCAGATGTCCAGCGACCCCGACACGTTGAGCACCTGTGCAGTGTACACTCCCAGTTAGAGGGTCGTGGGCTTTTTAATCGAAATGCAATATAAAAAGCTCGCGCTATCCATTTAATAAATGAAGATCTCGCTCGGATATCTACGTGGAGTAAATCTTACGGACTTCTAATAAACCCCGATAAAAGCCAATCTATATTGTTACAATCTTAAATTGTTGTCAAAATTAAATATGTCTGATTTACCATCTGCGATATTTGGCGGTCCCAATTCTTTACGCACAAAAAGTTAAAAACTTGGGAATTAAATAGATCAATATGAGGTTATTGAACTCGGCCGGAAGCTTTTTGGAGCAGTCGCTTCTCTTCGTAGACTGCGAAATTTTCTTCCTATACCTACTAAAATAGTGCTGGCAAACTCTTTATTACTACCAATTCTTGATTATGCTGATACTTGTTATGTCGATATTAGAGATGAGTATTTAAATAGGCTTGAGCGACTCTAAAATATTTGTATGCGGTTTGTATTTGGTTATTTCGGCTGTGGAATTCCCTTCCTACCTATATAAGACGTGTTAAGAGTTTTAACAGCTTTTTATTTGTTTTTGTTTTATTTTTAAATATCTTTTTCTTATTAGTTTCTTTATTGACATGCACTTTGTGTGGACTTTGTGACATTTTACAGTTATTTACTGTTAATGATAACGACCGCCGGCCCCGCGGTTAACAGTGCCCACATTATAGTTAGACATTTAATACTATAGGAATCTCATAATATATAACACCTCAGTGATCAATCATAGCAGGCGCGGTGTGCAATACGTACTATCTGGAAGGCGATGACGAACTGCACGACGGGCAGCGCGTAGAACACGGCGACGGTGCCCAGCGTGTACAGGTAGCGGTCGGAGCGCGCGCGCAGGGTGCGCCCGCCGCGCCGCGCCAGCGCCGCCAGCCGCAGCTCCGCCGGCAGACCGAACGGGCCCTGCGGACACACACACGCACGCACGCGCGCTCGGTACTAATGCAGTGCTCGTACAGGCCAAGCCGTACTGTGCTGTTTACCTGAGTATTGTTTTCCGTATCGACACCCTGGCCGACAGAGTGGGCTACGGCAAGTCCTTGTGGGTCTGGCGTGACACCATTTTGCACAGGCTCGGATGTCAGCACGGAGACGGAAGCGGGAGCGGGAGCGGGTGCGGTGACCGAAGTGGACAAAGGAACGGGGGACGGCACGGGAGACCCGGAAGTGACAGATGCAGACGTGGGCGTAGAAGTGGTAGCGGCACGTGTCTTGCGCTCGTCATCTTCATCGGAATCACTGTTGTCGCTGCTGTCAAAAGTAGCATCTGTCAATGTAAATATATATCAATACATATTGATACAGTATGGTCCGTGCATCTTTACGAGGTTAAAAGTCTCTAAGGACTCCGTCCACCTCTCGTAAGACGTGTGTCATCAAACCGCCCGCAGTAATTTGCTTGGACGTTTTGTTATGTTTTTGTGTCTAGCGGACCTACTGCGGACTCTGGCCACATATCTAGAACACATAATACATATCGACTACTCTAGAGTACTCGATCGAAATATCATTTAGTTACATTCTTTTTTTATTATTTATCTTACTATAGCATATTACTCTATAGTTAGGAATTATTAAAGCTTAAAGCTTTTTGTGTTGGGGGAGTTTAATATTTTTTATAAGTATTATTATATACTTGTACTTAAGAATCATGAAAAATCTTATAAAAATTTTATATAGGTAATACTTGCATCTTAATTTTTGGTTTTTTGTAAATAGTCTTTATTATATATTGAGTTCAGAAAGCGTTGACAGGAAACTGTTTAGATTACGACAAATTATTTTGTTTTCCGGTTCATGTTTTGTCTGATTTCATAACCTTGTACGTTAAAATAACGATGAGATAGATTACATATTTTAAGTGATTAGTTTACAATTACTGTCAGAACGTACTTTGCCATATTATTAATTTTCCAAATAAATTGGCTGGATTCATAATTAATAAGTTATTTGAGCAAGTCAGGTGTCTGTCTGTCTTAATAGAGTGTTCTTGAAAGGCCAGGTATAATATGCTTTCACTTGATTGGATAGTAGATTTTTTATTTCAACATAAGCTGTTTTATTGGTATTATTAACAACATTAAAGTGGCTATAAAATTTGTTTAAAATAATATTAAATATATTAATAATACCATGAACTGGTAGCCAGGCAATCCAATAGTTCGTCCACGTAATAATAAATATCCCAACGTCTGCAGATTCTACTTTAAGTCAGGATATATATAGGATGGCATTAACTTTGGCATAATGCAGCCGCTATCTGCAGAAGCGAGCTTTTCGCTCAATCTATAACTTAACCCAAAAGAATCTTCGAGAGGCAAATTTAAAGAAATTAATATATTGACAATAGCGTCTCAACATATCCTCGAAGATGTTTTATATGTAAAAAAAATATTAATGATTTTACTAAAATTGGCGATATACACAATATTAATACTAGAAATAGGTTGAAACTTACCGCGCTTGTAACTCGATTGCATCGAGTCCGCAATTCCTTCATGGGACAGAGTGTACGCTTTTAACGTCCGAGAATGTTCTACATCACAATTTACAAAATTGCGAATAGTCGTTTGTGTGTTAAAGGTTATTACCTAATTAATGATTTTGTAAATGATAGGTGTGGAGCTTGGGAATGTAATCCTCGCTCCAGTCTATCTCAAGCGTATCATTGTCAACAATGAATAATTGTATAATTGTAAATAACTATATAAAAAAAAAGTCCCGGTGAGTTTCTTGCGCCAGTTCTTCTCAGGTCTGAGGCATTATCCTCAGTGAAACGGTGGTTATGTATTTGACGTTCAAACAATTAATTATGTATTCTTACTTTGAATAAAATTATTTGAATTTTGAATTTGAAAATAATTTCTTATTATCTTGTTGTAATAACATTTAATGAAAATTCTTTTTCTTAAATAAGTCAACACATTCTGTCCATGATTTTAAAATTTATTGTAAAACATGATTTATTCTATTATCAGCTCGATGAATGTCAATTTAGGTTCGAATCTTGAACTTTCCCTAAGATGCGAGTATTTTACCCGAAAAATCTCAAAGACTAGAGCTGCTTCACAAATATTGGTTTCATTTTTGTAATAAACGCACCAAATTACATCAAATGTGTTGATAATATTCTTGGAATGTTTTGTAAATTAGATTTTTGTAGGGCAGTTTTATTTTTATAAAAGTTCATATAAAAGTAGCTCCGCTATAAATCCTAATATTAATTTAGATTAAGTTACCGGAGTCGCGTCGGTGGCGGCGCGCCGGCGTGGCGCCCGCAGCGGCGTCGGCCACCCTGGTTACGTGAGCGTCTTCTGCGGCTGGAATAAACATAATAAAATTTAAAAAAAATAAAAAAGCCTTATATTTCTTACATTTGAGTTATAAAGTTACAAAATAAGTTCTAAGTTACAAAATAAGACATTAGTTAGCAAGAACCCCACCGTGGGTTCTCAAGGCCTCCTCCAATGATTGCCAACGCTCCTTATTTTTACTAATTCTTAGCCAAGAATGGCCAGCCAACTTTACTATTTCGTCTTGCCATGTCATTAACGGCCTTCCCCTGTGTCGTTTGCCCACAGGTCCATTCCATGATGTCACTTACATATATACATTAAATTAATTTTAATTCACCCAAAAAAAAAAATAACAAATAGAGACATAGACACATGGACATAGATTCGGTCTATCTCTATCACTCCACTCCATTTTAATATCACAAAATATTGGCGCGAAAATAATGAAACGCAATAAGCAATCGTTTAAAAATGATGATATGAAAAAATTCCAAATTAAGTAATATTTTGTTTATTTTTAATTGTAACAGTATTAATGACCAGAATAAGTATTATGTAATATATTTGAGAGACCACCATCGTCCGTATCAGCGAGCACCGCTTTAGGCAGCACGAACTTGGCGAGCGGCGGCCAGCGCTGCGCCAGCACCAGCGCGCCGAACAACGCGTAGAAACAGAGAAACACCAGCAGGAGAGTCACCGCCGCTGCAGCGTACTGACCGCGCGTCAGGGCTGGCTGTCAAATGTTGGCAATTATTTATGAGTAACTTTTCATTTAACTTTTTTAATTTAGCTCATACTAGCGATCCTTTCCGACGGCGCCCTCTTGATCGTTGTTTTCAGATTTGCGATAATACAATTTGCATGTATTGTACTTGCTACATATAGGTAAGATATTCATTTTTTTTCGAATCACTTTGTATATAAACAATAATACAAAATTATGTGTATAAACGTAATTCCGCCTAAATCGAGATCATTATCCGCAAAAATTAGTTCAGCTGTTTCGGAGATTAGCCCGAGCTAACACACCACAGTCATTATGAAATCACATCATCATGCGAGATAAAACGACAAAGTTCAATTTAATTAATATGAATATATATTGTTTAAAAGTAACCTCAATAGTGATCAAAAAGTCCTTCTCCCTGCTCGCAAGCTGCACACGCTGCGGCTCGTCACCGAGCAGCGCGGCCGCCCACAGCCACGCCGAGTCCGCGTCCGCGCCCGCGCCCGCGCCCGCCTCCGCCGCCTCGCCGCACGCGGTCTGCGTCGGCAGCACGAGGGCCACCACGAGGAACCCGAGCGGGTAGTCTGACCGCTGCAAACATTCCCGATGGCACGTGGCTGATGATATACTCTCTATTTCGTTTTGTTTAAAGCAGCTTTACACTTTTCCCACATAATGAGTTACATAAAGAGAGCCTAATGTTAAAACACTCCGTTTTTTAATTTTCAACCAAATTCGAGACATAAGAAAGGCAATAACGAAGAAATGTAAACATAATAGCCGCTATCGGACACACCTTTTTTAGTTTATGCCATATAAAGAGAAGATTTCAAAGTCTCAAATTCAAATCAAATTTTAAGTAACAGGTCTTTCGACGTACTTGGAAAGCGCCCGAGAAATTTAGCAAGGAGTTAAAAGTTACAGTAAAAATAAAAAAACAAAACCCGACAATTGGATAATTACAGGTATCACAGAAAACACCATTATAAACTTTTGTATGTACTTAATTTGATACAAAATGAGTGAAAATCGAGAAATTATTAGGAAACTCGGTGCATGCATTCATTCAACCATAAAAGATGCAAAGTGTCTATAATTTATAGAAAGAGAAAGTAGTGTCCAAACTATCCACATTCCACGTACCTGGAGCAAGCAATACGTGTGGCTTACAAGGAATGTGAAGGAAATCACATCGTCTCAAGATATATTTAATGGCCAGGACATAAGTATAATTAAAAACATGACTGACCGAGAGCTGCACGGCGCCCGACCGCATCATAGTCATGCGCAGACCGCCCGATGAGATGTCCGCCGACGTCTGCGCTATCGGACACTGGAAGTGGAACATCAACACGGTATATGTATGAAGTTATTATTTATATCTATTACTGTTATTTTATTTTGGGGCCGACGTGGTGCACCGGCACAGTATCTGACTTCAGGCGTTCGTTTTAATTTACTACGCCCTGGTAACAAGACAAAATGCGACGTTGAGTTCCACCACCTACGGCTTACTATAATTTTGAAGTCAGTTTAATTTTTTTTGTTAACAATAATTTTCTATTCTATTTTTTTGTTTTGTTTATATTTGTTTTGATCCAATGCTCAGCTTGCTTGCTTGCTTGCTTATCCACTATAAACGTTATGATGGCTCTTATAATTGCTTACTATCTTATATAAAACATACATTCAAATCACATATATCAAGCCAAAACATCCAATATTTATGACATGTTCTTTTTTTTTATAGGATAAACATGGCAAGAGAGCGTTCGGTTGACTGGATTATAAGTGACCGCCATTCACGACTCTGTGTAACGCCAGCGGGGCTACAGGTGCGATGTTGGCCTTAGGAAGAGGGGCAGGTATCAGATCATCAGTTCCCCAAGACACTCCCCATGATATACACGGTAGGCAACTCACAGCGAGGAAACGTATTTACGCAACGCCAAAGTGCCTAGTCTTTCTCACATTATTGGGTCCCTAACGATTCAAACGGCATTACGGCAAACAGCGATCAAATGGTTCAAGCTGATACTGGGGTGCATCAGACCAGACTATATGAGACTGTCTCGTTCTCCCGTAGACGCCCAGCTTCTTCGAAACAAACTTCGCCTTGCTTTCCAGGTGACCGCGATACGTGCAGTCACTCGAAACGCTAAGATCCAATATACTGATCTCAAGTAAACAAGTAAAAACATTATGTTCTCAAAAATTGGTGACACGACAAATGGGGTTTTACTAGCGGTTAACGCGCAAACTTTTCCACACAACAACACTTCCTTTTACCTCATAAGCCTTGGGGAACGCCAGTATTTACAGACATTGATTTAAAATGGTGGTGGACTGTAAGCCCCTGATATTACAAAAATCTATTTAAAACGTGGTAGGGGTTGCCGTGGAGCGTACGCGTTGTTTACCTTGGCCAATGCGCGGTTCTGTGCCCTCCCCAGAATTCAACGAGCAGCCTGATTTTTCTCGTTACTATTGAAGAGTTGTGTCTCCTATCATCAATGGTCTAAGAGTTTAACGCTAAGTTAAGCTAAGTTTTTGAATAAAGTTATATGAATTTGACTCATGTACAACAAGTAAATGAGTGAAAGATACGAGGAAAAACGAGCAGATGGGGCGCAGTGTATACGACTGATTTGTTTACGAAGTTTTAATGAAACACTAGCGATTTTTACAATTTGTTTTACAAATATTTGGACATATTTACAAAAAAAGAAGATATAATTACCGAGTAGTTCTGCACGGTGAGCACGGCGCAGAGGTCGCTCTCGGAGGACGCGACGAGGCGCACGCTGCTCTGCCCCTCCGCGAAGCGGTAGTGCGTCGTGCGCGGCGCCGACTGCACACATGCAAACGTATGCATTATTTACATATTTTTATTGTTTCTCTTAGGTACCTCATTACTTGTGGGATACTGCATCGGCACCGGCAAGAAATAAAGTTAAGGATTACAATAATGATATTAGAAACTGTTATTTATAATTTGTATATTGAAGACCTGAAGTGTGTTTTATTTGCATGAAACTTATGTTCAATAATTATAAAAAATACGGACAATCTCCGGCTATCGACGCCGAAGCAATCGACCCCCATAGTCCGCTCGGCCAGAATGTACGTAATTTACAACTTACTTGCTTACAACTTATGTTGAAATAAATTAAAAGAAAATAATTGAATGCGGAATGAAAAAAAATATATTTAAAAGTCAACAATAAGTCTTGTAAATATATAGCCTAAGAGCCCACGATGGCCGTCTGGCCATTCGTTATTTTATACAAGCTTTTTCTGTGCATGTCCCTATAGGTACAGGTACGAATGACCTCGAGTTGTGGTTACTTGGGCTAGGTAGCAGGTAATAAAGTGTGTAATGGTACTTAGAATTTGTTAAAGTATAAAGCTCTATTTTTGTATATTTCCTTTGGGATAACTTTAGAAATCTCGTCATCCATTTTCATTTCCTTCATCACTACTAGTACCAGTATCAGTCGACGGAATGATCGTCGTCAATATCACCTACTTAGTTAGTTAGTTGGGACTGTTAGTTTATCAGAGCTTACCTGGATTTCCTGCCATCACAGGTTATGATTTTAATCCTGCGTTTTTTAGGAAATAAAAATTAAAACCTTACAAGAAATTTAAAAAAAAGTCCTGAGTACCAGAAAATTTTTTCAGCAACAAAAAATCTTTAATTCACTAATTATTCAGAGATTTTGTAAGAACACATGAGGCGCGGCATTGAGTTCCGCCTCTCCACACGTACCTAATACCTCATAGGCTAATTTTAATTTGTTCAAATTACTAATCTTGACATTAAATTCTCTCCGCCTACTAGTTCTCCTGTGGAAACAAACACGCACCACATTGGCGACCAGCAGCACGGACTGCGCAAACGGCAGCGTCCACAGCGGCGGCCGCGACACGCGCACGCGCGCCGTCAGCGGGCCCGCGCACGACGTCGACACGTGCAGCGACAGCGCGCCGCGCCCGCTGCTGTCTGCGCCTGCGCCTGCGCCTTCGCCTGCTGCACTCCGGTTATAATAGACCACTTAGTTACTACTCTCTATTCACTGACGTCGCACAAATTGTAAACAAGCTTTTGCCATGTCTAAATCTCCTACGTTTGTTCTCCATACAACGTGACGTCGACGAAGTCGTGTGACTGGCGCGCTCGAAACGCCGTAGTTGAAGAGAAGAGGAACACGATATTACCTATTAACAAGCATAGTCTCACGCTTAAATAAAAGAAAATGACTACTATACTACATTTACACGACAAGTAAAGTAATTTAATATTCATCTAAAATATCACATGTCTTCTTCATAAGTTTACGGTTAGTAGAATTTTTTGAGTAGCGATATGAAAATCTCTTTCTGCAGAGATTTCAAAACTATTTTTTTATTTCCATTTCGGCCACGTATAAACTTGTGTATAATTTAGCGAAGGCGATACCAACATTTAATGGAGCATTCACATTCCAATAAGCATGTACTACAAATGTACAGTATATTTGTTAAATCAGTGGCTACTGGCTAGTAACAGTTAGAGCGTACCACACTCAGAGGCGTCGCCGTGCGCGGCGGTGTCGTCGGGGCAGAGCGTGCGCTCCAGCTCGTGCAGCACGCGCGCGCCCGCCGCGTACGGGAGCTGCCATGTCACCGCACCTGATCAAGGGCACCCCACATCTTACTAAATCAATTGTGAAAATGTCATCTTTTTCAAATCATATTACTTTTGAATCAAAACTAAAATGAGAATATTCTTATTTATACAAGACTAAAAAGTTTATTAATAAATGTTGATATGCTTATACTATTAATATAAATATTGAAAGCCTCATCTGTATATAATATTTTTATAATATATCAACTGCGCCTGAAATATTTGGAGTAACTTTTTTCTTGATCGATTTCCTTGTTTGGTATGTATCAGTAAACAGTGTGGCCACTGACCGGCGCGATGCCTCGCGGTCACGAGCACGGGGTGCGCGGAGTCGCCGCCGTCGCTGCGCACCCACACCACGCTGGGCACGTCCGCGCCCGAACCGCTCGTCTGTCACACGTCATACAATACTATATTATACTATATATGCTGTCTTCAATACATGAGGTCTACCTATACTTTACAAACATGTCAATAATATTATGTCAATTTGCGAACGAATGCACTCACTTCGTATGAAATAAACTTACTGTCGGAGTTTTTCCCTTGTCTATAATGTAAGTTCTAACTTATTGCCAAATATCATAATTCTAGGTCAACGGGAACTTTGAATTGCGTTGACCTAGATGTTCAATTTTTTCTGTACTGAATCTCTTGACAGACAGACAGACGACATCCTATAAGATTTCCGATTTTTCATTTTGAGGTACAGAACCCTAAAAAAGGATTTATCGTAAACGAAGTTGTAGGCAATAACTAGATAATAATAAATCTAAACACATTTCATACTAGATTGCCAGATAGTGGCGAGTCCAATAGTTGAGAACACATGATAAAATACTGATAACCTATAAACGCGTTGCGTGCGTTATACATATTGTAATAAAATCATTCTGTCACATAAATTCATATTAAATAAAATAAAAGCATAACATCTCCCCGTGACTACGGAGAAAGTGCAAAGTGTTCGAATCGTCGTACTTGCATAATTAATCCGATTACAGAGTGTTTTTTTCTGAACACGGAAGTTTATGTAAGCTTAAAGCTTATGTTGCGATTTGGTTACTTTTGTGTATTGCAATTGAACTGTATATTCATATAATACGTAATTAGGTATAAGACTTGCTTGTACTTACCGCCGCTACGTCCAGTATGTACTCGACGGACCTGTTCAGAGGCAGTTCGTACGTCCGCTCGTACACCAACCTGGTATTCCATAAAATTAATTTGACACACAAAGCAATAACTACGCATCAACTTTTCTCTCTTCCTGTTGTTCTCGTTAAAACATAATTAAATAATAACAATAACATGAAAGACCTCGCTACGCACATTAGATACAGGAACCTGCGTAACATTCTACATAGCTGTACCGTGTAAACAAACAATAACAATATTTGCACATGCTTTAGCTTCGACAAATCTTCACAAACTTGCGCAAGCCTAATTAGAGATATCTATAAAATGTATGAATATTTTAGTTTTGGCCCGAGTTTTTATATTATTATTGTGTTTTAATCAATTAGCGAATACGAGCCCAGCGAAACCTTGACCCGCTAAAAGATATGAAACCGCCGCAGCCCGCGGCCGCTTCCCTTATCGCTGACCAAACGACTCACTGGCCGCGGGAACGTTTTACTTAGTACTGAGCAGGAAACTGAGAACGGCGAGTCAACGACATTCGTGTTACATTCAGTTTTTCTTTAAATAATAACAATTGTGGGCAATAGTGAGCTACTCACTGCATCTGCACGACGACGACCCCGCCGCCGACGTCGGCGCGCGCGCCGCCCGCCAGCGCCGCCGCCAGCGCCAGCGACAGCGAGAGCGAGAGCGAGAGGGGGCTACATGCCATCGTTCTTCTTCTTCAGCTTCGACTTCACACTTTATCCACTGATTTCGATAAATAATTTAACACGTCTCATAATTCTATGATGCACGTTCATAGAATCCAGGCTTGTTATGTAATTGTAGAAACTATTGAAGGAAGATCTGTCAATATAAATGGAAGTTCCTACGAGAGCGTGATGTTCCGAGGTACTATCGATTCAAACTAAGTTATTTAAAAAATAATGACTCAGGCGTTAGAAGCGTTTGAAATAACCGAGTTTTTAGGTAAATAAATAAATCGCGCTTCGGCCACACCTCGCGGGCGTCTGCAAGCCCGCGCCAGTACTAGTACACACCATCGCTATCAGTTATCAGCCTAATGCCATATCGGCCGGTATCTGATTAAATAAAGATTCATCGATGTTCCCTTTGTTATATTAATACGAAATATTTAATTTATTTTGCAGGCTTAGTCCATATTGTGGGAGCATAAGATACCACAATTATTCTCTATGTGTGTGTGTGTGTGTGTGTGTGTGTATCGCATATAATTATATATAAGTATTTATTAGATACCTGCACTGAGTCACAATAATAAAAGCAGATAGAGCACAGCACTTACAAGCAATCAAAGCTAAATACTGTCCTGATAACAATTTTCTAGTGTTACAAGATTTGTACATATTAAAACGCTAACGCTAGTCGCTAATATCACAAAGATGGTCAACTTTGCATATACCGAAGAGAAGAAGAATAATATATTATATACAACGTGATAATAAGTTTCACGCTTTATCCCGTACATAGCAGGTAGGTAGGCGGGTAGACAGAGGACTCCGTTCCCGGCCTTCCACCTTTCGAGGCATTGTGTTGTCGGCTGGCGGAACTCGACGCCTCGCTTTTTGCCTAGTTACCAGAGCGAAGAAAATGAAAATATTTAATTTTCCCCAAGTGGGAATAGAACAGACAAATCGTCGCGTCTAAAGGAGACGCTGCGCCTCTCCGCCGCGACGGTCCTTTACTTTATAATAAATACTATGTGTGCATTGTAAATAAGAGTTAATGAATAAAAGATTGAATTATATGAGAAAATAATTTATTGTGTATAACAACATACAACGTAATATTTAAGGCCTCGCGAGGCGCACGCACACACGCGCGCGTCACACACACACATACACACGTCTGTGTAACGTTAACAGTTATTATTAATAATAATGTAAGTAACACTCGCTCGAGGCGCCGCTCTCGCAGCGACATCACTGCTTCAATCCCATACACTGGACAACTATGAGTTTGGGCGAAAAATAAATACTTATGTAGATTGTACACTCTAGGAGGCAAAGCGACGCTTATAAGATATTTTCATTTATTATTAATCTATTCACATAAGGCAGGTACGGGCCGGCGGGAGTACCGCAGGCCCAGCTCGTCGACCACCGCCTCGATGGCGGCGAGGCACTCGTCCAGCTGCTCGCGGGAGTGCGCCGCCGACATGCAGAACCTGCGAACATCGACGAGACGGGTCATTACAGGCGCGAGGCGCGAGGCGCGAGGCGCGAGGCGCGAGGCGGGCGCGAGGCGCGACGCGGGGCACGTACCGTATGCGCGCCTTGTTGAGCGGCGTGGCGGGGAAGCCCACGCCGACGGTGGCCACGCCGCGCGCCGTCAGCCGCTCCACCGTGGCCGCCATCTTGCTGAACGTGTACACGAGCATGGGCACAACGGGCGAGTCGTCGTGGCCCAGCGCCACCACGCGCAGCGCGCGCAGGCGCCGCCGGAAGTAGCGCGTGTTGTCGCGCAGCGCCGCCAGCCGCCGCGCGCCCGCCGCCGCCGCCAGCGCGCGCGTGGCCGCCAGCACCTGCGCCGCCACGGCCGGCGCCATGGCGCCCGCGTAGGCGCAGGCGTGGCCGCGCGCGCGCATGGCCCGCACCAGCGCCGCCGAGCCCGCCACGTAGCCGCCCGCCGCGCCGAAGCTCTTGGTGAAGGTGCCCATGAGCACGTCCACGTCCGCGGGCCGCACGCCGCAGAGCTCGGCCACGCCGCGCCCGCCGCTCCCCGTCGCGCCGATGGAGTGCGCCTCGTCCAGGTACAGGTACAGGCCGAGCCGCTTCTTGAGCGCCACCATGGCGGCCAGCGGGGCGATCGACCCCTCCATGCTGTACACGCCCTCCACCACCTGGGCACCACTCCCAACGTCTCATCCCGACTCGCGTCAAGCATTGCAGCAAAGTAAGAAGCGGTCAAACGCTCAAGCAAGGTGACTCACGATGACGATCTTGGTCCAGTGTCCCTCTGCGACGGCGGCGCGCGCCAGGCGCTCGAGCTGGTGCACGTCGTTGTGGCGGAACACGCGCACGGCGGCGCCCGCCACGCGCAGTCCCAGGATGAGCGACGCGTGGTTGTTCTCGTCGCTGAGCACGAGCGCGCCGCGCGGCACCAGCGCCGCCAGCCCCAGCGCGTTGGTCGCGAACCCCATGCCGTACACGACCGCCGCCTGCACATGCGCTCGCATTAGACGCGTCACTGGTGAGTGAACGGTGTACGGTGAATAGTGAGCCACTCACCTCGACGCCAAGGAACTCGGCGAGGGTCCTCTCGAGCTCGGCGTGCAGCGGCGTGGAGCCGAGTTCGCGGCGCGAGGAGGCGAGCGCGAGGCCGTAGCGGCGCGTGGCCTCCTCCGCCGCCTCCGCACACTCTCCGGTGGGCGACGCGAACCCCAGGTAGTTGTACGAGCCCAAGTTGATGCAGCGCCTCTCGCTACCCGTGAACCTGGAACCGTGCGCCACACGTCGTCAGTCAGCACCCACTACTACACTGGGTTGGTGGTGACGGTGACGGTAGATGAGTGGCACTGGTACCTGAAGGACCAGTTGTAGTCGTCGGTGCAGCGCTCCTTGAGCGTGACCTCAGCGCCGGGCGCGGAGCAGATGGGCCGGTTGAAGATGTGCCTCACGCGGCGGTATACGTAGCGCGAGTAGAACTGCTCGAAGGGGTTGTACAGCGGCGCGTACCCCTAACACACAGACAAATGCTTTTGAATCTTATACAACTTAACTATTAGAATGTGTATATTGCATGTAATGCAATGAAATGTATACTTTGTAAGGGATCGCTTTAGAAACTATACTTACTTTACCTTACTCGAGTAGGGGAAAGAAGTGGTAATTCAATAAATGTATTTATTATAGAATAAACTAATAAATCATTCGAGAGTGCATATTTACTTTCCTATCGATAGACAGTCATAATAAAAGCATGAGTTTAGTTAATTACAAGTATGGATTCACGGAATTGACCCGCGCCCCGCCACCCCGCGCCCCGCACCGCCGCCGCCTACACTGTGACTGTGACTCGATAGCGATACGCGATACGCGATACTAAGAAATGACGATAAGATAAGATACAGGACTCATATTTTAAGAATGCATAGATACAAGTTGTCAAGACTGATTATACGTAATAGTACATTAATAGTTCGATGATACTTCTAATAAAAAATGATATTTTGGTTCGCTGGAAATTCAAGACGGGAAATCCCCTGCACTGCGCCTTCGCTCGGGTACTAACGTTTATCTGTTATTGTTATTATTATTATTACTAGCTATTTATTTAGATGAAGTACTAATTTACATTCTCTTGGGATTTCGATTTAAATAGACAGGGTGCAGATATGTTCGTGGGTGATGATGTGCTATATACCTACATCATAAACTATGTACATACATATTATGATTTATCTTCAACAGTTTCCGCAGATGGCAGTGCGTACCAAACAATAATTTTACAAGCTACGAGTATACGAGACTTCTAATTTAAAAAGTAGCCCGAGTTCTTCGATGTAGAATATATATTTTTTACCATAATTTAATTTAATCAGATTATATATGAATATGCCTCAAGTCATATTTTTACGGAGTTCGCCGAATCCTTGATTGAGAGAATTGTCACATGTTAGTTTTAATACACTTTTAGAATGCGGCGGAGTGTCCGTATGTACTTATATAATAAATAACGTGTTGTACAATTATTCCAATATAAAGCAATTTAAATGCTTTTTTGTTATAAATAGTATATGCTTTTTTATTCTGAATTTTAAAATCTTCTTTCCTTATTTTGTATAAACGATAATGAACTTGCTAATTTGTAATAATAATATTTAGATTTTAAAAATGCTTTTATCTAACATAAGTATTCAATGGGTTATTAGGTTTTTAGATATAAAAGGTGGGATTCGGTAAGGTGGGATATGGGACACAGACACTTTGATAACTATGATAACAGCAACAATGTGGCGGCGTATGATGTTTGTCAGTTAAATTTCAAACCTGCAATATATAATGCAATGCCTGCAATGTATTCAATTGGTTATTACTTATTACACTCATTTAGCTTTGTGCGTCTCTAGTATAGTCTCTGACAGTGCAGCTGCTAGTAGTGCTGCGCGTAGCAGTGTCGGCAGAGATAATCTATTGTTAAGAGATCCGCTCCGTTCCGCTCAATTCGAGACCGGCATGTTGAGTGGCGGAACACGACACCACCTTCGGTCTTAAACTGAGGATAGGATCTCATAAATATAGCCATTGCTCTGTCTGAGTCAGCTTCGATACCATTGTCCCACGGTGATTCAAATATTGTAGGTATTATTTTATATTGTCCTGTACATGTGAAATCACTCGGCAAATGGAGGATGTTTTTAGTAGGTATGTATTTATGGAGCTCGAGGAAAACAACATGGCAGCAGTTAATTACATATACTTAAGTATTACATATAAATTAATACAAAAATATATATATTTCAATGAGTATTTCTACAATAATTTCAACTGTATACAATAATTAAGGCCATCATGGCGCAGTGGTCGCGTGACCCTTTGACCCTCCGAGGAATGAATCATTTCCATATCTCTGCTCTAGTAGGCAGCGACAGGACACCGGACACCGGACACCGGACACCGGACACTACCTGACTATATGCGAAACCGACTTTAAAGCGAATAAAAGTAATATTAATATAATACTTATATTTCATAATAGTTGCTTTTCTATAGGTAATATTAATGTAAGATACTTACTTGGTACAAATTCATATTCAACTACGTTTTTGTAAATTTATAGTGCGGTTTTTTCATACGTAACGTATCATTTACAATTCAAACGAAATAAATTACAAAGTAATTTACGATTAAAGTTTGACAATATTTAGTTCAATACGTAGTGAATGGAATTAGTGAATATTTTGAGTACATTATGCGACTTGGGTACGTACATATTGTGTGTATAAGGCACTCGCTCCCATTTCAACCGAATTTATTAACAGTTCGATAATTAACTCACAATGTGCAGAGTGCAGACGTACGGCGCGGTGGGCGGTAGGTACAGTGGTACAGTGGTACAGTAGGTAGTGTGACATATTAGTAACAATTATTAAACTCACTAGTAAACATTAAAACGATTTCTTTATTAATTTTTGGAAAATATTAAATGTGAAACAGACAGATGTGAAACCAACTGCCCCTTCATTTGTTAGTCCTACAAACAGGAAAATGTATTATAGTCATTTAGGTGTTACGTAGGTACCTACACCTACATACACCTTACATACACCTTACATCATGCTCTCCATTGTCATTAGCTAAATTGTTTGTTTTTATTATTACACTAAAATTGAAATCTACACTTGATGTATAGACAAGTACATACCACTTATTACCTAATAAGTGTTTTAAGAAAACTATAACAACCAGTTCAACTAATTAATTAAAAGAACTCACCTCTCTATTTCTCTCCGTGGCGACTTTAGGTTTGAACAACAGCTGGTTAATAAATCCCAGGAACATGAGCAGGTAGAGGCCCACGTGAGTGAGCGCGGCGGTCCATAAGGAACACTTCTCAAAAGAACCCGGGAAGATATCGTGCTGCGACCAGTCCATCCATGGCACTGGCTCGCTCAAGTCCACTGGCATTTTCTGAAACATGAATGAAATTCTAATTAAATAGAATTTTATTGAAACTAAAAAGGATTTTTGTCAATTTTGGTGACATTTATATTGTCAATTTCCAGCAGAGTTAACGATGGTTATTGTGACTTACATATTTATAATTGAACTCGTAACGCTAAGAAATACCAATATAAAGAATTATAATTCTTCAGAATTTATTTTTTCATGTAAATAATTATTCGCATGAAACAATCTAAACTAATATTAAAATAGTACTTGTTATTTGAAAAATTAGGTCGAATCGATCACGAGCAACCGCGTCGGCGGTCCGGGCCTCGACTACAGCTAAGAGATCTCTACCACACTAATGACTTCACTTTACAGTTTGCTCGCGGCGCGGCGGCGGGAAACTAGAGTTAAGGATAAAAATAAGGAAATTTATATAGATGTATGCATGGGAAAAACAAAAGTTACGTAAACCACTTAAGATATTTTACTGTGTTACAAATGAAAAACGTAATCCTAACTATTGCACTAATAATAGTATTATTCATTTAAATATAAAAAGTTTTTTATTAATAATTAATTGAACCACTCCACATTTGACGAATAATTGATGTTGAATTTAAAGTTATATGACAAAACTACAAATGTTTTACTCATAGACACCAGTCCAGTCCAAGGAATAAATTATTATATAGCCATGCAAGTCTAGTTTCAAGTAATGTCAAAGAAAAAATATATTTAAAATGTGTGTAAGAATTTAAAAAAAAGGTATAGACTATGTGCCTGTAGTGAATAGTAAGAAATGTAGTAATATATGAACCAAATAATATTATTTATCAATTATCAGTATAATTAGGTCTTGATAAATCATTTTCTATTATTTTTAAAAATAACATTTAATTATTAAGAATTAAATTGTTTAGGTGTATTGATCATATGGTTATGAAATATGAACAAAAATGTACTAAGTTCATTAAGAGCTGAAGTGCTTTATAAGTACTCTAATTGTAACACATATATATATATATATATATGTATATATATATATATATATATATAATATATATATATATATATATATATATATATATATATATATATATATATATTATATATATATATATATATATATATATATATATATATATATATATATATATATATATATATATATATATATATATATATAGATATATATATATATATATATATATATATATATATATATATATATATATATATATATATATATATATATATATATATATATATATATATATCTATATATATATATATATATATATATATATATATATATATATATATATATACACACACATATATATACATAACAGTTTCCTGTGGTTTTAATTCTAAGCAGTAAAATGGTAAAGGAGAAAAAGCTGAACTTTCATTTAATAAACCAAAAGGTTTTAATAATTTAATTTAATAACATCTGGATTACTGAATACATATAAGTTAATGGAACTCAATTTATATTTTTAATACAGGAAGAGATAATGTGAAAAAATATGGGACAAGTAAAAACACCTAATTTAAAAAAAAACTATAAAAAGTTATGTTTATTAATAACTTTCAGTGTTATTCCACAAGAAAGAAAGAAAAATACTTTTTTGAAAACATGTATATGTATATGTATATGCATATACATATATATATATATATATATATATATATATATATATATATATATATATATATATATATATATATATATATATATATATATATATATATATATATATATATATATATATATACATATATACATATATACATATATACATATATACATATATACATATATACATATATACATATATACATATATACATATATACATATATACATATATACATATATACATATATACATATATACATATATACATATATACATATATACATATATACATATATACATATATACATATATACATATATACATATATACATATATACATATATACATATATACATATATACATATATACATATATACATATATACATATATACATATATACATATATACATATATACATATATACATATATACATATATACATATATACATATATATATATATATATATATATATATATATATATATATATATATAATATATATATATATATATATATATATATATATATATACCAACCTCCTTTGTAAATAGAGTTTGACATGTGATTATTTTTTAATGTTCAAATCCTAATAGAATTGTCTTCCTTTCATATGTGCTGCAGTCAAACACAAATATGCCAAATAATGTCAAACTTTAAAATTACTTACAAAAGAGACTCATACAAAAATCTTTAGGAGTCTTTGGACAGTTTGAGCCCGTTTTAAATAAACCTCTAGGTTTGGGACGTATAAAAGGATCTTATAATAACTTTTTAATTAATAAATCTGACTTAAAACTTGTATTCGCGATACATCAATTTATAAGTATATTATGTATAAATAAATATTGTATTATTATTTTATGTAGTGTTTTACAAATATTAAATAAGAATAAATTAATCTGCATGCCATTATATTAAAATTAGGCAAACATTTTTAAATGACAGTATCGTGTATAATTTAAATAGATTAGAATACTAGACTGGCTATCAACCTGGCGGCAATCAACATTATTAGTGGCCTTGGAACTATTCTTCTCAAAAAAAGATATTGATGAAACGGATTCTAGCATTCCGCCAGTGTGCTAGTGGGGCGTAACGGCTGCCACTTTGCCTCGCTGTAAGAATATCTCATGCTTGTCACTCAATTTGTATCGAAAGTGCATTGCAGTATAACTGAAAAGAATAATAATATTCTACTTACAGATATACCATTAACAATATGCGTTGATTTGGTATAACCATTTTTGACGTGGTGAATTTTCCCATTTACATTTTTTTCATGTATCCCATTAGATTTAAAAATTTTAGTCTTGGATGCTGTTTCATCAAACTCCACACAACCGATCACATCAGCGGCCGCCATGCTTATAGATTTCACGAAGTGCAGAAAGCGTTATCTACGCTTTTATTAGAAAATCATTTTCTTAACATATTTTTAAAATGCTGCACTACAGCATTGTAGCGCGTAAAGTAATAATTTTGACAATACTGCTTTACCGACAATACTGTCATTAGTCAATGACAACTGACAATTGACTAATACGAGACATCAATTCATTACCACTAATGTCAATTCTTTAATCGATCTTCATTAAAACATTTATAAGTATAATTTAAGCCTTTTAAATAATACATTAAAGGTTTAAATGTATACTTAATGTTAAAATAGTTTATATAATTTTATGAAGCTTTTCTTTATTGTTTGTGATACAATTAATTACTATAAAATCTCTTTGAAATATTACATTTACAATTGCATAATAATTGTAAAATTTTACTTTTCAGGAATGTAAATGAAATACTGTGTTGACAGCATTCGATAACTATTCGTGTCTATCAAAAATAATTATTTATACATAAATAATATACTTTATCCAAAATTATTTCCATGTTATTAAATGTTCTTAATGGCTTATTGAAATCGATTTCAGAATCGAGTTGGTTTATAGTGGGTAATCAATATGTTTTATCATATAAAGATAAGTTTAAAAAGTTAATCAATTAATTTGCAAAACGAAAATATCTTAGTTCAAGCATTGCGAAGTATTTTTTAGTTTTTACAGATATGTTACGCCTTACTGCATATAACTTGACTTAAAATATTGTCGGTAAAGCAGTCCTTCGGCTGAAACTTGTCAATAATTTCTACATTTTTCTTACTTTCTTACATTTTTTTCCGAGCTCGCGTTAGGTTAAACACAAGTGAGCTATAATTTACTGAAATACTTGAGCTGGAGTATATTTAACATAAATAATTATCGATATCCGTGAAAATCGTCTAATAATTGTATAAAACAACTAGGCGGCACACGGCGCCACCCTCGTTCAATTGCACGGGCTGGGTCGTATGCGATGAGTAATACCGTTTGTCCGCTGTCGTGCTGAGTGACGTCGTGCAGCCGGCGAGCGGCGCGCAGTGCACACTTCACTACCTCAGTCCGACACTACGAGGAGGCACGACAGGACCCCTACCGCACTCAGTCCTATTCGTTCGTGTCACCGCACCCACTATCGATTACTTCCCTCTAGTCTTATTTTATATATTTATCTCGAATAAAATATGGATAGCGCCGATAATTTATTAGGAAGTCTCGCAAGCGGAGATAGCGCGGGCCCGGACATTTTGATGCCGCAGCCGGCCGTGGTCATGAAGCGTGACCAGGATTCCACCGATGACTTTGAACACTTAGACAATGGCAAACGCGACGAACCCGAGGAGTCACTACACAGTGCACACGGTGTCGCAAGACATGCCACTCAAAGCTTCCTTGATATGGAACGTGATGAATTCGTAGACTCGCCGCGTGCTCCCTCCGTTACTGACAAAGCTGACCACTTAGCTGATAAATTTACTGATAGCGAATCTGACGCGGACACCGCAGGTGAATCGCCGCTACATCGCCCGGACCCTTTAAAACAGAGCGCACCAGTCCCAGAACCACCTGCACCTGTCATCTCCGACCCTACGCCGGTGTTGGCTTCCACCCCGGCAGCGGCTCCAATTGCACCTGCTTCGGTCGTCGAGTCTGTGGCGCCAGCCAAATCGGCACCTGTACCGACACCTCAAGTCCAGCTGCCGCCTGTGAATGTGCCCGCGCCCGCGCCTTTGCCTGTGCCTGTGCCTGTGCCTGAGCCCGAGCTTGTTAAGTCGGACCGAAAGCCTCCCAGTCCCGAGCCCGCGCCAATCGATAGCAAGCCGCAAGCGGAGCAGCGCACCGCCGTCGCACACGTGATCGAGGCGGAGGTCATCTTCTGTCAGATGGGACTCGGTGAGCTTTCCTACTACTTGATTATACTAGTAAGTCTAATCTATCTAACATTACATTGCGTCGTTGCTATCGTTGCGCTACTTTATACAACGTCGATAGTTTATGAATTTCTTCACAATGTCGTCACAATGCGTCTAGATATTTTTACTTCTACATGAGAATTTCAGTATACATAACTGATGTGCGAGAAACATACACGCTATGAGAGTTAGGTAACAAACGGAATGTTTCTGCACACGGTGTTCGTGGTCCGCTTCAGAAGTTTCTATCAATATGCAAGGTCATAATAGTAGGCACATTATTTTCTTATAGGAAATGATTTGTCATTAATAATGGATAATGTATAAATGAGATGGCTGCCTACGTTTATTAGTATGTACATATAACATGATAACATCGTCGTTAATGTCCTCTTTAAATAATTATAGTCCTTCTTAAGTAACAAAAGAGTAAAGTGCACAACGTTTGTTGCGACTTGCGAGGGGTGGGTGGGCGGCGGCGCTGGCCAAGCGGCAAGAGCGTTGACCGCCACAGCCGCACGTCTAACGGCATCCGCTGAAAACACCTCTCACTCGGAGGAAAGGATGTCTGACTACCGAGTACCATTGCATCTAAAGTAAACCAATTCGTAATGTGCAACGTCATTAAAACTATTTAGTTTCTATTGTCATAGTAAAATTGAACCTCTTATAAGTGCACTGGAGTTTGACTACCAAAGGAACTCCTTTTAGTTTTCCATGCTTTTACAAAAAGCTAAAATATGGCAATATTATTATAATTTGTATGTAATTTGTAATGTACCTATGTATTCTTGTTACTTACTTTAGTACTACCACTAAAAGGATACTGCATTCTATCACTTGCGAAAATAAGATAAATGAGCTCTTTATCTTATCATAGTGCTATAACAACTGCCTACAGTCAGCGATAAAATTGTAAAATGCATCCAAACATGGTATCAAACAATTTAAAATTTCTCTCAGTAATGATTGTGTACTCGTGGAGTATTCGCATACGTAATAGAGAGCAAGGAGCACGATCCTAGGACTCTATGTTCTACGCGTACGTGCACATACCTACATACATACATACATATATATAATGGTCGCATTGCTAAATTTAGCAGTGGTTCCGTAGCGCTGAGCGCGCTTTGCTCACAAGTGAACAATTCTCAGTGGTGAGCTCACGTCTAACACTTCACACGCACACCGCGTGTCGTGCTCAGTTTTGCTCCTTTGGATAGTGACTTTTAACATATTGCAAATTTTTTGTGTTTATATCAGATTTATCATGAGCATACGATTCTCTAATGAAGAAATAACAAGTAAGTTTGTCGTGCCGTCACAATCATAAGACAGTAATACACTACTGTCAGGGGGTATATTTCAATATAAATATATATATATATATATATATATATATATATATATATATATATATATATATATATATATATATATATATATATATATATATATATATATATATATATATATATATTTAAGGCATTATAAAGTGCAAGAAATTATTTTTCTCTTAGAAACCAGTGTACGCACATCTGCCATTAGTAACTATTGCGTCAATTCAGCTTATATCACCGGCTGTGAATGATCCTCTTCTGTCTGTTCGGTGTACAGAAGTAACAGCGGATTCAATTTTTCGTTTAAATTAAATTTAAATAAACATTCATTCGTCAATTCAACAACATTTTTCAGTGCCATATCTTTTTCGTTTAAATAAGTTTCATGTGAATCGCTTCATTCGACCGACACGACCTCGCGCGGCACTCACACAATGTAAATGGAAATAAATATTACTTCTATAAATTCTACAAAAACTAAATTTAAATTATTTAAGCCTTAAAATAAGATATCATACCTAAACAGTTTAACTGTGTGACGACAGTAGCAACATTGAAATATGCTCAGTCAGCTACATGCTTAATGACTCTCGTGCAGGGTTTGAACAGCGATGACCCAGTTCGTGTATACTGCATACCTACTTTTTCACAAATATGTCACTTGCAACCTTTATGTTTACTAAATGCTAGAATATTTGAATGGTACATTATTTACTCTCCAGAACAAAGACTTTTCGCCGTTTATCTCCTTGTGCGAACGACCAGTGTCATTAAGATTAAAAAGTAATTTTACTTTTGTTAATCGTCTTTACATTGCACTAAGGCCGTTATTTGATATTAATGTAACATTCTGTTACAATTACAATCTACCGTACACTGCTTTGTATTTGGTTCTTGTTATTTTCCCTTATTTTGAAATTTTCATAATTTTTTAAATAGCCTTATAAAGTGGGTAGTATTGAAGCTCTAGCATGTTCCGGAAAAAGCCAGACATATTAGGCAAAGTTTCGATGTCGAGTGGGGGCGGGCTCGTGGCAGATCGATAATCCACGCGCGCCGCTGTACTACTCACAGACACACTGTCTCCGTCCTCTCTCAGGAGTGAGGAGGATCATGAGTCCACCGCGCTGCCTACTTATAGATGAAGATCTCACGTAAATACTGCGAGTTGCAATTGCATACACGTCTTACACATTTAACTGGACTTATTATCCGAGTCATTTATCTTTTTATTTTTACTATAATTTTGTTTTAATATTATGTTTCAACGCTCAACATACATATGTATTAGAAAATCTACGCTAATAGTACTCTTGTAACTTTTTTCAAAGATTTACTCAATTACACGTATATATAACTTAATATATTTAGGATCAATATTGGCGTACAAACAAAGGGTTGCAATGATAGCTTGAAGTGACTCATTGGGAAATTTTATAGTCGGCGGCAGGTAGGGTTGCAGCTTGCAATAGGGTTTATAATTTAAATATTAATCAGCGATTACACCAAATATGATGATAACGAATAATCTTTCAGTCCGCTCATTAGGTGAAGTCGGAAACGTTTTGTTAGTTTTGTTAGATATGCTCGTAGTTTATTAGCAATACATATTGGGATAGTGTTCATATACAAGTTGACGCGCGGTGCGGGTGTTATAGGGAAACTAGTGATAAGTTTAATGCAAAAATTATCAGCAGTAAATTAGAACAAGGAAAAATTTATTCATACCGTAAAAGCTTTCATGTTATAAATATTTATGACAGTATAATGAGATTAGTGTACTTTGTCTTTAAAAGTGATGCAAGCGTCGAGTTATCGGATAACGTGTCTCCAATTCGTGACTCACTCCGATACACATCCAAAGTAGTTTGTTGGCTGCAGAATTAATTTGTAATTTTGTTTGTTTTAACTTGCTCGAGATTGACATTGAGGTAATGTGTAAATCACATGTTGAAATTCATTAGATTCACTTCATAAATATCCTCATTGTGCTTAGTACTTGCGTTATACAGTGTATAGTCACGGTTATCGAAGAAGGCGGTCTTGTCGGAAAAGTCGGAAGGTATGGAGATGAAGATGTCCCATTAGGAATAGAGAGTTGGAGACAGGCGGCGCGGCAGTGCGGCGGTGTGTCGCTGCAGGTGCGGTGACGTCACGCGCCGGCTCGCGACCGATTATATTTTTAACTAGCCGTCCTCCCGTCCAGCCGTCACTGTCGGTGCACACGCGCTTTTTGTTCGATGCATTGTTTGATCTGTTACTTTGAGATAGACTGAAGTCTATTCCGAGATTTGTATTGTCCGACGTAATTAATAGACTACTCTATTGAATAGCACAATTGTTGGAGCTAAGAAGTATGAATAAATATCAAGTAGGTACACTCGGATTATGGATGGAGTACTAAAGTTCGTTTGATTGACAAACACATATTATGCTTTTATAATTGTGATATATATATATATATATATATATATATATATATATATATATATATATATATATATATATATATATATATATATATATATATATATATATATATAATATATATATATATATATATATATATATATATATATATATATATATATATATATATATATATATATATATATATATATATATATATATATATATATATATATATATATATATATATATATATATATATATATATATATATATATATATATCAATTACGAAAGCTTTTAATTTTTAAATATATCATTATTAAATGTCAATGTCACTATCATAATCGAAATACTAAAAATAATTTTCAAGGGATAAATTAATATATATAATAACGACATAGAAATTGTAACTTTCTGAAAAATCCATAATTGTAAACAATACAAGTTCTCCGAGTAATTAAAAGAGGTTCTATATAAAACGAAATACTGCGCAATATGGCCGAGTGTAACTTGTCCATGATGTGGGATAGTGAGTCACCGGTGACGGAATACACGTAGGTAGCTAAGTAGCTATCAATCGCATCTAGACACTAGATGTCCTCCTCCGATCGAATACTTATAATGTGGATGTTGTGTATTGTCTCGTATAAAGTAAATATGTAATTAAAGTGATCATAATATTCTATCTACTATATATATTATATATAAAAGTCTCGTTACCGACTGACTGACAGACAACGCACAACTGAAATTACGCAGCGTACAAAAACCTAATTTCAAATGTGATTTTCACAATTATCCTAATCGTCAGATTATGTAGACAAGGAATATCGGAAATAAAGCAAATTCTTAAAATAGGACAGTTAAATATATTTTTTTGTTTTAGAAAATTTAAAGATCTTTGAGAGACCCCTCGTATCACTAAAAGTTATATACTATATTTATATAGCTTAATAATTCCATTGCATTTGCAATATTTAAATAAAAAGTATTTCATAAGATCTCACGTCGCGAACAATCCAAATGTTATTCTCAGAAATATATTATATATTAAATTAGGCTGAATTTTAAATAAATTCTAAACTCGGTAACTAATTATGAATTATCTTAGAACCAGCGGGGCATTAAAATATTTTTCAGGAGTTTGCAAGTCGCTGTGTGCCTGCCACTAGCCACTAGTCACTGTATCCTTGAACTTGGCGAGCCGTGTCGTCGTTATGTTCACGTGATAATTTTAATCCAAGGTCACGATTGTATGGAACTTAGGTTGTTTCATGATTCACTTCCAGCAACTCCAATATCCTTCTTATTTAATGTTACAAATACGTGTTTCAACTTGGTAATGCATTCATAACGTTTCAATTTCTGTAAAATTTTAAAATATACATAAAAAGTACCAAAGCAGGTTTTTTATGAAATACGAACTTAAGTTGTATAACAAGTAAAGGATGGTTCAGTGTAAGATGATGTCAACTTTTCAATATTACGTAAAGATGCGGATTCGCAGTGCAGCATCTTCGTCTAAAGCTATTATCCATTCCTTACAAATTTCAATATGTACGCCTCTCTCTACTCTAATTATTTTTGCATAGTTTAATGGACGTTTTATTTTAATATGTTATCACATGTGTGTGTGGCTGGTTATACTAACAAGTAGGAAGAGTCTCATTTGTGCATCATCTGTGATCTAACCTACGCTACTGATAAAAACTATTTAGGCATGAGAAGGTAAAATGTTGTAAGTAAACGTTATACGGTAATGTTATAGAAACTATGATATAGTGACGGGAATGACTTGGCTTGATACTTGGCTAATTTGCTATGTGCTTGATTTTCATCAACATACATATATATAAATAATTGAAATGTAATAATCGTGTATATAGTCTGCGCCGGTGCTGCTTGTTCGTATGGTGGTGTATGGAATGTGGTGGAGGCGGTGATGGTGGTGATGGTGGTGGTGGCGGTGGCGAATGCATGTGAAGTTTGGGGAGTGGAAGGTGCGCAGTGTGGGCGCCGGCGACGCGCATGCGCAGTGCGGAGTTGCGCGGGGCTGAACGAGGCAGGGGGGAGGGGGCGCTGCGCCGCGGCCGCCAGTATCGACGCGAGTGTCGGACGCGGCGCGCGCACTAACCGCCGCTTCCGGTTTATTTCTATATTACGTAAAGTATCAGGATGGCGGACTCCGGACCCTCCCTCTGCAGCGTGCTCGACCCACGTAAGTGCCGGCGCAGGCTTCGCTTGGCGCGCTTGTCTCTCCTGTCGCCACTAACCCGCTAACGCGCAGCCCTCTCTTGCAGATGCTTGGTTCGACCCACAAAGGCTACACCCCAAAGGTGAGTGCAGGCGAGACGGCCGGGGTGCGCCCGCTACGGGCGGCGCCCCGGCGTGTGCTGCCCTGGCGGAGGACTCCGCTCGTAAGCGAGTAGCTCAGTAGCTCAGTAGCTCAGTGTTACCGATGCAACAGTACTGTGTAGGGAGTATCGATCGTCCGCGAGACCCGGCGAGTCCTGTGAGTAGGTAGGCCAGGCCGGACGCGGACGGTCGGCGTCGACCCTATCACTGAGTACTTACACAAGTCGACCTCAGACCTCAGACAATAATAATACCTGTCAGACTCGATGTGACCGTTCTAATTGCATCGCTAACTTCACTTTTATCTGTTGCTCGTCACTACGAGCGTTAATTAATCGCTGCGTGACATAGACAAAGCACTTGATTAATGTTTATCTGCATCTTGTTTTACTAACACACATTATACAACATTATCTAACCATACTAATTCAATTTCATTGAAAACCTTGTATGTTGACTTTTTATCAATATTCCATATCTTTACAAAGATCCTTGTTAAAATTGTGTCAGACGCACAAATGATGATATTAATATTACGAGCACATCCCACAATCATAGGCAATTGTTTTATTCCAATAATCTTAAGTAGACGTCCGAGTCCGTCCGGATAGTCGGTAGGTTGTCGGAGTCTCGGCGTGACCGGTGACGGATCAGACGGTCAGATTCGCGGCGAAACATCTGATGGCAGGCAGCGGCTGCGGGCCGGCCGTCGCTCCGCATGCCATCTGCCAAGATGAAATTAGCATCATTCTTAGCGACATTGAAGTGTATCTGTATGGAGTTAATCACGATAGGCCAGGAATCTCGTTTTAAATATTTAATGTAGTTCGTTTAATTTAAAGCACCTAATATAAGTATCTTATTTTCAATTTCAATATGTATTGCTCATATTTCACGGCGTAATGTAATTGACACCTAGTCATGGTTCGCTTATATGTCCTTGTAAATCAATAATTAGAGGTAGGTGAGTAGAGGTGGGCAAAGGTGGGCAAAGGTGGGCTCTAATGAAATTAGACTGTTACCGCTTCGATACTATCACGTTCAATGCAATCAGTAATATAGACAGTAGGCAGTAGGCAGTAGGCAGTAGGCACTTGCAGTTTTTGCTTTCCGTCTTCTAACATTACGGAAATGCGATATCCTATTTGTTGGTTGGTCATCTTGTTTTATGTGAATTTCATCACTATTAGGTAAGCATAAGACTCATTATTCTGCGGCAAACCGACCGCTGTCCCCGCTTTTTTGTTCACAACAATAACTTCATTGTTTTATTATAAAGTAACTTGACTCCACGACATTCGTCGGATATAGATACTTTTTGTGACTTTTTAACTTAGTGTCGACATCAGATGTAAGTTTTTGCTGTAGAAATATGAATAAGTTATATTAAGTATGTATTTCAATATAGATATAATATTGTTCATTGGTTATTATATCTATTTTACCGTCTGCTCTTGAGGGTGTCCCTTGAAATTATCAGTAAAAAATTAGAACGTGGGATACGTCCTATAGTGAATGTGTATGACATGTGCATGTCATCAGATGTGGCCAACACTATAATGTGCCTAGTTTTACTTTCAAACACGCGTATTTTTTCACGAATACGTATTAATAATGGCTTAGCATTGAAATTATGAGTGACTATGAGGCTAATAAAGTATTGTTATTATTCAGATAATAACATTAGGCAATACATAATATGAATATTTAATAAACGAATACTATATGTTATTTATACATTTTTACATTTATACACATAATTAAATGAAGCCGAAAGTTATAAATTACAGTAGTACGAAACGTACGTAGTACGTAGTACGAAAGTACATTTAAGAACATCGATTAACCGAGCGAAGCCGCGAACGCGTCGCTAGTTTTTTAATATTTGAGAAATCGATTCAAACGAACCCATACAAACATCGATGACTAGGGAGTCTAGAGTGTGCTGTAGATAGCCCCTTTCCGTGTCGCATTATCATTTGCTTAAATGTTGCAATGTATAGATAGCGCGTAACACCGACACTGATTCCTCTGATTATGTTATTTAAAACTAGGCCTAGAAACCAAAAACCCAGAAATATTCCATAATAACTTTATAGTATTTATTTATTTTGCATATAATCTATGTATTGCCCTGAAAAATTGCATAAAGTGCAATTATAGGAACGGAGCGTTGTACCGTACCGGCTACCGGCGCATAGTAAGTTCATTATTACTTACTACGCGAGTGACGGACCAGCGTTTGTATCTTATTTTATGGATTTTGAAATCAATTGAATTTTATTTATACCTCCATTAGATGTTTTAAATATTGTACATCGAAACTCGAAAGAGATGTCCTTATCGATGGACATCTGATGTCCGGTTGATTATAATAACTAACTTTAATATCTGCAGATTTCTAACCCTGTGTAAAAAAATGTACCTAAAATGAAAAATGCAAATTACCAACTTACCAACTTCTAATCTACTTTGTAGCGCGACATATTGTGATAGCGTATCGTATCGTTAGTAGATTACTCTGCACTCTGCTTACTACAACTATGAGATGCTAGCTTTGACTTGACTAGCTAATTGATATTATTCAGGATAGGATATGTGTTTGATAAGAATAGGCTATATCTGTAGATAACAGTGTGAGTTCATTATAATAGAAATTTGTAGGAATTATTAAAATATTTTTTCCTCTTAGATTAGAAGACGTAGGTATGTAGGACGTAGATAAATGAATACTCAAATATACGGAATATGATATTTTAGTATTATATAGAAGAATGCAAGTGAAGACATACAAAAAATATAAAATATTCCATAATAACTTAAACTTTCATACGCTGTCTCACTACTTTAGACTTTCCAAATTGTTTTTACCTTTAATTAGTCGCTCTGGTTCAAGGCGTTTAACGGTAACTGGCAAGGTACGCACCATACTTCTGTTCGGCGTGCCGCGGCAGTCCCCGGCGCTGAGCGATATTTTTATCGCACGCCTCTTATTGTAATTCGGCTTCGACTGTCCGGTCTCCCGACTGCCGACTGCCGACTGCCGAGTCTTACTGTTTGTTTGAGTTATGTTTTATTAAATGCCTATTTTCATCTGAGAAATGTAAATCCCATGTGTCGGTTAAATGCGGATTCCAAGCATTAATAGACGAGCGACCGCAACGGCCACTCGTGCCTATTTAAATAGTCTATATTTATTTTCTGTGTTGTCGGCTGTCGCTAACGTTGTATACTTGCTACACACGGCTACGTGTAGGTACGTAGACACACCTACACACCTGCCATGCCACGATAAATCGTGAAGTTAATATTTATATCATTTGTAAACTAATTATTTTATTGTTATTTACTTTTCGATAGATCATTATATAATTTATTTCTTCTTTTTTTTGTGAGAATATTTAGAAAAGGTAAATAAAAAATTAAACCTGTATTGCCAATTGTTTTTTTATATATACGTGAAAGGAAAAGAAGCATAACTATTACGTGTTTTTAAGTTGTTTTATGATTATAATAATGTAAAATAAATAAAAAATATATATACTTACTTTCTAGTTTCTAGACTTTAAAAAAGCTTCATACAAAGCGCTTAAAAACTAGGCTGAGTAATACGTGAGTTTCAGTTTGAATGTAGGCTACGACTATGGTGCAGGTCGGCTATTGATCGTTTCAGACGTGACGACGCGGCGGCCGCACGCTCGTTGAACACGGTCGTTCATTTTGATCCGACTTTCAGATAGTCTCCTGTCGCACAGAGTACAGACTGTTTCTATTGTGAAATCACAGTTATAGAAACTCTCGCAGATATTGATTACAATGTATTTGTCCTTAAATCGTGACGTACATACGTACATACGTAGTACGTACTTGGTGAGTACTTACTTAGCTTACGTAGGTGCAATAATAGTTACAGATTTAATATCTAAAAAAATTGTAATTATTAATAGGGATCATAAATACAATGAAAGTAGACGATATAAAACTTTTTAAGGAATTTTTGGGCCTCCATTTGATAAAAAAACCTGTTTAGCACGTGACCAGACGGAAGAAGACCCTTAAATGAGTTATGTCAGTAACTATTTCACTCACAACAAAAATACCTTTATAATAACAATATGTGGATGCATACAATATATAGAAGATATTGGTAAGGTATATCTTCTATATAATAAAATACTAAAAAGTGAATATTTATCTGCGCGTCTTCGGGATTGCAGGCACCGACTAGTAGATTTAATAAACAATAGAAACAGACTTAAACGACCGCTGGTAATTAATTGTTGAACTCTAAACAATTTATACCTACATATAAATAAAATTGAAGTGTCTACTTGTAATTTCAAAATAACTGTTTTTTCAAGTTAAAAGACAAGCAAGGATTTCAGAAACTTTCGTCTGTCTAAGTGATTCGAAAAGAAAAAAAGAACAATTCATATTCATAGGTACATTACATAAGCCGCGGACGGGTCGCTAGTACATAATAAACTTACCAAATATATCAACGATAAAATAGCATATTTAAAACAAGTATCGTTCGCCTACAAGTTTTAAATGTCAAGTGCACAACAGCAATCTTGTGCAGGTTAATGAGAGATAAACACGTCGTTATCAACTGTTTGTTTAAGAGCTGACGTTCTATATGCGTTACCTGTTCTTTGTGCGACCTTATATAAGTTGTATAAAGAATGATATTTTAATAAGTAAAATTGTTCAAATCCTATTCCTACTCATATTATAAATTTTTACACAAATTGTAATTGGAACCAATATCTAAATTTGTACAATTAAAATTAAATAGAATAATTATATAGAATTACTAAGTGAAATTGATCCAGTATATTGAGTGGCAGATCTAAAAGCATTTTGTCGGTCCGACTGGAGAAATGAAAATAATTAATTTCTCGGTATTAGAATCGAACCCACGACCATCTATTATGGATAGCCTCATTTTAAACAAAAATTTTAATAATATAATTATTTAATTATCAATTAGTTATCGGCTAGTGATAGCCGAGCTAGGCATCGGCCTTTGCTCTGCAGTTGTTGTTACGAGACTTGGGGAGTTTGTTGACTTCTGATATACAAGCGTTTATTCTATTGATTAAACTATCAGTAAAATAATTGCGCAATGTACTCTTAAAATGTTAATACATGTCTTACCTCGAATTAAAAATATTCACACAAAAAAATGCATAGTGCTTTTTACTTGTGGATATTGAGCATTGTATGAAATATATATATATATATATATATATATATATATATATATATATATATATATATATATATATATATATATATATATATATATATATATAATGGAGATATTGTCATTAGAGGGAATGTAGGTATAGTTCTAATGTGTATCTTCTTCGAGCAGTTTCTTAATAATAAAAATGTAATTTGAATAGAAATGGATGATCATATAACAAATAAAGTTATAATGAATATCTAATGTAACTGTTGAGTTGCAAAAGTTGAGAAAGCTTGGGACAGACAACACCTGTCTGTTTATTTTGGCAACGTTTGACTTTCTTGTAGAAAATTGTGATAGATATAGTGATTCTATCGATACTACTTATCAGTTATGCAGCGATTGATACTTTACAGATGTTATCTGCAGACTACAGTGTAGCTTTACAATGTATGTATGTAGGTATGTATGTAGGTATACATGTATGTATGTAGGTATATATGTATGTATGTATGTACTGTTTAGTCTTGAAGTGGATATTGTTGTAGGTATCGAATTATATAATAACATGAGTACAGGACGAGAAAGAGTTTCATCGATTCATTTCAATAACAAAACTCGTTTATTATAAAACGTACTCAAATAAAAACTCGTTTTGACATTGAAAGTTTTCCATTTATTTCATCTATTTGGCGTAATGCCACTTGACCTGCCTCTTGTGAGTTGTGCCATTGGCCCATTGCTGTTCACACCAATGTGCAGTGTCCCGAAATACCGGCAGGTACTTTCAGTTTCCGTAACGTGAGATTCAGATAACTGGTTTGGTCATCGTTGGTCGTCGAGTATTTATTAAAGCGTCCACCGCGAGGCGCTAAGTCCCCGGCCGCCGCAGTGCATGTGCACGCCACGACACGCGGGTTTCATTCATACCGTTTATTTGTTTACTACTTGATGGTTATAGCACATTTGAGACGCTTAAGATATTCAAATTTTCATGAAGTTTAAATTCATCGAAAATATTTGGCAAAGTATAATCTTTATGCCTAATATATAATAGGTTTAAGAAATTACTACTAGGCGACAAGTAAGCAATACGTTGTTCATAGATTGAGGACACTATCTCGCCGTTATCACAACGTGGATCAAATGTTATCACTTCGTAGTTTGTACGAATCACCTTTATCCGTATCAATTAGTTTTTATTTTATGATTGCATTCTTTCCACTGTCACTCTTTGATACGTCAAGCTTTTGTAGGGTAGGCTGACAATGATTTAGGATTTTTTTCAGACTAAGGTAATAAATTTATTTTTACTTAGTTATTATTAACTGACTTAAACTAACCCAATCAAAAGTGTTGACAGTATATTGTTTATTTTAATTACATATTTATTTAACCTGAACGTATATATTAAAAATATGTTATTGACAGGTTGCGCAAAACATTAATACCTATTATTTTAATTCAAAAAAATTATTTTAACAAATACTTTAAATATCTGCTTATGGCACTTTCCCCTTATTCTTTTTATAATTGCGACAAAATCCCACGGTCGATACCACGCTAACGCTCGTTCCTTGTATTTTAACTGCAAATTTAATTCCGGTTGCCAATTCATGTACATCTTTACGCGATTACACTGTAAGTGGATACCTCGACTTCCGTCCGCGATATGTCCGCGGCGTGGCGCGCCTGGCCGGTGGGTGACGTGTGTAGAAAGGTACCGGCGTGGCAGCGGCCATGTGGCCGTGGAGCCCCTCTCGCCGAGTCGGCACTCGCCGTCACTCTGCCGCCATGGCGCGTCCCAAACAGTCGCCTCGTCACGCCGCTCAGTACAACGACCTGCCGCCCCGAGGACCAGGTATTTAGAACTCAATAATAAATCAATTATCAATGAAAATCCTCCCGAAATCTCCTGCAATGCCTTTTAAAGTACTCAATTTTTTCGTGGCTTCTAAAAAAGCCGAGAACGGGCAGCTGTAACACTCGAGGCGATGCTAACGTGGACGAGACAACATATTGTTGGACTTGTTCTGTAACTGCTTATCACTTTCGTGTACAACTACTTGGTTTTATTATTATATCAATAGTTCATGCCATTATTTATTGAAATAATTGAAATACTGTCAGGTTCATTTATGTGTACCTCTTACTTAGTAATTAAAAATGTTGAAAAACTTAATTCTTTTAAATCTTAAAGAATTTGTATAATATATTTCATGTAATATATTATAAGCCGTAATGAATGAAACGTGCACTGCGGTGTGACTGACTGCATCAGCTGTCAGCGAGTTACAGCTATACAGTGTTATATAACGTGTCTTTTAATGTATCTCATTCCAAATAAATGTTTTTTTTTACTTTCTTATAAATAAAATTAACTTTCAACCGTTTACATTGTTTGTTGATAAGAATATTTTAATATCGAAAATCTTTCCATTTGTATTCAATTAGCATACTTGTCGCGTATAAACTATTCCTTATAAAATACTATAGATTAGAACATTGACGTATTGGGCGATGACATAGCGTAGCTCCGGCGATGCGGCGCGGCGGCGCGGCGGAGCCTGTTGCAGGCTTTGGAGCTATATTCCGTTACTTATGATTTGTCATCACAGTTCTTCTTCGACTGTAGGAGTCACTCATCTCATCACTCACTCGTCATTTTATTACACTTCTTTTTCACTTAGGAATTGAATTAGTATTATTAAATTTAGGATACACAAATAATATAAAAATATCTATAAGAAATACTTGTGCGCATATTGTAAATACATACTATACTAGTTGAATTGATAACATATTTGATTATGAATCAACTCAATGCACGTAGAGACTAGGGACTAGAGACGTACAAAGATGCTTTTAATCTGAGAGTGTTCCGCTCTATTAGCTTGCGTTTCATTAGCATTCTATTTTAAAAGGAAAGTAATATATATCTTACGGATCTTATAAAAATCACATTGCGAAGTCGATACATCTCAGGTACTCGCTTTTAGGTTTTAAAGATAATTTTAGTTTATTATTAAATGTAATAGTAATAGATAGTAGGTATAGTAACTATATTTACCGGTTACTGAGCTGATTATAAAAGATCATGTAGCTCATTAGTACTATTAAGTGAATCTTTATATGTATGTGAATGGTGTTAACTTAGCTAACAAATTTTATTTATATGATATTGCAGTGGAATCGCTGATCTACTGGCGGTCAGCAGCAAGGTCGGGCGCGGCGCTGGGCGCTGGCTTGGCGCTGCTGGTGGCGCTCGCGTGCTGCTCCGTAGTCTCCGTGCTGGCGTACAGCTCGCTGCTGGCCCTATCAGTGGCTGTGGCCTTCCGCATATACAAGAACGTGCTGCAAGCAGTCCAGAAGACTAACGAGGGACATCCCTTCAAGTGAGTTACTGCAGCTTCACGCTTTCCCCGCATAGCAGTGAAGGCTGTTAGAACTTAGAAGCGATATACACTAAATGGTCACGTACCCGTTATATTATATATAGGTGGGTAAAAAAATAACTTTGTACTCCTCCTTGAGACTATAGACTACACATATAGATGTATAAAAGATTTATTTAAAGTGTATGTAAGTAGATAAGGTGTACAATGCGCACGTAACCATGTGTTTCACATAGACTTGTACAGAATGACAGACTGAATCAACTATCGTAGCTGTCTTCTCGGTTTGGTAAACACAGCATTCATAATTTTTTTCATATTTTTTATTATAAGTGAATAGCGATAGATACTTAGATACAGTGTATCGCATACTATACTATAATAGATAGAATGTTGTTTTATTAGAATACTTATTTAAACGTTGTAATATGTTATATGATTGAACACTTGTGTTTACTCACTCAGTCTTTATATTTGAATGCAATTAGCAAATGTATTCATCGCCGCGCTTGCACGCTCGTCCGAGGCGGGTCGTCGGTCGTTTAGTTTCATTAACACCTATCACACCGCGTTGTTGATATTAACGTAATAATAGGTTTATGTTGTTGGTAAGGAAAAATATTAAATTAGAAAGTATTAAAGAATATATAATCAATAGTTTATTTTAACTATATAAAACATTTTTAAATTAATTTATGTAGGCTTCTAATTACTGTACTAATTTCTATTAATACACTTTTTCGAACTTACTTTTTCTTTTTCGTTTCTATCTGTATTTAACATTTTATATATACTAACAAATGCGTAATTATTTATAGATGGCTGCTGGAGAGAGACATCAGTGTGCCGGCAGAGCGCGCGCAGTCGCTGGCGGCCGCCGCCACCGCGCACCTCAACGCCGCGCTCGCTGAGCTGCGCAGGTAATACACGTACAACACAACATAGAGTGTTAACATCCTATGTTCTAAAGTATTCCGGAGGTATGAGTTTAGTGTTTTAAAAGTTACATGAGATTTATGTGAAATACGAAACGTAAAATGTAAATGTCTTGTAATTGCTTCCCCACAATACCAATACCTAATGTGTTAAGTTTCCATTTACGTCTCAATGGTTTTGTTTCGGCTGTTGCTTTGGTTACTCTCATTGTCATTTAGAAAAAAACTGAACCTCATTAGTAATGTTTCAAAAATGATACAAATAAATTAGTATTAGGGATTAATAATAAATACCTGCTAGATATTTTGAACATTACATATTTTATAGATACTGTGGTCAATGATGATAGAAGTATATATTTAGTAGAGTATATAATGAAAAACATACCTATTTAACATCCAAATAATATTCGTCATAAGCTTAATAAACTAAATGCAACTTAAACAATTAGTTGCGTAGATCATAGACTATAGACGATATCTATAGAGCACATGTAAATTATATATATTTCCGGTAATTCCAGGTTGTTCCTGGTGGAAGACTTGGTGGACTCGCTAAAGTTCGGTGTCCTGCTGTGGTGCCTCACTTACGTAGGCGCCTGCTTCAACGGCATCACGCTTATTATACTTGGTGAGTTTACTGCACTTACTACACTTTCTACACTTAGTAAACTTACTACAGACTGAGCGTATCTGTTATATATAAACAATAGTAGCACATTGTTTTGTGATAAACATCTTATTTTGAGACCAAAATTGCAACTTTATGCTAAATGTACTTTAAATATACTACAAAAATGATTTGTTGGGGTTGACGAAGGGAACCTAAAGTTAACTCTCTACTTTTTATTTTCCGCTAAACTTTAAGTGTTAATGGACGCTTGTGTGTCCAAGTGATGTCATCCATGTATAGCGCCATTATTGTTTACAATATACAGTCAACAACAAACTAAAACAAAATAAAAATTACTGCAGCCTACTTTTCGTTTTTCTAATTCTTGTACTAATGTGTACACATGGCAGATACTTTTTGTTAACAATCCTCACATTATTTTATTTGTTCTTTTTTTGGTTCTCATTACCTGAAAGATGAAATCGTATTTGTTGCTATGTGAGCTCTTCTAGTTCACTTTCAATTAAAAGTGGGTCATGATGTGTCATGATGTGTTGAGACGAGTACAGTTTCTGCTAGTAACTGTATCCAAATATGCTCTAGATTAAATTTGCATTACATCATTGCATTTGCATTGCATTTGCATTACATGCATCGTTTGGATTTTTTTAAATCATATTTAGTTCATGTTTCTGTTTTATTCTGAGATATTATTAAATATTATATGAAGGCGCTCTACGCTGTACATGTTTAATGGAAATAACAAAATATTCTATAAATAACTTATTTTAAATATTTACTCAAGTAATATTTGGGTTATTAGATTTTTTAAATGAGATAATAATTAAAACCTAATCTAATTAGATACACTTAAGAATTACAATAAACATTTGTTTGTTTGTTTGTCAGTACTTGTACTTGTCCATATCTCTATTCTTAATATTCATATTGGAACCATCATATCAAAGTTATTATCACTTGTCGTTGCAGCGTGGATAGCCCTGTTCACACTGCCCAAGGCGTACGAGATGAACAAGCCGCAAGTCGACGCCAACCTCGAGCTCGCGCGCGCCAAGATCAACGAGATATCCGCCAAGTACGTGTTCATGTACTCTATACTCTATATATTATTTTTCTTGCAGTTTCACGCTTTATCCCGTTTAGAAGTACAAGCAAAGAGAAACTAGTGTCGAGACCCTCCTTTTTTCCACTTTCTGCCCAAGTTCGAGATTTACGTGCTCGCCAGACCGGGACGCGGGACGTATTGCGAGCGCTTACAATAGACACTGTACAGACACTATACCACTGCGTTTATGATTACTTAATACTGCACTTACATTAGAGATGAATCAGTTTGGTCGTTAAATAATATTTATCCCTAAGTATGGCTTCTAGTACAAGTACTTTTGCTAGACTAGACTGATTATTAAAAATAACTTGGCGAAAATATGTATTTCGGAATTAAGCGTGCTAAATGTACATTCTCAACACCTGCGATCCCTAGTATACCGAACCCGAGTATACTATGAATGCTAAACATACTTTTATATTTATTTAAATATTAACATCGATATAAAAAGTGATGTATTTACTTTATGTACAATATTATATCATAAACTATTTGTATCCAGAGTGCGAGCGGCCGTCCCCATCGGCAGGAAGGCGGAGAGCGAGAAGGACAAGTAGAGTGCGAGCGAGAGGGCACTACACCACGCAGTTCTTTTAGCGCTCACTGTTTGTTATATTTATTATTACTACGTATTTAATGAAGACACACTACTTTACGTGTAAAGCTTTATGAGACGAGTCATGCGGAGATTATTGTATTTGCTTTTTGAAATTTTAAATTAAAATACTGTCGAACCAACTGAGAGTTGTTTTATTTTGTTTGTTTCGTCACTTCCTACTATATGGTATCAGATACTACAAATAGCTAGTGCTTATTCTGAAAACAATCTATGCGATAAGTTTAACGTGTTTGTAATGGACTTTTGTGTAGTGTTACATAAAAATCAATAAAAAATAGGAATTGTTTATTGTAACAAATTTAACGATAAATTATGTTTAATGATATATAAAAATAGCTTATTTTAAGTACGTTCATTTATAAATTTAAAATTGCAACGCTTTTATTGCTTTACTATTATTAGAAATGATCAATATTGTAGAATATATATAATTTAAATTTAAATGCATACATTTTGTAAAGCTTTTTTGGATGTTCAATAAAATTCGAGTTAATAAAGCTATGTACTTGTATAATATTTTTTTCTAATTAGAATTCCCCTAAAAAAACTAATTGTCACAGATTACGTCAATTTCCGAATATATTCTTCGGTAATTTATTTAATATTATAATTGGACTTACATATTGTTTAAAATAAAGAATACGATTCACATTTTATTTAATTCAGAATTAATTCAAGGTACAAAGTTAATAGGATCTTAATGATGAATATTTTACAGAAATGCAGAAAGTGATCTAAATCCGCTTACCAATTAGAGTTACTATCACGTACACGGCATAGTAATATAAATGAAAGAAGTATAACTAAATTATTTACCGAAACATTCTTCTGTTTCTTTGAGTTATGTAAGAAAGAGCAAGAATTAATTCAAACTTTATCTGTGCATATCTATATGAAACGCTAACACCTCATACTGGGGGTTCACTGGGGGTACCACAACGGGGGTACGGCTATGGGAGTTGACCGACCAAGAGCCAGTCCACAAGAAGATACTTTTAAAGAAATGACGCTTGATTTTACATGTGTTGCGTGGACCTGACAGTCACATCTCGAAACAAGGTCTGAAATGACAGGCATAAAAAGAACTGATCACCCTTGCCTTACTTGGAAGTTGGAAGTGCACTTTCGAGAGAGAAGCTGCGTCGACTGGCCTCGGCTGGAATAGACTGGCTCTCGCACACGACCTTAAGAAACCTATGTCTCTGAAGAATTACATCATCGTCATAACGCATCATCATCGTCTGTATGATGAGACTTATTTTCTATTAAACAGCACTACTAGACGAGTCTGTACGTCTGAATTCCAAATGGTAAAGAAGTTCATTAATAAATCATACATAGAACTAATTGTAACAATTAATTTGTTAACCATGGCAATAAATCTTAAATCAATACGCTGCACTAATAGAAAAATGATTTGATCTCATGGAGCATTTTGAGCATTTTATAATCTTTATTATGAAATAAAAACAATATTTTGAAATCTATGACATAGCTTGATGACTTTCCAAGCAGATAGTCTATGGCACGTCTGAATGCATTTTTGACTGTTTTTGTCAAATATCTTCCAGAAATGTGACAGTTCAAACGTCAGTGTCTGTCTGTCAGCGCGCTCTAGTTAGTGATGTAAATTTACTTTACGATTTCTTGATCCTTTGACCCTGTTACTTAATGTTAAATTAGACTACTTTGATTATTTAGACACATAATGTTTCATGAATTTATTTTAGATTTAAAATTTAAAATGTTTTCCTATATAGTTTATATAATGTTAAGATGATAAATGTAATTGTAACTTATAAGTTTTTGTAAAATTTATACAATAAAACAACAACCAATAATGTGTAGTTTATCAAGGTGAGTTTCATAAAATTTTAAGCCTTTATGAAATATTTGCATACAACTATTATGCTTATTTTGCATTTGCACATAGTTTCAATTACTTATGATTATTGATTATAGCTACAGAAGTGATTCTTCAACCTTGCAGATGCTTATAAAGTGCTGGTATAAAGTTTTATGTGGACACTAAACACTCATCACATATTTGCACAGTTAGTAGATATTCTTAATTTATATTTTTTCTATCATACTGTTTTTTGCACATTACTAAAGTTATAAAATAAATTAATAAATATGAATAGGTAAGGTAGGGGCTGAGTAACAAACATTTATGTTTACAAGTAATTTATCAAAACTTCTTAATTTTAATGACATATTTTTATAGTAACATTAACATAAAGTAAACACAAAGTTTGTTTTACCTCAAATTAGAAGACTGTCCCAAATTAAGTGTTTATTGTTGACTTAACTCTTCTTAAATATGTTATCAGTGAAATGAAGAAATCAAGTTAAACTTTGATTAAACATTGATAATATAAATACACTATTCTTTAAATGAAATCTTTTATCTCCTAGAAATGTACATTTGATCGTAACATTTGTTATATAGTTGTAGCATATAACAGTAGCTAATCATGTAATTTTATTTTATTATTCCACTGACACAATTTTTTTGTACATATTTTCAAAGAAATTGAATAAAATTGTTAACTGTTAAATTAACAGTTTAATTGTTAATAAGTATATGTGTATTTACCTTATAAATTAACAGGTAATGTGCCCTTATTTTCACTAAAAATGGAATGGCTGCTATTTAATTATTACTTATTAAAAATTGTATATTTTATTTAACACATATAATTATAAATTACATATATACTATATTTATTTTATAAATTCTTTGACTTAATAAGTTAAAATCTCTTTTTATGATATGCTAAATTTTACACTAAGCATTTAAAATTAGTTTTGATGAAATGTGACCTATCTTTGTTCCCATGAATATTTAAAATATATACATAGCCTTAACTTAAAATTTAAGGGTGGAAGAAAATTAATATATATATATATATATATATACACATGCTGTAGTAGCACGGTGAATGTAGATGGAAGGCGAAGACGGCGCCGTGGTCGCAGCTCTGCACAGCACCATGACGCTCCTCGTAGATAGGTAACAGCTTGGCCACTTGCCTTTCCATTCACCACACCACTTGTCATTTGCTACACTTGCTTGCCAGTTGCCAGTCACTTACCCGTTATTACCGCCACATCTTCCACGCGGCACGCGCGCTCTTACTTTACGCGGAACATCCATCGCGGAAATATGTAAAGTATTTAATTGTTCTTATTCATTTTTTTATTTGAAAAGTTTACTAATTATACAATTTTTTTTTATTTTTATATTTGATTTTAATACTTTATAATACCTTATTTTAGTCTAGGTTTTATAAGCATGGCCTTCTGTGAGCCATAAAATAGAAATATAATTTTTTTATTACTTTCTAGTAGTTTTTTAATTAGCTTGCTGCGTACTTTGCAATCATTGTACTACAGTGCATATAATTGCATTTTTATTCTTTAGTTATGATGATAAATTAAAATTAAATTTGGTTATAAAACGAGCAAGAAGCGAATATTCCATTTTTTACTTTTGCTGTTATCATATGAATGAGCCTGTTTGTTCCTAACACAACGATTACTTGGAAGGATCGCGGACGATGTTTTAAATACCGATGCAATGTTCGCACTGCAGTGGTTTACTTACATTTTCATATTCACTTTTATTCACATTTTGTTATTCACATTTTCAATAACTACTAACTTTTCAGCTTCTAAGAATATTTATACATAAAAAAATAGCAAAATAACCCCAATAATAATTATTTACCATATTATTACCTTTAGAGTGTTCACATTAGAGTGCTTCAGCTTTATTTTCAACACGTTACAAGCTTGAGTTAGACTTGATTTCCATGAAACAAACTCCTCAGACTGTTTGGTTGGTGGTTGGACTACCCAAGTCGAGACTCGAGACTCGAGATATACGCAATAGCGTGACGTAATAACGTCACATTAGCCCTTCTGACGTCCCTGCGGTCAGAGTTAGCATAATTGGTCATACATTATTCTAACAATTAGTTATTTCCATTTGATGACGGAGACGAGCCTAAGTAGTCAGTCCTCACTTTCGTAATATATTCGGATAAGAAAACCTAGTTCTACATATAATCAAAATGAAATACTCTCCTTTATTCTAATTTCAGAAATCCCACACAAATTTTTATTTTACCTCGTTGGTCTTAAAGTTTTCCTAATGTTTTCCTATGGTTTCATATCAGATAAAAAGTTTCGAATGTTTCATACTTTTCATTTTACGTTGATTTAGAATATGCATGGTGGCACGCTAATAAGATGTATATTTGAAAATATCTAAATTTACCTCCAATTCTCTTTTGTTTAAATGTATGTATGGAATTTAAGTTGGTTGTTCATTTTGACTTTTGACTTTATTGAACCTTTTTGGGGAGATGAGGGCGATAACCTGCGAATGGTATTAACATACAACCATCTCTTACCTGATTCGTAGTATAAAGCTAAATACGCCTCTAACCGAAACAAATATACTTCAAATTACTTTGAAGAACGCAGATGTTTATTCTAATCCAAATTCACATTTTTTAGTCATACTTAGTTAACAAAATGCTCCTCGTAAAAAAACGTTATTATCTTTTCGATATTTTAAAAGCTTAAACATTACCGTTTAGTGCCCAATGAAACTTAAACTTTTTTATAAAATAAGCTTTCAATTGTACCTAACTACATCAGTGATCGAATTTTGTTGAAGTTTATCTTTGACGAGTTACGATCTCTTAAATTTAAGCATTGTTAATATTGTGACACAGTCTTTGCACTTTGTGACACATACTAACTAAACGTTGGTAAGGAAAAGTCGCAATTTAATAGGCGTATGGGTAAAAGTAGTCAATACCGAGACGGGACCCTAAAAAACAAATATATAAACAATAAATATAAAAATAAAAAAAAATAATAAAATATATAAAAAAAAATTTTGTGCAACAGTAATAAATTTATTGCATATTTAATTCTAAATTTATTCTATATTTAATTCTAAATTTATTGTATACTTAATGTAATAACCTTTCTTGTAAGAAAAAAAGGAATTGCATTTATTATAATTCCTTTATATTGCGTAACATAAAAATTTGGTTTTTTTAAGTATTTTAAACCATATGTTACATAACTTATTTTTGTATACACGAGAACAACAAAAATTAGTTAGATCACACACACATTCTGTGTAATGTAATAAAGTAAATGCAAAACAAAAAGGTTAACGTCGCGTTGCGCGCGTCCTCGTCACCGCGAGTTATTAAAGATCGATTAGCTTCATTAATTTATGTTTCTATTTGTACAAGAGCATGTCGACGAAGTATCGCCGCGCGCGCACGTCTCGCTGTACTCCTCACCAATAATCGGTATTACTTGATAAATGGCAACTTGATAAAGTGAAAAGTTACGTATGAGATTAAATTGAATGTATATTTATTACCGTTGCTTATCAATAGGATTTTAGTAGAATAGTTACAAGCGTTCGGTCGTAATCGAGTTTTACATTTCCAGGTTAAACGAGGAAAAGGAAAGGTCACCTTGTCTGGAAAACAGTGAAACCGGCAACATCAAAATGTGGGGACAGCAGCGCCGCATCCTGCTGGACGTGTTGATGGCGTGCTGGGGGCTCGGCACGTGGCTCGGCGTCAACGGCCTGTATGTCCAGCTTCCTCTGCTCGTGAAGCGCCTTCCCGAGGGTTGGGCGCTCCCCGCTTCCATGACCGTCGCCATTCAGCTTGCGAACATCGGTCTGGTCGCTTACGCTGTTATGAGAAGAATATTGCCGCGAGCGTCAGACGCGCCATATATATACATACTGCTGGTCATCGGCACGGTGGCCTTGTTCCTAAATTCTTTTCTATACACAGTGACGGCGAAAATTGCCGGCAGTGAACGCTCATTTATGTTCCTCGCGTTAACGTTCTGCGCGGCGCTCGTCGGCTGCACTAGTTCAGTGTTGTTTTACCCGTATTTAAGACATTTCCGCGACGTGTATCTAGCTACTTATTTAGTGGGCGAGGGGCTCAGCGGGTTCATCCCGAGCGTTCTTTCGCTAATCCAGGGCGTAGGCGGCGAGCCACAATGCGTATATGCGTCCGATAACTCCACGGTAGAAGCCATATATCCGCCGGCGCGGTTCAACTCCACCGTGTTCATGGTATTGCTCGGAATACTGTCCGCGCTTAGCCTGCTCGGGTTCTCGCTCGTAGATAACTGCGTGGCGTTTGAATCAGAGCGAGTACGAGGGGCGGAAGCGGTCAAGAAGGAGGAGGCAACAGCGGCGGACGCCTCGCTGTGGCGGCCGCGCTGGGTCGCGGTCCTGATACTGATGGCGTGCCTCAACGCGCTGATGAACGGCGTCCTGCCGTCGGTGCAGTCGTACTCGTGCATGCCGTACGGCGCGCGCGCGTACCACCTAGCGGTGTCGCTGGGCGCGATGGCCAACCCGCTGGCGTGCCTGGCGGGCGTGTGGTTGCGGCCGGCGGCGGCGCGCGTGCTCGCTGCGGCGCTGGTGGTGACCATGCTGCCCCTCGCCTACATCCTGGCGACGGCCGCGCTCAGCCCCGCTCCGCCGCTGCACACCGCGCCCCTCGGGGAAGCCTTAGTGGTAATACACACTTTTTATTTACTCTTACTTAAGATCGCTGTGTCGCAGTGGGATGTGGGAGTCCTCTGCCTGGAAACGCTATGGGTGTGTGCTCTCCGCTCTGGGAAATGATAATGCTTATATTTTTTTCATTTCCTTGCTCTGGTATATAACGCGCGGCGTTTAGTTGTGCCACAGATAGGGCGACAGAATGTGTTAACACTAGGCTTGCCCAGCCTGCTTACCCAGCTATGCACCCGGCTATGCACCCGACAAGAGCGTGAAGCTGCTTGTTACACTTACTACAATATTACAAATATTATGAATCTTATTGATTGACAGATTATTAGAATATTTATGACAATTTAATTAATAGAAGTCTCCTAGATTTATTTGGACAAAATAAGTAATGTCGTGGAATAAGCAAAATTAACTTGCTAGAAACTGTTAACATAAACCAGTTTCGCTATCACTTGTGGCAAGAGCTGTTTTGAATGTTTTACACAAACGACAAAGAATTTTTATTTTCGTATTTAGATTGCATTTTGAATAGTAATTATATTCTTTATCAGTCCGCAAGAAAAACATCCAGCTTTACGATAGCTACTTAATTTAACGATTATTGATATTCACAAACTGTGCTCTTAAAATAATGTCAAGTCTTTTTAAATCGTATCGAAATATCATCTAAACTTTATGAGCTTACGTATTTTTTTCTTGATAATATATGTCTGTGTCTGTCGTGAAGCGTTTAGTTTCTATCGTCTTGTTTCGTATCGTTTACTACGGGAGATGGGTAGAAATGTTAAATAATAATGTCATTATCCATGATAATGCGGGGGAGGCCCGTCCGCATTCGACCATTTCGAGTCTCGCCCGTCTGGCAGGTGCTGTCCTGGGTGTTGGTCTCGGGCGTGGTGTCGTACGCGCGCATGTGGGTGTACGGCTGGGCGCGGCGCGGCGGCGCGGCCGGCATGCGCGCGTGCGGCGCCGCCACGCAGGCCGGCTCCGCGCTCGGCTCGCTCAGCCTGTACTTCGTCGTCAACTACACGAGCGCCTTCGTGCAGCCCGCCGCGTGTCCTCTGCCGCGGCTTGGCGTCTAGCGGCCGTAGCTTACTGTATGTGCATAGCTTACTTGGAAGCTTAAATAGTATGTTTCTTAATATATATTATGTAATATATTTAGGTATTTAAAGTGTATAGATATGCTTAGATGAACCAAACAGAACATTCTGGAAAGTCTGTGGTAAAATGACGATCTGTGAAGGATATAATAGCATCTTTAGAATTAAAATGATATACGAGTATGTTACAATTAAAGACTTTGTATCGTTTTTTTTTTGGTTGGTTTTATCGAAATTAAGAGAAACAGGTATTTTAAGTTGGGTCACGCTCCAAGAGTGTAATGTTGTCTTTAAATGAGCTTTAAGCTTTAAACATATTTTTTTTGTATATATATATATATATATATATATATATATATATATATATATATATATATATATATAATATATCGTTATATTAGTATATTCATTAACATAATTTATAAGCATGTACTTATATTGCTGAAAATTAAATACAGGTGTATATACGTATATTATGTAAGCTTAATGTTCATGCAGTTAAATATAACACTATGGACAAAACTGTATACAGTATGTACATGTAGGTATGTAGGTATATGTAATCTATACCTAGTGGGGAATAATGTATGAAGCATTATAAATGATAAATTTTAATCATAATGAAGTAAATCTTTAACAAAATTAATTTGTTAGTAGCAATTATTTGTAACATTGTCGCTGTGCTGTGCTGTGCTTTCGGAAATAGTAAAAAAAATTAAATAGTCTAAGAGAACTTGAGAAGTTACATCCAATTAAAAAACATATTTGTCGACTGAAATGGACACACGGCAAACTTAAACCAGGGACTTATCTTGTCATGCTTTACAAATATGCATATTATATATTTGTACAATGATAACTACTTAATTTTTTGTTTATGTGTGTGTTTACAAAACAATTTATGTGAATTTGATCTTTATTGTACCTAAATTTAATATAAAAAATATTATTTATTGTTTATTGTAAAACGTTAGACTTTGTTCTGACTTCAGATGTACTTATGATGTTTCGATACTTAATTGTTACCATTATGTTATATTTAGTTTATTATAATGTTAGAATAGGATCTATTTACAATTTCATATATTATGTAGGCAAGTAAAGACTTAAGACCGGTCGGTCGTAGGTTCGAATTTCACTCAGGGGAATCATGATGATGATGATGATCAGGCTGAATTTGTGGTCTGAACACGTAGTGTATTTATGCAGGAATTGCCGAAAATTGTAGTCAGATTTACTTCCGTCTACTTCTGCATTAGTCCCGGCTTTTGCCAGGGTCTGCCTTCCGACTAAGCCTACTCCACTTTGCACGGTCTTTAACATCGTCAGTGGACAATCTATTGGCTCTCATGTCTTGTGTCACGACATCCAGCCATCGCTTCCTTGGGCGTCCGGGTGGTCTAACTCCAGGGACAGATATGTCAAGGCACTTCCTTCCGACATAGTTCTCAGATCGGCGCATAACATGGCCATACCATCTCAGGCGACGCTCTTGGAGCTTATCCGCTACGTCACGGACCCCAAGATACCTCGAATGAATGTGTTGCGTATGCGGTCGGACCGCGTAACGCCACACATCCATCTCAGCATCTTCATCTCCGTGACGTGAAGCTCCTGAGTGTGCCGAGATAATGTTGGCCAACATTCGCTGCCGTATAAAAGAACCGGTCGGATAATGCTCTTGTATATCAGTTCCTTGAGCTTGGGCGGTATTCTGCTATCGCAGACTACACCAGTGACCTCCCGCCATTTGGCCCAGGCCGTTTATTAGGCCGTTTATACGGGCATGGATGTCGTGGTCGATGCCTCCAGACTCATGCATAACGGCTCCAAGGTACCTGAACTTCTCCGACTTAACGGCTGGCTCAGGCCCGATATGGATGATGCTCGAGTCCGGGTTCCCGCAAGCCATGTACTTGGTCTTCGACACATTCAGTTTGAGACCACCGTTCTCAAGCGCACCCTTCCAGGCGTTCACTTTACGCTCCAGCATCAGTCGGTTCTCGTCGATGAGTACTATGTCATCGGCATACATCATCAGCCACGGGGGCTGGCATTGGATGTGAGCCGAGACAGTATCCAGCACTACATTGAATAAGAACGGACTAAGAGCTGAGCCCTGGTGAACCCCTACTGTAATCGGGAAGGGCTTGGTGTCGCCAACAGCGGTCCTAACCACTGAAGTGGAGTCGTTGTACATATCTCTGATAACCTCAATATAGGCTTCAGGGATCCCCTTGGATCACAATGCCCACCAGATACACTGACGTGGCACACAGTCAAAGGCCTTCTGCAAGTCCAAAAAGGCCACATGCAGAGCTCTCCTTTTTTCCCTGTAGGCCTCCATCACAGTTCTGAGGGCAAAAATGGCGTCCATAGTGCCTGATCCTGGTTGAAACCCATACTGAGACTCAGAGACAGTACATTCTTGGCGGAGCCTGAGGCCGATCATGCGCTCGAAGAGCTTCATGGTGTGGCTCATAATCTTAATGCCCCTATAACTACCGCAATCTTGAACACTGCCCCTTCCTTTGTAAATAGGGATAATAAAGCTCTGCCGCCACTGATGTGGCATCTTTCCAGTTTTCAAGATACGGTTAAACAGGTCAGTAAGTATAAGCACACCAAGAGAGCCCAACGATTTCCACGCCTCGATTGGGATGTCAGGTCCTACCGCTTTTCCGTTCTTCATGCGTCGAAGACAATTACGAGTTTCGTCACGGGTTATTGGAGCAACAAGTCCGAGGTTAGGAGATAATTCAGGAGGAAGACTACAACACTGCTGAGTGTTCAGCAGCTCCTTAAAGTAGCTTCTCCATCTCTCCTTCATAGAGGCATGACTACAAAGCAACGTGCCCCGAGAATCTCTGACGCAAAGACATTTTGTAATATCCTGCGTCGCTTTATCTCGAGCACGAGCCAGTTTGTATATGAGCTTCTGCCCCTCCACAGTTTCAAGTTTATCGTACAAGGGCGACAAACTTTCTCTGCGGGCTCTGGCTACAGCTCTTTTGCTGGCCCGTTTCGCTGCTATGTACTCCAGTCTGTCTTCAGGAGAGTTGGAATGCTGCCACTCTTTAAACGCAGCCTTCTTTTCCTGAATCACCCCCTGCACCTGGTCATTCCACCACCATGTCTCCCTGTCGATGACACGCCCACCCTTAGTAACACCAAGTACTCGCTTGCCCGCCGCAATGATTGCTGAATGAGCTCGATCCCATGCAGTCTGAGCGGTCTCGGTGTTAGTCAGTAGATTTTGACTCTCCACCTCCGCCAAGAAGTCTGTCTGCATCGGCCCATTCAACAACCACCACTTAATCCTAGGCTTGCGTTTCTCAGCTACTTTCTTTTTCGGGGTAACATTATAGTCCATGACAAGGAGGCGATGTTGGGCCATCAAGGTTTCGCCGGGAATGACCTTACAGTTGGTCACCCTGCCTATATGACACCGTCTAGTCAGCAAATAATCAATTTGAGTTGAGTGGGACCCGTTCTTATACGTTATAAGGTGCTGTGGTTTTTTCTGGAAGAAAGTGTTCACGATGGCCAGATCAGACGCAATGCAGGTTCTTAGAATATTTTCACCCTCTGCATTGCGAAGACCATATCCAAAACCCCCGTGAACACGTTCATACACCTCAGCGACCCTACCCACGTGACCGTTAAGGTCCCCCTCAACTAAGATTGCTTCGGGAGCGTAAGCACTGATTAAGTTTGTGATTACGCCCTCGATCAGTACCTTTATCCGCATCAAGCGGTCGCAGCGACGGTCAACTTCAAGAAGCCCATTCTGAAGCTCTTCAGAAAGCGCTACTGCTACACCGTTTTTGCCCGTAGGTGACCCAGTGTATATAAGGCGGTAACCCTACCCGATGTTACGAGACTTATTGCCCTTCCAGCGAGTTTCCTGAAGGAAAGCACACTGGACCCGACGTCTCATAAGTACATCTGCGAGTTCTCTGCATCGTCCGGTTAGAGAGCCAATATTTCATGTTGCAAAGCGGAGTTTCCGTCTGGGTACTGACGTCGTTAGCCATGCCCGTACTTGACACGGTAGCCCTTGCCCACTTATCGCAGGTGTAGGGCGATGTGCCTGCGCGTCGTTTAGCGGCGACGCCCTAGCCATACCCAGCTTTTTGTCAAATCGGTCCATATGAGTGGCGAAGTGGTTTTTAGTGGAGCGATTGCCATCTGACCTCCAAACCCATTACTGGGAGAAACCAAGAAAGGAAAGGGAATAAGAGGCAGAAAGACTTGGAATATGGGGAGGGACACCACTTACATGGATTGGATCGGGTTAGGAAAGTGGTGGCTCGAGGTCCCGGGGTCGCGTACCCGTATGCCGGAAACCAAATATCGGACAGATAATTGGCTAGACACCCTCTGAGATATTTACTTCCGTCTACATTTATATGTAAATAGTAAAAATATAAAAGAATATTTCGTCCGTCTCAAGATATGATGCTTCGAAGTGTACGACGTGTTTGTTGACTCTAGTAAAATATTTACACATACGAATCCAAAAAGTGGAATTCATATTTTTTTCACAAATGCTTTGTTTTATGACCTTGATACATTTTAATATTGTGTTGGATGTAAATTGTAAACTATCACTTATACAATTTGTGTGCGTGTGACGTACGGATATGATACCATTTGGACGGCTTATTCTGTTGCGATTATTTAATTTAGTATCCATATTGTAAATCACTTTTGTTAAAATTGATTATATAACAAATGCTTTAAGATTGTCCTCTTACTTCTCCGACAGTAACTATTTCAGTTGCAGCCCGTACCCGCCGTATGATGATTGCTATATTTACTAACGTATTTTAAACAGAATCTGTTCTGTAGTTACGAATTATCAACATAATTAACCTGGTAACCTGGTAACCTGGTAACCTGGTATAAGTGGGAACGACAATATAATAATCCGTTATGAGCCCGTCGTTGTTGGTTTCACTAAGATCGACTTCGAAAAATTCTGTTTTTTTTATTTATTGCTTTTTATTATTGTTATTTTAAATCGTGAAAAATGAAGTTGTTAAAATCTTTAATTCACATGAATTCTTTACTGGAGCTATGTTGTAGGAGGTAAATTGTAATTCTATGTCGAATCTCTGGTTTGCTGCCGTCTATAGAGTCTACTATGTCGTCTTTTTGTCTACATCCTGTCCAGGCGGGACCTAAAGTGATTATACATAGGTACGTGCTGATATGACCGTGTCTTATCAGTAATATATAATGTATTGTAATATGATAACAATAGCAAAGTATTTATTCCGTAGTAACCGCGTGTTCGCTTCCAGAACTGTTGGAAGGTGTGATATCTGTTCGCCTTCAAAGTGAATCTTGTATGTTTGTTGACTCATTAATAGACAATAAAAATGTTAAATAAATCATGTTTTTTTATTAAATTAACCCTGTAAGTGGTAAGTTATATCACTTTTCCTAATTGGAGCTCTGCACTTAGGTACACCGTACGGCGCATTTAATTAACTATTAGTATCTATACTAAATAAGTATCGAGCAAGTGCGAGTAATACTCGCGCACCTTGGGTTCCGTACCTATTTCATGATTGTAGGTATTCCGTTGAGGAAAATACTACTCATAAAAATTTACAAACCTAAGTTTACGGTCGCATGCACTCTTTTGTATGAAATGAACTACAGTATAAGTTTGTAATGGGTTTTTTCCCTTTGTAATACAAGCAAATAAGTTCTAACTTAACCAAGTTTCATATCTCTAGGTCAAAGTACCCTGTAGGTTTTGATTATGCTGCGATTTTCATACAAAATGCAAAAAAAATTGAAACATGTTTTACGTCAATCGGTTCGTCTTAATCTTATAGATGGTATCTACTGGAGACATGATACTATTTAATAGTCAGTGGTCAGCAATAGGCGGACATTATACCGAGGCGTCGCAGTCTATTTAGGTGGAGAATTTTCCGCTGGGTTTTTGTGGGTAGTATCGGGTTCATAGCTCACTACTCACCATGACCCACCCACTTACCGACCCCCTATGGACGAATGGTAACATTCGTCCAACAACAAAAAAAAAACAGCACCAAATCCCCAATAGTGAAAACTGAGTTTAAATCGGTTAAGCCGTTTTTAAGAATAGCATGACAGACAAACGCATAGACAAACAGTTAAATATTATTATTTTGTATTTTATTATAAATACAAAAAATAAAAATAAGCTAACTCTGGCGATACGTATGTATAACAAAATTCCTCAAGGAATATCAGATCTTCCAATGGAATCATTTAAAGTAAAAAATATATTATTAAATAAAGCGTATTGTTCTATCCAAGAATATTTAATGCCAGTTGTGCGTGGTATTAATTGCTGTTGATGCTCCTTCGGGATATTTATGATTATTATAAATCATTTGTAAATGATATTACAAAGGAGCAGCTTTTGAGTTTCTCGCCAGCTTTTTTCAGCAGAACCTACCTTCCGAGCTGGTGCTATTCTCCTAAAAGACTGACACTACTGACATTTCATTGTAAATTGGCAAAAGTGCATGTGATGGCCTAATTAAATAAAGAATATTTTGATTTAAATGCCTCCAATTTTTTCATACATCTTTCATGTACAGACAGCGTTCAGTTACATTTTTACTATATGCTTAGGTATCATTTATATACCTCAGAAAGTGTTTCGTTATGCTGCCATTATTATCGGGATACGAAATCCTACTGATAGTGGTAGGTAGTGGTAGGTATGACTGTGGACTAAAAACAGAGGCCGGATTCAAATCCCAACGACATAACTACCTCGATGAAATAATAAGATTGCGAACTTCATTGTCTTGTAATCAGAAACATCACAAGCATCAGAAAAAATGTAGAACCCGACTGTAGATTGTATTAAGGGAAATAATGAAGATTCATACTATTAAAATAATTTTATTGTCGATACACACATACTACATTAACAAATCATATGGTTTTGTAAAACAGAGGGGAGATTAACAGGAGCTCTGTAGCTAAATATTAAATGGATCCAACCATCTTTCTAAGTATTTCGCATCACAGTTCCAGAAGAAGTTTCTAAGAATAAGAGAATAAACGAACTTGCGAGCATCTCCTATTTTTATATACAAAATGTTAATCCCTATGATATTTGGACTTATCATTTGAAAATAATTTTAAATTACCTTTTCAAGCCATTAGTACATGTAAAATAAATAATTACGAATACAGTAAAAGACAACAGGTAAAATGTAAAAATAACAATTTAATTAGAATTGACTTAAATTGACTTCTTAACTGAACTACTTACAACGATGATGTATTATTTATTAACGCTATCGAGACCTCGCTTCCTACGACGAGGTAGACTACTTAAGTCATTATATTGCGATGAGACAATTTACAGAAAAGTGCCTCTAATTTGTTTGATCAATTGATATCGAGTTATGGCTGTTGACTTAGTTGTTAGCTGCGACAGTCTCGAGTTAAGGATTATTGTGCATTTTTATTTTGTTAAAAAAATTGGAAAAATATTAAGGTTATTTGTTCGCGTATATCCCTAATATCCTCTTCAGATGTAATTCTTAACAAATTTTCTTAACGAAATTTTTTGTACGTGTCTATGGGTAAAATCATTTATTTTTAATGTGACAAAAAAGTTATATGAAACTCTATTATGAAAATGTGCTATTAGGTATAGAGCACACACTCAACCTGTATATCTGCTCTACTCTTCTATCAAGCATTATCTTAAATTTATGGGTAGTTAATCTTTTTCCGAACTCGAGACGCTTAAGGAAGTTCGGACTTCGTCTCCAATTTTATGTAATTCGATATTATAGAAAGTTAAAAGATAAAACCAAAGAAATACTACGTCATATACCTAACTAAAATGTACATATTTTTAGCTATTCTAGGTAAAAGTCTGTGTCGGTGAATTATTCACAGAGTAAAGAAACCAATGATTGCGGTCGACTTACCCTTGAGTACTTGGGTACACTTGATAGCTCTATAAATGCGGAAATTCATGGAGTCTACGTTTAATTAGTTTGCAAAGATGGACTTATTCAGTTTTATCGTTGCATATTTCATCTCTAAAAAGCTAACACTCGTCACAGCGTTCTTGTGCTGGACACCAGGTACATATTTTACTCGTAGATATTAGTAGAACTGATATTCATTAATAACTTTGTAAGTTTTGAAATTAAACAAATGGATATTTGTAAGCATTGCAGTTATTATTTTTTTTATAAACTGAAAATGCAATCATTTGCCCTAAAGTAATATTTTAAATTGTAGTTATCAGGTATATGGTTAAACTGACAAAACACAGTTTAACAAACAGAATACAGTTTAAAAAGATTTACATGGGAATTGTAAACGAGCTCTAAATACTAGGTACAAGGAAAAATGCATGTAAATATAAACATGAGCCGTGAGGTTATTTTGAAACAGAGCAATACACTTTATTAAGGAGAAGTATCTATGCACTTATAACCAAGCTGGCGGTGTCGCGTCCTATTTACCGCTCTGATAACAAAACTAAAACATTAATTAAATAGACAATCTCTAAACTGCAGAGTGCAGATAGAGGCACGTGTAAATACTAAGTATGCATAAATATTACTATATATAGTACTCGTACATACATATAACATACATACAGTGAGGTCTTGTTGTCATTACCCGAACGCATTGTATAGTTATGATAGAAGAATATGTACGAATACATCATTTATAACAATGAAATATTTGATTGTTGATATTTATTGGATCTCAAATATTTTTAAATAAAATATGTGTTTGATGTGGCGGGCGTAGCCGGCTGCATCGCTGTGTGATGTAAATAAATATTTTAATTTGTTTTTTATACCTGAGTAAAAATATTTCTAAAATATGTAACACCTGCGCGAAATCTCAATAAATCTATATCTTATCTATTTATTTATGTATCTATATCTTCTTTCATTCATCAGAATCTTAAGCCACTATGATTCATTATAATATCCCTACCTTTTAGCATTTTTACCCGACTGCTCGATGAAAAGAAGGGTAATGCCTTTTCAATCTGTGTATGAATGTATGTATGTTTGTTTCTACGTGGCGTTGTATTTTACAAACTGGTCAACCAATTTTTATGATGCAAATAACCTTGATATATAGATAACCTTGCAAATGCCACTAAAGACATGGCATTAACAAAAAAACATCAACGCGACAACGTCTGGGTATTTAAAAATGATTTTTTAATTATTTATATATTTATACATATGTCTTCAAGTTGCGCATTCAACAAGCAATTTCTCAAAATTGGGCGGAATGTAGACTCAACTATTTATTGTCACAGAAACGCACTCTACGCGATATGCGAGAGAGGCGTTAAACTAAAAAAAATACTATAGTATAATATACTAATAAAACCTTTTTGAAAATGTTATAAAAACTTCTCATATATCTAAAAACAATCTTATCGTTTAGTTAGTTTGTTACACCGTACACCTAAATCAACTAAAATGTATTATAATTCTAGAAGATATAAACAAGCTATTACGGCTCAGCCGAGACGGCGGCCTGCGGGTCCGAGTGCACTCTGACTTCTTCGACCTGCCGGAGCTCCCACCGTACCGCACCTTTAGAGAAGGCATGCTGCTTGATACGCGCTGTAACAATGTGTCACGTGTTTTGGATAAAGTTAGATTTGTTGCCTTTTTTACTATGAAGTTATGTAATTGCTAACTAATTTATATAAATACAAGACGATGATTCAAAATGAACAATTCACGATTCACGTTGGACTTTTTTTGCAACTTTCAGGCATCAGAAACTCGAGCTTTTAACTTACGACATTCTTGGATGTTAATCGAGGATTCCTTCTTTAACATAACAAATGTTGAGAACGTATTGACAGACACTCTGATCCTGCCAGATGGGGACGTTGTGTGGGTTGCTAAAGACAACATGGTAGACGTGTACCGAGTCAAGCGGGACCAGGATTTAGTGGTTGCAAATCTGGGATTTCGGGATAGCCAGATAGAACTTGAGAGGCTTTGGTTGAAGTTGCCCACTTCGGTCACGAGGAGGAAGAATCTTAATAACGTTTATTTGGAGTCAGCTACTATCGTAAGTATTCGGTTATATGTATGTCAGTCATATTAACAACCATTTTATTTTTATTTTATACGTCTAAAAATCTAGATACAATTAGTCTCGTACTCATTACAAGCAAAATATATACCATTAAAATTCTACTTTACCATTACAGTCCTATTTTATCAAGATATTTTGTATATCTCACTTCAAGTAAGTTCTTGAGATAGAACTCAAATGTTTGCAGGTTACACAGCCACAATATTTCAAGGGCTGGTCAGATCTCAGCAATCGGCAAATTGATACCTTTCCAAAGGTTACTTATCCGCTGCTTATGCTTTGTGGCCAGGATTTAAATTTTAGGTACGTACAGAAAGATAGTAATGTCATAATTGTAACAGACATCTTTGAGCAATAATAACTTTATGATTTTCTTGGGCTTAAATTAAAGCATGTTAAACTATAAGACTAGGTCTTAAGCATCTTAAGGTCTCTGACGTAGTATAGAGATATTTTGTTCACTAATTACTCTTTTATTACCCTAGGTTTAACCTAAAGCAAGTAGATCTATATGGCGAAGAACACAACGGCACGTTCAACGGTCTAGTGGGACGCATGCAGCGCGGCGAGCTCGAGGTCGGCATCACCTCTATGTTCATGCGTTCCGATAGATGGCGCGTGGTGCACTATTCTGCTGAAACTGTTGAGCTCAAGTTAGTTAACCAAAGTCCAAAAGTCTTTACTCAAATATTTTATGATTACCGAAATTAGTTAGTTATTCAGCCATTGTTTAGTCGTAACATTCTATCGCTACTTCAGTTCCGTACTAAGTTAAGTTAAAGCTTTAAAAAATGTAAAGCTTCCCTAATAGGCTTGGCTTTGATTGAAATTTAGTACTAAAAATTTTGTATAATTAATAAATAGGTCACGCATTATATTTTTCCATACCATTTTAATTTTAATTGTGATTCATATTTCATAAAACCTGTGAATTTCAGGGGTGCATTTCTCTTCCGACAACCATCTCGCTCAGCGGTCTCAAATGTGTTCGTGCTGCCATTCAGCCGCGGCGTGTGGGCGGCGTGCACGTCAGTGTTCGTCGGCGCCGGAGTCCTACTTACCGTGTTTGGGCGTGTTGCTCGGCGTAACGTCCTGGATCCAACCGCCCAGAGGTTGACGTTGCCCGAGAGCTTAACTTACGCCATTGGCACAATATGTCAACAAGGTTAGTGAATATAGAACCTATCTATTTGTCTTTATTATTCCTTATTCAAAGTCAGATATTATCTATTTATTTAAATCATTTAAATATTTGTTAACATGTTTTTGTAAAGAAATGGTGGCTGTATTTGCTAAAGGTGGTTATCAACCTCTTTATGAATGGCTACCCCGTCTGTTATTAATACTTAGTTAATTTCAGGCTCAGACTTGTCACCTCAGCTGTGGTCCGTCCGTCTGCTAATGTTCTGCACTTTGTTGGCATCCCTCTTCGCGTTTACGTCCTATTCTGCGAAAATTGTAGCGATCTTACAAGCGCCAAGTAATGCGTTGAATACAATCGCTGACCTGACACACTCGCCTATGGATATGGGGGTGCAAGAAACTACATATAAGAGAGTTTATTTTGCTGTGAGAGCTATTTTATAAAATTTACTATTATATTACTTTTATATAGGGTATTTTAAATCCGAATTTATATTTTTTAACGAAATAAGTACATCTATAGTTTAGTTTATAAAACCGACTACCTGCTTATGGCAGCACACATCACCAGCAACTTCTATATTGTTAATTCAAGCAGTTTAGATGAATTCAAGGAATAAACATTTATAAATGTGTATATGATGTTGATGACTTAGGAAAGCAACGACCCGGCGACGCAGGCATTATACCGCCGCAAATTGCTGCCTCTGGGCGAGCGCGCCTACCTCAGCGTGGTGGACGGTATCGCGCGCGTGCGCACAGGCCTCTTCGCGTTTCAGGGGAGTGCTTATTTAATAATAATTAATTAATGAATTATAGACAAATTCGTTCACTTCTAAAGCCACTATTAAAATTTGCTTTTAAAATATTTATGATATGATTTTCGGTGATCTTACTAGAATTCACTGCTAAAAATAATTTAAATATATTTCAAGTGTAGGTGGAGCAAAGTTCAGCGTACGATATCATAAGCAAGACGTACACAGAGCGCGAGAAGTGTGGACTGAAGGAGATCAAAGCGTTCACTCTGCCGATGGTGGCCGTCCCCTTGCGCAAGCACTCCGGTTACCGCGATATGTTTGCTTCAAGGTAAAACAATAATATATTTATATAACAATATAGATGATACTTATAAGTAATTATTATGGTACTGAAATGATTATATATTAACGGTATGGAAATGAAACGGACACCTACCTATAAGTTCTATTTTCTTCTTTTTCTACTTAGCATTATCCCAGCCTATTGCCAGGGTCTACTTTCCTACTTAATTTACTCCACTTTGCATGGTCTTGAGCATCCTCAGTGGTTAGTCCATTGGATCTCATGTCCTGCGTCACGCTGTCCAGCCATCGCTTCCTTGAGCGTCCGGGGGGTCTTACTCCAAGGACAGACATCAAGGCATTTTCTTCCGACGTAGTTCTTAGGCCGGCGCAAAACGTGGCTATACCATCTCAGACGACGTTCTTGGAGCTTATCCGCTACGTCACGGACCCCAAGACTACCTCGAATGAATGTGTTGCGTATGTGGTAAGCCCGAGTAACGCCACACATCCACCTCAGCATCTTCATCTCCGTGACGTGAAGCTCCTGAGTGTGCCGAGACAGTGCTGGCCAACATTCGTTGCCGTATAAAAGAACTAGTCGGATCATGCTCTTGTATAACAACATGAGTTTGGGCGGTATTCTGCGATCGAAGACCAAACCAGTAACCTCCCGCCATTTGGCCCAAGCAGCGCTAACCCGGGCGTGGACATCGTAGTCGATGCCACCGGACTCGTGCATTATGGATCCAAGGTACCTGAATTTCTCCGACTTAACGGCTGGCTCAGGCCCGATGTGGATAGTGCTCGAGTTTGGCCGCAAGCCATGTACTCGGTCTTTGACACATTCAGTTTATGACCATCGTTCTCAAGTGCACCCTTCCAGGCATCACTTTACGTTCCAGCGTCAGTCGGTTCTTGTCAATTTAGTACTATGTCATCAGCATACATCATCAGCCATGGAGGCTGGTCCTGGATGTGAGCCGTGACAGTATCTAGCACTACATTAAACAAAAGTGGACTAAGAGGTGAGCTTTGGTGAACCCCTACTGTAATTGGGAAGGATTTGGTATCGCCAATAGCGGTCCTAACTGTAGAAACAGAGGCGTTGTACTATGTACATGTCTCTGATAATAGCAATATAGGATTCAGGGATTCCTTTGGATCGCAGTGCCCACCAGATACACTGACGTGGCACACGGTCAAAGGCCTTCTGCAGGTCTAAGAATGCCACATGCAGAGCTCTCCTCTTTACCCTGTATGCCTCCATCAAAATTCCTGGCTGAAATCCATATGGACACTCAGAGACAGTACACTCTCGGCGGAGCCTGAGGGCAATCACGCGCTCGAAGAGCTTCATGGTGTGACTCATAATCTTAATGCCCCTATAACTACCGCAATCTTGAACACTGCCCCTTCCTTTGTAAATAGGGGTAATAAAACTGCCGCCATTGATGTGGCATCGGCCCAGTTTTCAAAATACGGTAAAAAGATTAGTAAGCATGAGCACACCTCGAGAGCCCATCGATATCCACGCTTCGATCGGAATATCGTCAGGTCCCACCGCTTTACCGTTCTTCAAGCGTCGAAGAAAATTCCGAGTTTCATCAAGGGTTATTGGAGCAATAAGTCCCAGGTTAGGAGGTGGTTCAGACGAAAAACTATCCGGGAGCTGAGTATTCAACAGCTCCAAGAAGTAACTTATCCATCTCTCCTTCACAGAAGCATGAATACAAAGCAGCTTGCCCTGGGAATCCCTGACGCAAAAAAATTTTGTTATGATATCTTGCGTTGCTTTACCCCGAGCACGTGCCAATTTGTAGATGAGCTTCTGCCCCTTCACAGTTTCAAGTTTATCATATAGAGGTAATAAACTTTCACTGCGGGCTCTGGCTACAGCTCTTCTGCTGGCACGTTTCGCTGCTATGTACTCCAGTCTGTCTTCAGGAGAGTTGGAACGCTGCCATTCCTTAAATGCAGTTTTCTTATCATAAATCATCTCCTGTACCTTGCTATTCCACCACCATGTCTCCCTGTCCATAATGCGTCCTCCACTAGAAACGCCAAGAACCTGTTTACCAGCCGTAATGATTGCTGACTGAACTCGATCCCAAGCATCCTGAGCAGTTTCGGTGTTAGTTGATAAATTTTGACTGTTAACCTCTGCCAGAAAGTCGGTCTGCATCGGTCCATTCAGCAACCACCACTTGATCTTAGACTTACGCGTCTCGGCTAATTTCTTTATCGGGGTAATGCGACATAATCCATGACAAGAAGACGATGTTGGGCCTTGAGGCTTTCACCAGGAATGACTTCACAGTTAGTTACCTTTGCCAACATGGCACCGCCTGGTTAATAGATAATCTATTTGAGTTGAGTGCAGTCCACTCACATACCTAATAAGATGCTGCGGATTCTTTTGAAAGAACGTATTCACGATGACCAGATCACATACCTAACAGGTTCTTAGAATCTTTTTGACCTCTATATTGCGGCGACCGTGACGAAAACCACCGTCGACACGTTCAAACGTATCCGCAGCCTTATCCACGTGACCGTTAAGGTCTCCCCCAACTATGATCACCTTGGTGGATGTTATAGCGAGTAGAAGCTCTTCATATTACTCCCAGAATGACTCCTTTTCGGCGCCACTACAACCAGCCTGGGGAGCGTAAGCACTGATTAAGGTGGTGATAGCCCCCTCAACCAGTACCTTCACCCGCATCAGGCGGTCGCTGCGTCGGTCAACTTCGAGGAGACCATTCTCTTCAGATAGAACTACTGCTACACCGGTTTTGCTGGAAGAAGACCCGGTGTCTATGTCCGGTGTGTGTGTGAGCTAGTAACCCTGTCCGATGTTACTGGAATCTGCTAGTTTCCTGCATCGTCCGGTTAGAGAGCTAATATTCCACGTTGCAAAGCGGAGTTTCCTTCTGGGTACTCTTTAGCCGTGTCTGTACTTGACACGGTAGCCCTTGCCCATTTAACACAGGTGTAGGGTAGGGTGTGTACACAGGTTGTCTTTTCATATAAGTGGCAGGTGGCGGCTTTTTAATGGAGTGATTGTCATCTGATCTCCAAATCCCATTTTTGTTGGAAAAGCCAAGTGTGAGGTGAAAAGATTACTAGAAAAGGGGAGGGGGCCCCTCGGACGGACACCACTTTCATAGATTGGAAAGGAGTATGACAGTGGTGGCTCGAGGATCCGAGGTATGCCCAGTACCAATATCGGACAGATTTTTGGCCAGACACCATCTGGATAAACGTACCTATAAGCTCGATATAAGATATAATTTAAATAGATTATGTTTATTTTTATTATAATACTAGACTTCGCTGGCAACGTGAAGTTGGGTTAATGGACCGGTTCCGACGAGTATGGATGAGCTCTCGTCCCAAATGTGACGAAGGGCAAGGAGGCTTCGTCAGCGTGGGGTTGGTGGACGTGCTGCCCGCGGTGCAGGCTCTCCTCGCTGGCATGCTGCTGTCTACGCTTGTGCTACTCACTGAGAGGATTTACTACTTCGTTATAACTAGGTCTTTCTCTTTTGGTAGACGAGGCAAGAACTAAATAAATTATGTTCAAAGATGCTCCTGGTGTGACGTTTCATTTAATGTCACTTATTGTTCTACTTTTTGCACATTTTAAAAATATTAGCAAAAAGATGTGGAGTGTATTGATTAGAGCTCACAATTTTCACTTTTCCTGCTAAAGAGATTATATATATATATATATATATATATATATATATATATATATATATATATATATATATATATATATATATATATATATATATATATATATATATATATGTATATATATACTTATATGTATAAGTGAAATGTAAACTGAATTCCCTGAATGACCCTACCGAACCCTAAGAATCAGTAAATGCTTTGTCAATATAAGTATCTTAATCATTGAAGGTAATACATATTTTAAAGAATAAAAAATGTTTTCTATGTCAAAGTTAAACTTTTATAAATAAGCTGATTTTTCTATTGGTACTGAACCCTCGGTGAGCGAATTTGACACTCGCTCGCACTCACACTCGATGGCTCGCACTCACACTCGATACGATACTTTTTTTTATTTCATATAATAAAAGATACTGGCCGGCGGCCATTCAATTTTAATAAGCTTGATAGCCACGTTACATTGTGTGTGTTGAATTTCTAAAAGTAAAGTGTCTAAACACTAGATTGTAGACAATATAATATAGTATAATATGCGAGAGCGTATTAAAAACATACTAAATTGTATTAAAATGTAGTCATGATTATTACCTATTTACCCAATACTTATGAGATAAGATCACGATTAAATTAGCACGTACGTGACACGGAGGCGAATAGACGATATCACTATCTATAGGTATACTAAATATATTAATATGGAATTTAAAAAAAAATACACGTATTAGTTACTACTAATAATCTTTAATGAAATTATTGTTATCATAATTTATATACATTATTTTGTTTATATTATATATCCTACATATACAATGTATTGTGAACTGTAAGTCTGTATGCAATAGCAATAGAGGAACCAAAAAATAAAATATAAGACTTTTATATTAAATAAAATATAAAAATTTAAATTACTTTAGAAGCACATAGAAATCCCATAGTTTTTGTTTAGTAGTAATTGAGTAGCGATTGATAGTTTGTTATAGAAAGGCGGTTAAATACTTAGACACATGACAACAAAAAGCGTAAAAAACACAAACGTGAGCAGCACGTAGTCGAGGAGCTGCGCCGCCGCCGCCCACGCGCTCCACTCCGCACTGCTGCCCTGTTCGTGGTGGAAATTAATAAAATTAATAAAGGTTGTAGTTTCCAAATAATTATAACGCTTAATTCATTCCGTCCGTCCGACACAGCGTCTGTAAACGCGACGGTTGTGGGTCCCCACTCACACACACACAGGGACAATGTGCTTAAACATACTAAAAGCTATTCGGAACACCTAAGATTTTATAACGTCCTTTCTTTATCAAATCGTAGAGACCTGCTTGATCTTTGTTTTCTACATAAAATTATAAACGGAAACATTGAAAGCCCGAATTTGTTAAATAGAGTAAGATTGGCAGTACCGAGATGCAACGCTAGACGCCACAATAAAAATAAGTTTGTTTTCAGAGAGCGTTTTTCCAGGAATAACCTAGGCAAAGCGGCTCCTTTAAATAGATTGGTAATGTTGTATAATAATATATTTAATAAGGCAAATCTAGATATTTTCCGACAATCCACATACTCTCTTAAACTAAAAGTGAAAAAAAAAAATGATCTCAGGCTGAATTTGTGTATTGGAAATGATTTTTCATTTTGTTTGATTTGGTTGTTGTTAATACCTATTTATTCAAATTTAAAAATGTAAGTTAGAATGGATTGTATAATTTATCTTTTTTTTTAACGGTCTTTGCAAAGAATGATTATTGTTATTGTCTTATTTTTTTTAGCCTTTAAGTGTGGTATGTAATTTAGATAATAAATTTAGATTTAGAAAATAAATTTAGTTAAATATTTATAAGTAGAAGAATTATTTTTGTATACAACGTTGGCTGTCTCTTAAGTAAATAAAAATAAAAAAAATTATAGTGGTGGCGAATAGTCGGCCAAGAGCCCTGACTATCCGGCTTCCTACTTTGTATTTATTTCTTAATAAAATGTATGGTTTCTTATTAATATATTATTGACTTCAACAATGTTTTTTTCTTTGGCTATAATTTCGTGACTTCTCAAAACAGCCGCTCACTTTAAACAGAGCTAACACAGCATGGTAAAGATTCATCATGAATGTTTTATCATTTTACTTGATGAAAAATGTTTGGTACCGACAACTGACTAGTCGGCAAGTCATAGTCGGCACATCTTTATATTTAATACTAGCGGGTCGCTAGTGTTCTAAGCTCTAGCATTCTAAGCTAGCGCTAGTATTCTAAGCTCGCGGCTTCGCCCGCTTATGTTAGCTAGATCACGTTCGTTTTAAAATTTTATACCAACATCACAATGCAATTCTTCTATTTTCTCGCCGTCTTTTTCGAATCACTCTTATCTATTATTAAAAATCAATGTACCCGTAAATTTCCGTACCTCAAAAGAAAAAACCGGAACCCTTATAGGATCACTGTGTTGTCCGTCTGTCTGTATCTCTGTCTGTCTGTCAAGGCCATTTTCTCTAAATTACGTGGAAGAATCAAGCTGCAATTGATATCAAATATCCAAATCGATAACCTCTTGAGGCACAGTAAATATCAAACTTCTAAGTCAAAGTTAAAGTCAAGTATTTTTAACATTGTCAATATTCAAAATAAAATTAATATTATACTTAAAAGTGTTAATTGGACTTAAATAATGCTCATATTACAAAAAAGTCATTTATTCGACAAAATGTATTATATAATTTAGCTTCACTTGCTAGAAGTCGACGACCTCATTGAGCGCCAGAAACTATAACTAATTCTAAATGTTGATTTAAGTTTTAAGCTATTATAGCGTCAAAATTTAGTCATTCTTTAGTAGATAGTTCTAGATCTAGGTATTACTGGCAAAATAATTAATTAATTATCAAAATAATTTTACTGTATTGGTCTTTAATATTTTTCAAGACAAACATACAGACAAAAAATTCACTATGTAGTGTTTTTGATTTATTTTAACAATAACGATAGCTTCTCTATATATATATACCGACATTAATTAATACATTTTTAAATCTTTCATGAACATAATTGGCTTGCCTATACTTTATTACTACGAGAATTTCATCTATGGTCTGTAGATTAGGAAATCCCGCCAGCGTGATGCAAACATTTTATTTCCATGAATAACAATATCTGTTGACAGATATTACAAAATATTTCCAAACATTTTTAAAGATATAATATTGATTTTCGAAAATGATTTTAAGTCAGATGGCATTCTCAATCAAAACCTACTAAATTATTTATAACTAATTTGTAACTATTAATAATTATTTGTAACTATTACGGTGACATCTAGCTACACTGCGGAAATAATTTTCAAATTTTTTTATATTTTAAACTTTAAATTAAAAACTCTTTACCATTTGCCACGGTTACTAAGTAAGAATGGAATAAACCTACCTTTAGTTGCAAATAATCGAAATAATTTAACCGTCTCTGTTTGTATTTTACGTTCGATGTTTGCATTGCACATCAGAATAAAATATATTCTATATATATTGTTTAAGGCTAAGAACTGTTAGCATGCCAAATCTCAATGACTTCTTTTCAGTAATTTATATAATTTTATTACTTTTTCATTTATTTTCCGGGAACAGCATGGAGTACCGGGATAAAACCAAAATTTGGTTAAAAATTTGGTTTTGGTTTTGGCTAAAATTTATGCGGTTCGGGACTGTAAGCTATTACTATAAAAATTCATTTATTTCTGTCAAGTAGTTTTTGCGTGATTGGAGGTCAAACAAACAGACAGAGAGACAGAAAGACAGACTTCTGACAGACAAAAAAATTCTACTGAATGGATTTTTTGCTTCTATTATCGATATATTAACCGACCTAATCAATCTTTAATGTACAGAATTAACTTTTTTATCCTTTTATTATATATATATATATATATATATATATATATATATATATATATATATATATATATATATATATATATATATATATATATATATATATATATATATATATATATATAGATTTTTTTTTTTTAATATTTACGACAATCAGATCGAGTGAAAATGAAATGAACGAAAATTATTGTGTTATACAAAATTAGTATTGTCAGATGTAAATTACAATCGTAATGAAAGTAAATATATTAAAAATATATATTAAAGAGTAATTACTAACTATAAAATTTTGTGTTACTTAAAACTTCTAGTAATGTCGTACAAAAGCTAAATTATTTCTGCTAACAAAATATACATAATAAAATAAATACAATCGAAGCTTACCTCAGGAGGTATGAGCTTACAAAAGCTCGAAGTCGATATAACAAGCGTCCGTAACGCGTGCGGCGGCGGCGATGAACACCGTGCGACGCGGAGCACCACTGCTGAGCTGAGCGCCGTCGCCGCGCCGACTATGGCCACCACGCAGAGCAGGGACATCGCCAGAGGAGCCGATACTGCACCCGGGAGTCGAACTAGCGCTGATATTAACCTGGAAAAGAAATAGCGTATAACAAGAAGGAAGTGGACGTTGCACTGTCGCGATACCTACGTTTGGGCGATGTCTGTCTGCTGTGGGTTTGATTTCCTTGTTTGGACCTTATTTATATTTTACACATATTTCATAGCATGTATGCACAGCAACTAATAAAGTCTTACCATAAAGAAGCAACTAGTGTAGCAGTAGCACACAGTGCCGGTCGGGCCGCCGGCGGCAGCATCGCCGCGGCCACCAGCAGTAGCATCGCAGCCGAGAGAACCGCAGCCACCGCCAGCGAGTGCGCGGCCGCGCGGCGCCGGAGCGTCACCCGCCACTCCAGGATCTGCTGGACTTCATCTAAGCGGTGCCACTGTGTCGTAGATCTGTTCACTAATAGAAGCTCCCATGCACCAGACTCGAATACTGTGGTGTGCTGAAAGCAGTATTATACTTGTTTATCTAGCTACCTACTCCTAGTGATAAGAGTTTTGTTATAATTAAAGTTGCTCAATACTCCGCTTGATGTTGAGACTTGACAGACAGAACTCAACGTCGCGCCTGTCTTTACAGACTGGAGAAATGAAAATCACTCCAACGTCCAAGTGGAAGCCAAAATAGCGATAGCTTTTAAAATACAGGTATTTCAATTATGTATAAAATAAAGTACTAAATGCCTGACTAAATTTAATATTATAGCAGCTACTAAATTTAATATTATAGCAGCTACTAAATTTAATATTATAGCAGAAAAATATATAGATGAATTTGCTCTATGGAATAATAAAAAAAAACAACTATTATTGCACACCTCAGACTCACTCAAAGACAGGTTTAATTCGTCTACTGAATATGATCGTGAACCAAATTTGAATATAGCCTCATGGATATCTCTGGGCCAGTCGTCCAGGGCCAGGGTGATCGGAGCAGTCAGATCGAAGCGGACGGCCCAAGAGACGCGACCTTCGCTAGTGAGACGTGCTCGGAGCCCTATGTCGCCACTAGTAGCACCTGTAGTCGCGGCGCTCAACACCGTCACGTCGGGCAGCCATAATCGTTCTGATGATACAAGAGCATTGTCACAGCCCCAACTTGTTGCGTTCCATGATAAACGTTTATCTTCCCATTTCTGAAATGTTATTATATCATTTTTATAAAAAATATACCACTACACACTACACTTAATGCTTAGTTGACAATGCATTATTATAACTAAAACTTTATTCAAAATAATAACCAATCTTCTTAAGGACTTCTTAAGGACATGTTACAAGAGATCATAGTTGGTTCCAGGGTTGTTGCCCCTTATTAATTATTATTAACACTGACCAAATGTAAAGAAGCCAACATCCGAATAGTCGAGTCTCTCTCATCAATGGAGGCGTGTTGTACTTCTAGCGAGGCGCTGACGTCAACGGCGGCCTCGTGCCCGACGCCGCGGTCGTACTCCGCCAGCAGCAGGTCCACTTGAGACGAGATGAAAGTGACATTGTCACATTCACCTGACACTTGTGTACCTGCAGGTTTGATGATCTTCTATAATTCCAAATTCAAATTCAAAATATTCTTTATTAATATAGCACTTTTTAAATCGTCAAATGAACATAAACTACCACTAGCTCAAAATGTAGATCCTCTGAAAAGAGCCGGCATGACACTTAACAGTTGCTCTGTCCAAAATAATGTAACAATTATATTTTTTACACAACAAAATACTGGTAATTGGATGAAATTAAAATTATCTTATTTCTGCACAACTAAGTATTCTTGGACAGAGTAAAAAGCTTTACTAAAACACACTGTTTTTAGTACATAGTTACATTAAACATCATCCTTTAAATACTCGGGAACGGATAATAATTATTAAGATTATTTACAATACGGTTGGCATTTGCATCGAAGACCTACAAGGAAGCTAAAAGTATATATGCGTGATCATCTCGTAACGGACAACACAATTTATCTAACAGCTTTTTCAACTGTGATGTAAACGCTCCTCCAATGTCGTCATCACTGTGTTGTACATTATTCCGTAACACTACAATTATTTTTACTTTACAACATATCGAAATGTTTCTTACTACTTTACGGAATTATTAGTTAATTTCCTAAAACTAGGAATTATTACATTTTCCCAACGAACGTTAAACAACATTACCGGTTACAATTAGCACAGCTAGAAGCACGACCGACAATGGCGCCATTGTACGTTGACTGCCCCGTTGGTGACACTCTAGTGGGGTTCCGTGTTATCACAGTTGTTTAAAACCTTTTATTTAATTAAAAATCTATTAAATATTGAGACTTATTTATGTTATTATGCCATTGGAGAGGCCTATAGTGTAGCAAGCAGTGTACGCGGACAGGCTGATGACAACGGTAGAATATATCATAAGATAATGGAAAATGATCGTTATATCATTTTTATACTGAAAAAAAAACCATTATTCATAATTTTTTCATTTTTCATAGAGTAAATGCTTTTAATATTTTTGTTATTAATTTGTCCACTTTAATGGATAAGCATAATAGGTCATATAGCAGGATAAAATTAAATTAATTATTAAAAAATAAAAAAGCAATAAATTTGTAATAAAATTATATTACATCGGTTCTTTATTGATTTTTTTACAGTTGGATCTTATCGTTCTGAATTAGTAAAAAATATTTTAACAACAAAATCAAGACACGGGTTTCACAGTTGAAAATTGTGTATAACTTCATTATTTTGTATGTCTAGTAATACAACTATCTAATGGCTACTATCTATGTACGAACACGTAGTAATTGTGATCATTTACCTTGTTTTATTTCCAGTACAATTTATATCAATATTTCAATAAATAAAGAGTAATTTTACATTTATTTTAATAATAATGTATAATTAAAAAATAAGTTAAAAAAAGCTGTCGCTCAGCAATCAGCGTCGCGTGGGCGCATATCGCGTCGCGTCCGGCGCCGCAAGGACAGCGCAGTTCTCAGGGTTTTTTGTATGACATAAATATTGAATTTTCAAATTGTTGCTATAAGCTTGTTAATAGAGAGCCCAGAGCCGCCCTCTTATACCATTAGGGATTTAGGAAAATATTTAAAATATTAATAAACACTCTGGATATGTCAACAGACAGCATTCAATACACAATGATCTAAATATATAAAAGGCAAACCTGATTGACTGACTTCTATCAAAGTACAGCCGAAGCTATTGTTCCTAGAAACTTGGAATTTAGTACAAGTCATGTAAGTGAGCGCTAAGAAAAGTTTTTTAGAAATTCAATCAATAAGGGGGTCTAATAGGGGAGTAAAGTTTATTTAGAATTTTCTCATTTTTAGACTTAGAATGATGAAAATATGTATATAAATTTTTGATTACAATTACAAATGATCTGTGTAGACGAAATGGACAAATTCTACCCTAAAAGGGAAAAACAGAGGGGTAAAATTTGTATAGAAAATTTCGCATTACTGGACTACAGTATGAAACACAGTATGAAGTTGATATATTGGGATTAGAAATAAAAAGGATCTATTTTGGTGAAATCAACAAAACTCTCCCCTAAAGGGGTAAATGGAGGGATAATAAATAAGTAAGTACACGTGGACGAAGTTGAGGGTAAAAGCTAGTTAATTAACCGGAGGGCAGTCCTATTGAGAAGAGCTAGCTGGATAAATAAAGAGGATTCTGGATAGCAATTAATAGATTTCATTTCAAAGAACATTCAGAAGAGTTACTGGCCGGTTAAAGACCAGCGCCACGGCTATATTAAAATAATAATTAATTAAAAGTGGGCAAAAGAAACAGATATAATAAAGACATGACTGCAATCCTTTTCCATTGAGATTCATGAGATTGTATTCCACATGTTAGATTTTTACATGAAAATGAAAACTGCTCATTATGTTCAATAATTATTGCTAAAGAGTTTTTTTTTGTTTTTCAGTTAGGCTTATCTATTTTAATTTTACATCAATTATTCCAGATCCTTGAAATTATAATTTTTATTTAAATTGCAAATTTCAAAATATCAATAGAAAGTGTCCATGACTTTTGTTAAGGTGCTATTTCCGTATGTCATATAGTTTAGCTGGACATCATGATTCTTCATGAGATGTATTCCAACGAAACATGCGCATCACGCTCAACAACTTTTACTAAAAAGGATTTTTCTGGTTTTTTGTAGTTTATATAATCTGTTGTGATTATACGTCAGATGTTCTAGATTCTTAATATTTATATATCATTGGAAAGTAATTATCACGTCCAATCATATTTGTTGTCGTAGTATTTCATTAATTCTTATAACATAACTTGTTTACTAATATTCAGCATCAGGTATTCGTCATCAAATCTTTAAAATTATAGCCAATAGTTGTTTCGTAGATCTGTCAGTAGATCTGGAGATATCCGTTTACAAACAGACAATCATCGTTTTTACATCGCCCTGCATCAGTTTTTTAACTGTTTTATTATTGTATACATAGATTTAATTTCATTATATATAAATAAGTACCTATAATTATTATTTGATGCCATGATACGCATGCCATAGTACAAGGTCTCACGATACACCCGATGGTTTTGGATTCTATCCTAACTCAAGAGAATATAAATACATTTCCTCCTCGGACTAGTAAGGTGCAGTCTGACGAGTCGTCAACGGAGGCTTAACAATTAGTTCTGCATGCCTACCTTGCTGAATGCAGACGGCATCATCAGCTGAGAATGTAACCTGTAATCTAGTGAGGAGTGGGATAGGTAGAGGGAAATTAGGGCTTATATGATTTTTTATATAAGTACAAATATAAATACACAAGTAACTGTTTGTAAGGAACTTTATTGTAATGTAAACATGGGACGAGGCGACGCGACAACAGAAACGAAAATAAACTCTTATAATTATTGTACTTATTAATAAATGACGCAACTAAATAATATTTCAATAACAAAGTACTTATAACACGTTTTTGTACCACAAATGAATACAATATCGTACGATATTATTATAATAGAATAACAATAAAGAAGGAGAGTCGTCATTGATAATATATAAAATATGAAAATATATAGATTGTTAGACTGCTCAGACTTAGACGTATTTTGTAAATAAAAACAAGAGTTCAAGTATTACAAGTAAGCGTCAAACGCATTTTGTATAGAATAAACAGCGGTTAACATAACGGTATAAAATATCGGGAACAACTCGTAACAAACTTATAAATTTAATTTATCTTATTAATATTTTACAATCATGTGATATTAATAACATCATACATAAGAGAATACCAACGTAATGGAAAGTAAGGTACGATACGAGGCTACTGTTGACACAGAACTCAGAAGATACTTATATTCTGATGATATTAGCTTTTTTAAACAGAGTATTATAAAATCATTCATAACACAACCAAAGGACCAACAACTAGGATTCTTCTATACAATAATTAATTAATATAAAAACATATTTATTTTCCCTATAGAAAATTAACTATAACATAAGATCTGTAGCTAAATTATTAAGGATAGAAAACAAGGTATTTAATTGGTTTCTTATTCTAATTATTAATTGTTAATCAGAAAGAGCAAACAAGAAACACATACTACACCCAAATAAATAATGATCACGAACAAAAAAGTTTACTACAAAACGACCAGGTTCTAGTAAGATGCAAATTAAAGTAAATAATATATATATATATCTACTATGTAAATTTTTATCAAATAAAAACAAATAAAATGGTATAAGATTCTTTCTCTTTTAAGCAACACAACAAGGCATTGAGAGTATTAGTGTCTAGATGAAGAAAAAATACTAGAAAACCATAGCACATAACTAATAATCAAAAATATCAACATACATTAAGAAATATGATCACAAAGAATTATAAAAAATGTAATAAAGTTTAATATATGTTATTTGAGAGCTACGTTATGTAAATTTACATATATCTAAGGAAACAAACATATAAATATATGTTAGTGTTTAATAATAAAGTAGTTTAATATGAATAGGAACAGAATATCTTTTAATTTGTTTATCTCACTATAACTAAAAAATGTTTTATCTATTATTTACAACACTATGCACAAGTTGAAAATTAAAAAGAAATTTATTTTAGTAAATTATTAGGAAAATTGGAAATTATAAAAATAACCATTTAAAATATGTCATGTACTTATGAAGCTATATTCTAAATACTGTTGCTGCTACTGTTTGTACGCACTCCGATACCTGGATATTGGAGTCAAAGGAAATTAAGGGCTCTATTTTTTTGAACTCAATTGGCTTATCATTATTAGCATCCAATATTATATGTATGTGTAGAAGTATCTATATATAATAACAAAAAAAAATAAAAATAATAAATGCAAAAATCATTTGTAAAAATTAAAAATTAATATGACTCACTTGAACTATTTAGCGGAGACAGAACGATTATTTATACGGAGAGAGACAGTGATCACATCACCAGAATATCTCTATATGTGTCTGCTCTCCACGAGTTGCTAAAACCAACTTTTACTATCCAAACACAAGTACACAAGTACACAAGTACACAAGTACACAAGTACACAAGTACACAAGTACACGTTAATACAACAACAACACACACTATTATGCAAACTGTCATTGCATCGTAACAAATGCAATGGAAGGTAGCACTAGAACTGCTCACTAGAGTTTTTTTACTGAGGTGTGATATGATGAGCATTGCTAGTGGGCAAATGAGTGGCGGGCGCGGGTGCTAGGGTGGGACCTTGGGTGGCAGGCTGGGTGGTTTGGGCGGCGGTAGTAGTCGGAGGCGGCGGGCGAGGCGCCAGATAGTGCCAGTAGGGCGGCGCGTCGGGCGCCTGCGCCTGGCACGCCGCCGCCAGCCCCGCCCAGTTGAAGCGGTACGCGTAGCGCTTGCCGTGCACCTGAAAATATTATTTTAAATTTAAATTAACATTTTTGTAGAAATACACATAGAATATTGAGACAGAACCTGGTATTGAGAAATTGTTGTGTGGAGGAACTAAGCGCCACGCTTTATCTTTTAGGTAGATAAAACACTACAAAGATTTACATAAATATATGATATTAAAATATTTTTATATTTTATTCACACACGAACACGAAAAATTTCAAGTATATTAGTATTTGAATTTTCCCTGCATGTTGCAAGTAATTCCTTCTACTATAGAGTGGCAAGTTAAAAAACCTTAACAGAATGACTTATCACTTTGTACAAAGGCATGACAAAAGCAGGTGACCTGCTATATTATAAATAAAACACATACCTTGGTCATAATGTTCTTATCGTAATAATATCTGAGGGCGCGCGACAGCTTGTCATAGTTCATGTTGGGCTTCTGCTTGCGCCGGCCCCAGCGCCGCGCTACCTCGTCCGGGTCGGAGAGACGGAACTCACCCTCACTCGGAGTACTCTGATTTAAAAAATAAGTTATGGTATAGAAAGATAAATAAGAAACGAGTTCAAGATTTTGCCATTTGACAGATATATTATATAGCAATAGTTATTGGTTAAAAATTGCATTTAAAATGTGGATACAAAATTAAAATGCATGTAGTACGTTGGAAATCTGTATAGCTGCACATTTTTTTCATATAGCAGGTTAAGAGATAGAACATATTGTAGTTGTAAGACACTTCGTTCTCCAATTTACGCCTATTTTTTGAGACATTGCATGTTGAGTGGTGCAACTTAACGCTGCGCTCCTGTTCCGCCGAGTGGGATCCACCGCACAACCGTTGCCTTAAGAGTCCAATTATAGTAAATCAAAAAAAATCACACAGTTACATTAAAAACTGTGTGATTGAGTTTTTAATATCTAATAAAAAAGTTTTTTGTTAAGAATATACCTACTGTGGAACGGAGTGAGTATAAAAAGTCAAACCTAACTAAATTGAACGGAGACCTATACGGTACAGGTACTGGACCTATTACACACGCAATAAATCATAATAATGAGAAAATTAGAATAAGCTTTTGTTAGTTACAAGTTTCTTTAATATTTTAAATTCGGCAATAAATGAGTGTTAACAAAATTGGCCGAGATTTTATGAAATCGGTCTTTCTTTAACTTAGACTTTGTTATAATGGGATGTAAATAACGCAGACATTTAACAACAAATATTAGTATTACAGCTACCCACCTCCCAACAAATACCAGGGCTTCCCGACGATAATTCTTCCAGCAGGAACTGCCACAGTTGCACTTGACCGCTGCCCCTTGCACAGGCGCTTAGCGCTGCGTACGGTTCTGTAAATAAGTAAATAAATAATGTTCTAAATGTTGCTACCCCACTAGGAATAAAGTGTACAACTGTACATATATATATAAGTTTACGTTTTATCTCTCATAGCAAGCAAGGTAAAGACTTTCTTCATTAGAATTCAAGGCCGTGTTTTGTCTCACCAGATCCGTCAAATCAAAATAATTCATTGCTCTCAAACATCGGACGCCATCCCAATTCAACACAGTGGAGTGGCCCTTCATTTATTTTCCTTGTCCATCAAGAACATATATTTTATTCTAATTTCATATAAACATTACAATAATTGGTGTATATATATGTATAACATTACAATAAACACTTTGATATTTCATTTCATATGGTCTACGAGAATGCTACGTTTATTCGTAGGCATAATGAATGTCGTACATATTTAGTATTATTTATTTAATAAATAATACTAAATATGTACGACATTTATAAAATTAATTCATATTTCTAGACAAGAGTTATTAATTAAATATTTTATAGAAGGTAGGCTATAGTAATATACAAATACAAATTTAGTCATTCACAAAAAACAAATATCTAAGATTTGAACTCGCATCCTCGATGTGGAAACAAGTTGAAGACTGGCTATTTAAGATATGTTTTTAAAACAGAGTGTCTCGTGGGATGAGGATACTGTTTACTTTCAATTTTATTTTTGGGAAAGTAACTTTTTAATTGTAATGAAATTTCTTAACATGTTCAGTGTAATTATAACTTTAGAAGGCTCTAGTGTGTACACGTATCTTCATGTTATAATTTTTTTAATGTGATATATTTACGAGTAAGAATCACCATACCAACAAACCATTATTTTAATTAATTAATAATGAGTAATTTGTTCGAGCACGACGCGAAGTTCCCAAAAATAGAATTTATCCAAATTTCAGAAAGGGGAGAAGGGGATGGTTAGCTCTAAGTACCCTACACTACCCTACCTACTCTCTGATTACCAAACATCGTTTAACTAACCATGATACAAGTGTTGGAAGCGCCGGTGCTCGCTCGCCAGCCACAACATAATATCACTTCACCCACATCGGTCACTGCTCGATATAACGTTCACCAGTTACATTACATTTACAATTACAAATTAAAAACATTTAAAAATTATTGCAGCAAGTATTTTTTTAAACGTAGGTCAACATGTAATACGATTCACAAGATTTTCACAAATATAATTTATTTCTTAGGCTTATTTACTTGGAAATTATATTTATCCAATCTTTTCTAAAGTAAATTCCCGTGACGAAACTCATGCGTCCGGATACGGGACCGGAAGCTGGCGAGTGGCGGAAGCGGCTGAGGCTCGCCCCCTCTCGCCATCCCTTGCGGATTAAACGCAAGACGCTTACAATTTTACACCCTATGATGTGAACTGTATGATGTATATCGGAAAAAGTACTGTATATTGAATATTTATATTATTTCTATAACTAAATAAGTATTCAATGTAGGTATATTTAATTCGCTTATTAAATTTTTTTTATTGTTGTCGTAAAATAAATATTTATTCTGCTAAAATCACGTATAAGCTTTAACTAATAATCTTTTTTTAACGTTACATACAAATTAAGCACCAACTTCAAGACAAACCTCTTTTGTAAATGTTTATATGATTGTGTCTTAGAAAGAAAAGTTAAGAAAACCAGTACAAATTCACTGCTGCTTCCAGAGTTCACTTTTAGTATTGTATTTATCACGTATATGTCATAACTAACTAGGTACAAAGGTTAAATCATTGCTAAAGACATTATATTGCAATATATTTACTTTATTGTCCAACCAGCCAACCTTTTAAATACTTTGTTGAAATTATAGTAATGCTATCGGTAATATAGTATACTATAGATACTATAGTAAATGCTATAGGACATTTAAGGGCGAAACCGTAATACAATGATGGCAGATCTCTGTGATCTCCCGCTCAGCGGGCGCGGCTTAGCGGCGCGGCGTAGCCATGTTCTTTATTTTATTACTTGGACTTCCCGCGGCGCGACTGTGTGTGTGGCTTAACCTTAACTATATATATAACATTGTATAAGTTAAGATTGTTTTAAATTTAAATAATAATTTAACAAAATTTTTAAGTTCATGACCTACCTACTATCTAGTACTTTGTTATTTCTTGTTATTCAGGCTAAAATAATATTTTTGTAATATAATTAAATATAGCATTAAACATGTAATATAGTGTATAAGTGTAAATGTAATAAAATACCTACATGTTATATATATAAAATAAAAATCAATAGTTTCTTATTAAATAATTTACTTAAAATATATTTTTGTAAATTCCGGTCTAAAATTTTATAGTATAAATAAATTGTCTTTAACAAGAGTTCGTTTTCAAAACGTTACGTGCTTCTACAATTATTAACCAATAATTATATAATCTCCACTCTTTATCCAATAAAAGTAATAATTTTAGCATCTGTCAACAAGTTAAACAACAAGTTAAACCTGTAGGTTGTAGGTATATATATATATATATATATATATATATATATATATATATATATATATATATATATATATATATATATATATATATATATATATATATATTAACATCTAAATGTTCTTGATCGTTTAATAACCCACGATCTCATTTCGCTACATGCATAATGCATGGCGGACTGCACTCCCGCCGCCGCCGCCGTATCGCCTCATCTTAACGAATTCACGGAAATCTGGGGGCTTCTCAGATCTAATAAAAAGGTACATTACATTAAGCCTGATAAGTTGTTATCATTGTTTCTATTACTACTGTTTGGACTTATAAAACAATATAGTCAATAAATAATTTTCTGTTTTTTATTCTTTGTAGACTTAGATTGTAATGTCATACTATAGATAGTATGTAGTAATACAATGAGTATTTCAAGAATTTCTAACATTATTTGTGCCTCATCTAAAATGACATATTGAGTTTTGTTTTTTTATAGGTATGTACTATGGCAATATGAAAACTCTCTTCTCTTATTTCTTCAATACATTTGGTGACTATGTTATTTTCCATAAACACTCGAATTAAGCTGTGGAACTCGAATTAATCTACTTTGCTAAAACTAGAGCCTACTTTGTAATCATGTTTTATTGCTATTAAGCCCTACTGTAAATGTTACCCGCCATCTTAGTAATTTCCAACAGAATTATACACGTAATTTATTGGACTGTAAATTACAAGGCGCCTTAAATTTTATTTAAAATAAAAATGACTAACCACTTGTTAATCGCGTATATGTATATAAATAATGAATTTTAAAATTGGATAAGTATAGCAATTAATTGAAGATTGTGAAATATACTTAATAGACTAGGCCTCGTCCTAATGGAGATGAAATTTGCCGCCGCCGTAAATTACCTACGCGGAGCTCCGCCGCGACGCTTCTGAGAAATTCCGTGGCGCGAGTTAGAAGTGACTGGAGGGTTACAAGTGCAGATATTGTTTTGAACATTCATCATTTTGTAAGTAAGTGTGTAAGTAATTCTAATATATTTAAATTCATATAATGGCAATAAATAATAATATAAACTCTAAGATATTTTCATTAATAGGTTTTACACTTCACGATAAACGTCCGACATATAAACATAATTGTAAAATTTTGGGTAACCACTTGAATAAATGAGTTGTAACACAGAAAATTTACGTGGCTTCCCCTCTGTTACATAACGAGTTAGAATAATTAATGAAAACTGATTCAGAGAGCTGAGCACTAGGACCGGCACTCGGACCGGGCAAGTAACTTTATACGAGTAGTATCCACTCGTATTAACCACATCCATATGTAGGTTATATTTTGCAGTTATTCATCATTATAAATCAGTTCGTTTTATTAATTTTAATATGAGACATAATCAAGATTTAACATGTACCCATAGTTATACATAAATATAATACAATATAATACAAAACCATTTTTATATTCTGTATGTATGCAAAAACTACTTCTTTAATGTAATCTATAAATTGTACCAGAGTGTGTATCTGCGAGAGGAGGCCACAAGGCGGGGCCTTAAGGAGTGCCGCGACTCGCCCCGCCCATCTGTGGTCCTCCTGTTATGTAACTCAAGGTCGACTTAAACCAACATCCTCAAAAAATATACCTGTCTCATTTCACGATTCACCAGTGCATGAGATGTCTAAAACACTTGAATTGTCTCGCTACCTTACTCTTACTTTAAGATTATAATTTTTTTATTAATAAAATTATTATCGATCGTTATTGAAAAAAATTATTTTCTTAAATAAGGAATTTTCACGATTTAGATCATAATACGCTTATACTAGTGCTTTGTTAATTGGTTGATGACAGGTGTCGTCTTAGGATGTCTCGTAGCTTTTGGCACACACGAAAGGCCCCGTGTGCTATTATTGTATCAAGCAAAAAAAATATAAATCTATTTGTTAGATTACATTACATTTCTTCCTGGACCCCAAATCTATTTCGCAACTAGCACGCACGTACAGGATGCACAACTATACAATTGCTTTAAGACGTTCATTCACATCATTTTAAATTCTCGGTCAAAAGAAAGAAAAAAACATATTAGCTTCCAATTTAATCAAAAGTATTCATTAATTCAAAGTGTTAGAGCGTAGGAAGGTTGCTAAAATTAAATTAAATATTTCTACACCACGCTTATTTAAAGGAATCCGGATGTTTACTGATATATATATATATATATTTTCGTTAAGCATGATCTTAAACATTTCTGTTTCAAATCAAATTATTAATTAATTGAACGTAACTCCTATATTTTATAGCTGTTAAATTAAACTATGCTACACATTATTGTAATCAACATGTGTCTGAAAAAAAAAAGAACACCAGCATCACAGAGCTGGGTCCGGATTCCGTATGAATCAGCGGACGAGAATGTGAAAGCCTGTTCTCAGTTCTCACGCAGTGCATTGCTCCGCCCAACGCCTAGTTATATAATAGTCTTCATCACACGAGATCGTTACAATTAACTAAAAGAAACACTTTGATTACAGACACTTGTTATTTAACTGGTATTTGTCGATATAAGCTGAGGAAGCTGTATTTTGGAAGGAAGTTGTCTTGTAAGCTGTTTTGTCGTAAACACAAGTAGAATGAACGTCGTTACCGTCGTATTGGAAGCAAATAATAAAAAGACTTGGTGAAGCTAAGTACTGACTGTATCCAATGATTTTATGTTCCCGGGGAATATTTGTCAGTATAACTAACACCTTGTTATTTTGGAAATGCTCTAATTACAATATTTACAATATTTTTGGAAGTTGTAACAGATGTAAAAAAAATCTAAAGCTCTGGAATCTGTGACTCGTTTATACGTTTCTCAATATTTTGATGTTTATAATATATTTGTCTAATATAATTGAATATGAAATATTAATAATAATAATATATAAATAATAAAAATATTAATTAATATTAATATGGTGTACATTTATAACACCTTAAAAATGTTTTAATTATATATCGATATTTTCCTTTTGTACTCGTATCGAGTCATCGTCGAGTTTTGGCGCGAAATGTCTTTAAACAGACAACAATATTTAAGATTTGGTTGTCTCTATCTATTTTTCAAAGTACAGGAGATATCGTTCTATCATATACAGAGACTGTAAGATGATTTTGGAACATACAATAGAAAATATGTACCTATGTACGAGTGTACGTAGCTACAATATAATCATTTATAACAGTTTAACCGTAAGCTAGAATAATATCGCGGTTAAAAAAAATAAATCTCAGTTAGAAAAGACAAGTTTTATTGAATGACGGACCGTATATTAAAAGTATGATGTGAGAATAGTTCTGAAGGATTGTAGGGTTACAGCAGGATTCGTCAACTGTATTTACACTGTAGCATCTAACTTCAACATGACCGAAACCACGATATTACTCCATCAGATTCAGAAAATCATCGTTTTAAAACGGTCTAAACGTTTTTCCATTGGACTATGACTGCTCAAATCTTTAAAAAAGTTTATAATTTAAATATGAATATATCTTGAATAAATAACGTAAGCTCAGTAAGCTTGATGGAGTGTAGGCGGGCGGGCGTTCTGGATGGAGAGGCGCGTGCCCTGGATCTCAGTTATGAGCACCAAGAGATCCGCGGCATTGACTTGCTAATGTTCACCCGCTGTGAATCCCTTACCTATTGTAACGTTTTACTGTATAAAGCTATAATTAAATATGATAGTTTTTACATAAAATGAACAATATAACTGTAAACGCAGTAACAGGGGTTTTAAAGAATATTATTATATTTACAGTATATACATGTCTTTAGTTTTTTTACCGCAAGGTAGTCGCGAGAGTAAGAAATGTCGAATATTGTATTGTTATATGATGAGAGTAGTATGAAGTTTGCTACAATATATAGGACGGATAAGGCCGTCACACGGTTTAGATATCGGATAGACATCAATGAGACGTGGTGACGTGGTCACGTAGTGATGTGGTACCGCCAGTGTTGTCAAGTAAGTGGAACCATATTTACCCCTAAACAAAATTTATGATATTGTGTGACCAATGAGTTATAGCGAACGATATAACCGCCATAACAGCTGAATTCGAATCTGGTGTAAATGAAGCAGTGGGTGCTGCCTTGTAAATTAGTATCAGATTAGTAGTAGAATAAATGAGGCTCGGGTGGCTATATGGGAGGTTGGAGGACACTACCCGGGAATATTCCTCGTACCAGTACCAGCACTAGTGATGATACAGTGTAAAAGATTGTTCAGGCGTACAGAAGTGTTAGCAGTGACGGATCACTGTATGACCCAGTGTATTTATTTATTGATATATGATATCTATAAGTATATTCGTCCAGTACCAGTAGAATAGAGTATTTGGCGACAGAAGGGCGGGTTTGAGTTGCGGGTGAATGAATTCGCCATTCAACGAGCTGGTGCACGTCCTGACTGACTCCCGAGTGGCGTAAAGAATCGGAACACTAAGCCCTCGCGTCTCTCGTCTAAAATGCTAATTAACTTTTGCAGATCAATGAACATCAAATATGTAACTGTCATAAACAATATATAGTTTTTAATCAAGTGTCCTCTAATATATGAATAAATATTAGAGGACACTTGATTAAAAACTATATATTGTTTATTATTATTGTAATAGTTAAAGGTAAAAATTCAAACGAGTATTCTTAGTAGAGGCAAAAGTATCGAAGAAGTGACAATTTAGGGTCGGAAAGCCGCGCCCCGAGTGTCAAGTGAGGTTAGCGTTATTGTGCCGTAAAGTCCAAATCATTTTTATGAACCTAAAGAAAACACATAATAATTTTTAATGTAGATTCATATGCTTATGTATATTGATAGCTATGCTACTTTGTACCAGACTATAAAAATGTTCTTAAATGCCGCAGAAAAATGGAATTGAACGGAAATCTTTTACCCATATAGTAGTTTATACTGGGTCATCACGAGTGTCCATACTACAATTGTCTTTCCAGACATTAATTTAAAATACATTTTGATGACGTATGTACCTAGGTACGACCTGTGCCCCGACGACCTAGGGACCTACCTGTGACGCTGGTCCCTACACCGCCAGCAATGTTGTGCTCTCATTTATTATAATTTTATCCTGATCAGGATCGCTAGATTCTTCAATTATCGTTTCTTCCGCAAATTCTTTGATCAAAACAGAGTCTTATTTTATTACAGTTAAATGCAGTTAGTTATGTCTTGTATTTATTTTTAAAACAAATATCGGTTAATGTATTACAATTGAGGTACTGCATGATGTGTTGAATTTATTTAAATATTCTGCTCTTTGTATTTCTTGATTGTTTTTAAATTTTGCATCTACGACATCATTTTGTAATTCTTCAATAATTCAGATTTACATTTATTCGAATCACTCTGACTATTTTTGAAAATATACACAACACGTATGTTTATAAATGAAAATGATAATTTTAAATTTAATTTTTTTATCATAAATACTTATATGTAATGAACATACCATCTCTAGTAGACCCTTTTTCAGTTTCTTACAATTATGTCGTGAAAGGACACAATATCCACTTTCCACAGTTGAAGTTAATAATCCAAATCATTCCAACACTTTATTTTGTATATTCAACAAACACCGCTACAGTTTGGCGATTCCTGACAAATGTACACTCTACATTCTATTCTTATTATTCTCCTATGGAAACCTCACTGACCGCCAGCACGGGAACTATCCTATATAATTGCCTTAGGCTTTAAGCTATTACTTTGTCAAAATTCATTCATTCTATTTAGTAGTTATCAGTAATCAAAGTAATTTGACTGTATCGGTATTAATTATTTTTTTATAAAAAGCTTTTGCGAGATTCGCGAAGAAAGAAACAAAGTTTATATATATATATATATATATATATATATATATATATATATATATATATATATATATATATATATATATATATATATATATATATATATATATATATATATATATATATATATCACGATAGCTTAACAATATATTTACCGAGAAAATTAGTACATTTTTAAAACCTTCAACGTACATAACAGACTTTCCGTTTATACTATAAGACAAGCTCATCAAGTAATTTATAATTATTATAGCGAATTGACTTTACTTTACTTTTCTACCATTTGCCAGTATTACCAAGTGAGAATGGAATGAAATCACGCTTGCTTGCGTCTGTTCATATTTTCCCTACGGGATATGCATTACACATACTATTTTTATTGTTTAAAGCATATTACATACACGTACATTGTTTAAAGCTTCAAGCTATAATTATTCTAAAACAAGATATTTTCCGGGAACTGCATGGAATACCGGGGCAATAACAATTTTTCTACTTGAAACTATAAACGATTACTATAGCGATATTCATTAAATTCTGACGAAAGACGGAAATCAAATCATATAAAAATCTACTGAGGGGCTTTATTATCTATTACCGATATATAAAAAACTCCGTAAATAATTTTTTGAAATCTTCTAGAAATAAATCAAATGAAATACAAACATGATAGAGAAATAAACGCGTCAATTATCTTAATCTAATTTTTGGTTCTTTCTATATCACTACAACTCAAGAGGCCGTCACCAATATGCAAATGATTGATGCCGAATAGATTTTTTATTTGCCCAAGTAATAATATATATTCGGCGCGTCGTGGACACTTCCCGGAATCTCCAAATACTGAATAATCAACATGTTATCATGTCGTGACGCTCTGGCGCCATTTTATAACATAGATAATGTACCAAAAAAAATTATTCATGGAAAATTTCAGATTATACATATTTGATTACGTTATCGTAATATAATTGTATATAATTGTATGAAATCTAGCGACATATATTTATTGCTAACTAAATGTAACTCTAAAAAGTGAAGGCACGCTGAACCCTATATTTTATTATAGAAGACGACGACGCTAGACGCTATAATTTATTATAGAACAAAACATCTATGTATATACACAATCGTACAGAGTATATAAAAATTTTAAATATTGTAACATGAAGGTTTCAGTGATTCTGGATACCGCTTGTTAATATTTACATTTTGTTTAGAAGAATACGAATCTACTTTGACCCAGACAGTTAAAAAGAATAAATAAAATATTAATAAAATACTGTGTGACACTACGAATCCTCGGCAGGAGGTCATCGGTGATGGGAGTGGCGGCGGAGTGCGCCCGCCAATAGCTTGCTTGATATTATTTACATTGCTTGCTCTCAACCAACAGATGTAAATGTTACTTAACAGGAAAACCGAACACTTTATTATTAATTTTATAAGTAATGAGCTTTTAAGTTGATAGGAAGCTTTGAAGGTACGATTTGTATTTGTGCAACGATTTAAAAGTTTTTGTATTCTATAGTTTCCCTAGAAATATAACACTCTGTTCTTCACTTTATGATAATATAAGAATAACATAACCATTAAAAAGAATAAATAAAATATCATAAAGGTTTGAACAAAGTCTAGACTTAATATCAATTTTATGTGAAGTATGTAATGAAATTAAGAAAACAGACACGATCTATTCGTGGCTGATAATTAACCAACGTTTATATACAGAAATTTCTTAATAAGAACGCTGCCGTCGTGGTGCAGAGGCACAGTTGTAGTCGTGGGTTCGATACCACTCGGGGGGATGAATTATGCCCATCTCCTTGCTCTGGTAACAAGATAAAGTGCGACGTTGAGTTCCTCTACTCCACACGCACGCACGCTTGATAAGTCAGCTGAAAGCGGGATACAGCGAAACAATGTAAAGTGACTAATAATATAATAGGTGTTGTCAAATAAGACAGTCAGATAGTCAGTAATAATAATTCTCAATACAGTGACTACCATCACGCGCAACACTGGATGAGATGACACACGGCCGCCGCCGCCGCCGCCGCCGCCACTCTCCCACGAAGTTTTTGCAGTAACCGACTTACGGCGCCAACTTTTTGACCGCTTATTCATTGTAATTATCCAAAATATTTATTGTTCGTGCAATTTAGTCATTACCGCCTTAGAAATAAAGCTTTAGGAATTCTTCGAGATCTACTGTACTCATCCGGAACTGTGAATCACGTTTCCTAATAAACACTGAGTCACTTCCGCACACCAAACTACGGGTAAAGGAGTCTCCACACGATGCCTCATGACCAAATATCGTAATTACATTGTGGTTAACTGCAAGCATGTCAATAAGCGCCAGATCTATTTCTAAATTATCAATCGACTGCTTCAAATTATGTAAGAGAATTTAAATATAGCTCTTATTGTATTAATTCATGAGTAAGTATATAAATATTGACGTAGGTTGTAAAATATTAATCATCTTTGTCAACGCAATTTCTAAATTCGTGTCACTAAACAAAGACAAATGATACTTTACGTAAGTTGAAGTAAGTGTAGGATTTAAAGCCGTAAGTACATATGTGCACGTACTTACATATGACACTCATAGAATATAGTTGTGATGAAACAAGATCCGCCTCAGCGAGCGAGACTGGAGCATTCATCAAGTCGCTAGTGTAACAGTTGAGTAACGATAAAAACCCGAATCCGACGAATACAGATGATTCAATATCGCAATAGCCTTCAAAAGCTTTTACGAGGTCTTTAATCATATCATTTTCTAAAGCTTGCCAACCACGGACTGCAGTTGTGACGTTTCCATAGTATGACGATATAATAAGAGAAAGTAGAGTGTCAACTACGCGACGTGTGAAACTACGAATGAATTAAGGAAAATAATATTGTTAATTTTTAAATGTAATGGAAAAGCATCTTAAGTTTAGGAGAAGCGTGTGTCAATGATGAACAGAGTAGGAATGTTGGTGCGACATGTCGCGGGCCGCGGCAGGTCGAGGCAGGCCGAGGCAGGTCGCGGGAGAGCGCGGCCGCATATCTGTCCACATTTTTGGCGACAGCCGCGGCCACGTGCCACGTGCCGCCTGCCTCTGGCGCTCGTTACTCAGAGATTGTTGTGATTCATATAGTAATTTGGCTTGTTCCAATAATTTATATGAAATTGTTAGAATTTCTTTTAAAATGTTCGTCACGGTCTTAATTCGTTTTGGTTTTTTTTCTTCAACGCTGTTACGGTTCAATAGGTAGGTAATGGTAATGATATTTTACTTTAAGTAAATTATTTGACAAAATAGATAAATCTGGTACCAGGTGACGGTATCATGTCAAGAATTCACATCACAATGGCTCAAACTTTTCGAAATAAATGATGTTACGGATACCGAAAAACTAGAACTTATAATTTTTTTTATTATGTTTTTAATAAAAACATTTAAAATTTTTAACCCAGTGGTATTCGAACTCATGTGTCATGGAAACGTCTAAGCGTTCTGACCACTAAGCCATGTGTTCTTCACCACGCTGCGTCGAATTTCTTATAAACACTTTAAAACTTATTATGTTACTGACATCTGTAAGGAGATTTTTACTAATTTCCACTACTCATATATTATTGCTAAGAACAATCAAGTGGCAAGAGAGATTGCTATTATATTAAAAACATATTATTATTTTTAAAGTGTTAATCCACACTATACTTTACTTTTTATATGTTTTATTTAATTTTTTTTTAATTATTATCCTTTAACTAAAAAGAAATAACAAGTTCACGAGACCCCGCCTAAACTATTACAAATAAAATTTCAACAAATATATTTCACTAATACAATTCTAAAACAATATAGAAATCGTAAGCTCTCACTCATTTCGTCTCGCTAGCTTTATTAAAGGGGTGCATAAGATAAGGAAGTAAATCACAAACAGCAAAGCTATTTCTAAGATCATTTATCACTGTGACCTGCGGAGGTCCACTAGTCCCTACTGAGGGTCGCCGGTCGCCGGTCGGGTGCTCTCTACACAGATACTCGCAGTCACGTTGATTAGAAACATTACTCGTAAGATATTGGATCTAGATGGCGAGAGAGGGCAATGGACGTTCAATTTACACTTATTGCCTATTTTTTCGTAAAAATAATCACAAAAGAGTTTTTATCCCTTAGGGAAAACATTATAAATGTTCCTTAAGAAATACGTAACGATTGAATAAAATTCATTAAAGTTATTATTACTGAAACCGTAACAGAATAAAAACAAGAATTGCGCTTCATAGTAACTGCATAGTCGGGACCCGGGTGCCGGGAGCAATGTTCTCGTGGACAAGATCGCGCGCCGCTCCAAGGCCACAGGTCCTCCTTTCACATCACATTTATCGATTTCTTGTGCAATACTCAATAACAAGTGCTTTTTCAACAATTTAATTTAATAATGTAAGATTTAATATTGTAGCGGGTCTACATTCAATGTGGCGAGGACTTAGTGATCGCTAAGAGGCAAATATTGACACTAATGCTCGTACATTAGTAGCATTGTTTTGAAAATCTTTCGCCAGTCATAATGGTTTAATCTCTTCAATCTTATAATGAGATCGTTATTCGTACTTGTTGAATGATAAATCTAAATTGTATACGGCGCTACTATTTGCATACTCGTATACTGAATTTATGAAAAGTGCAACATTTTATTTATTCGATTAAATCTGTTAAGTTATTATATATATATACTACCAAAGTTATAGATAAAATTACAAAATAGGTCCGGTCTGGTAATCCATCATCAGGTTAGCTATTACAATTAAATACGGGTCTGTTTCTCGCTAGTTCAGAGAAAATCCCTGACTCAGTGTATTACACAGTACACTGTATAAGAGCGTACTGATGAATGAGTTCGCGCGGTGACTCATGGCGCCTCCATTCATAAATGTTACAAGTCCTAGTGCTTGGTGGCGCCGATAGATGGCGCCAGTGGTTGATTCATAAAGTAAACATATATTTGCAACAACTAGATAGTTTTAAATAAAATCCTAAGGATAAAATATTTTTAAAATCCGTATAAACAAATTATGATGTTTATGAAATTATAAGATATAAAGCTTTAATAACACGTAACTAATTTTTAAGCTCGACGTGTATAAATCCATTTTAGAGTGCATCATTTACTTACCGATTATAATTGAGATATATATATATATATATATATATATATATATATATATATATATATATATATATATATATATATATATATATATATATATATATATATATATATATATATATATATAATTCTAGAAAATTTTAAAAGGTCGTATTAGGCGCTTGGATTTAGTTCCAGTTAACATATCATAACAATTTTTTTTATATTTTACTTAACGACTGCTCTCAATTTATGTTACATGCAAAAATTTTTGGAAATTACGTAATGTGTAAGTTCTTAATCTTTAAGATGTTGCGTTTCTCTATAAGTTTTTGTTATAAACTTATAAATATTTATTTGTGTGATGTCAGACAGAAGTGCAAGTGGCATGTTCGACTGCACTCCGCTATATGCCATATAATAAGTTCCTGTATCGTACTGGTCTTATATATTGTTAGAAGACTTGGGACCAAGTCAACAGTTGTCATCAAAATATTTATACGTTGGTGTAGAATTTGTTTGAGGTTATTATCTAAGAAACAACTAAAAATTTTATTTTTGCAATAGTCGATAGTTGATGTGAGCTATGTTCATTGATTTAAATGAAAAAATACATTCTATCGTAAATGGAATTCAAGTATAGCAGTACTCACGTTCTGGCGCGGACGAGGCGGCCTGGTGCTCCGGCAGCGGCGGCGGCGGCGGCCGGCCCTTCACCGCGGCGTGCGTGTGCTGCAAGTACGCGTGGAAGATACGCGCAGCCTGGACGTCGTTACCGCACACCTTTACATGCATTAATGTTACAAGTTTATTAAATTCATTCTAAAATTATTAAATCTTGCTATATTTTACATATGACTTAAGTCTTAGACAGGTAGAGCCTACAGAAATTGTGCAAATGACGAACGTAAGTATGTGACCATCAATTAAATCATTAATAATTATTTAATTCGACTTCAAGATGATCAAGATCAAGATGATCAAGTTGGACGAGAGAGAAACAAAACAGAATTACTAATTAATATGCACTTAATTGCTTGCAATAACATAAGTAGTGTCGTTGTTCAATTATTATAATAATACATTAAAATAAACGTAAACATTGTATTAAGTGTCAATATTATATTTAAGGTTCTTATTAAGAATATCACAACGATTATTTCAAAGCAATCTTTAAACTAAAATTATAAAGAGGACACACTTTTGTTTGTCCATTGGAAAGCTGCATTTTCACTAAGCGACGAAGGCTTTACTACATTTTCAAAAAAAAAAAATAATGATGCCTAATAAGAATGGTGTGTAAAAATTTGTCAATAAAAATCGGTCATTGCGTGCGCCGCGGGAACTATTGATGGTGATCAAAATGTTCTACAGTATTATAGAACGTATCAATATCTACAGTATTCAACCGGCTAAATAAATCATCGTACATATATCGATACAAGCGGAGAGTATATAGTTATATTTACTGTATTATGCATTTATTTAAGGGTTGCAAATTTTTCAATTCTTTCTCAAGAGGCGGAAATATTCTATTGCATTGCATGAGTCTGTTTAGAACCAATATAGTACCAATATAGTACCTAATAGAATTATTATTAATTTTCTTCATATGAAAGTAAAGAATATACATCAAATACACAAAAGTTTCATGTGATCGTATTTGCAACACACGTACAGCTGACACGTAAGTATAGAGAGATATAAAAAGTTATGTATGAAAATTGGACAGCACTCGTTATTTTTTTATTATAAAATGAAAATATGAGGCCATAAATATAGTACCTGTAACCAATTCTCCTCAGTAAGGGCGAGCAGCCCTTGTCCAGATGAAGGCAGCAAGTGTCGCCGCGGCGCCGCCACGCTGAACTTGCGCGACACCCAGCGCACGCATCGCACCACGTCGCGCTGTTCCCAGTGCTCGGGATCTGGTAGAAAATAATACACATGGGGTATAAATAATTGAATAATGTAGATACTATAGCCACAGAGAAAGCACTACGATCCACACACTTCGCCCGAATTCGACATATTTGATGAGTGGCGGGTCTCTACGTCGAGCTGAGTAGAATATTATAATTTCTCCTTCAAGCTTCTCTAACTACTTATTATATACTTGCAGGATCGGAATACACACAGAATGTAAAATAAATTTAACATGAGACGAGACGTTTAGTTTTTAGTTTCAGTTGAGCTTTACCAACTCCACCTGCAATTGGTATAATTACTGCAATGTCAGTGAAATATTGGAATATATATGAATTAAACATCATCTACACTAATATTATAAAGTGAGGTTTGGTTGGTTGAACGAGCTAATCTCGAGATTATTACTGTAGTAGTCCAAATAAAAACAAAACTATTGACTTTATAAAAAATTTATTTTATATGTTTTCTTAAAAGACTTTCCTTAGATTAACACTCAAGAAAAAAAATAATTGGATAGTCTATTTGTCGAGAAAGGATGTCTGATGTAAATTGTTATATACCTACATCACGTTAATCATTTCGATGTCAAAATCAAGCACGCTTGTCATATGCCATACACTACTCTTACTTGTGTCCATGTTCCCACACTCCACAGGCTCCAAGACCTGGTTACAAGATAGTCTAAATAGATCTTCAAGAAAGTAGCCTTTTAGGACTTCAAAAGAAAACAACAAAATCAGTTTGTTACATTTTAAATGACATAAAACCAAATAAATGATTTTTTATTTATAATATAAGTACCTAGCAAGTAAAATGTATAAGTAATGTATTTATTCGAATAACAGAAAATTTATAATTTTTACTGGCAGCATAATGAAAAATATGTTGTTGTTGTTGTTGTCTTTATATATGGCGTTTCGAGCGTGCCAGTGGAGCACAATTCACTTCGCCAAAATGAAAAATAAATAAGTCTTTCTTTTTGCCTATCGACGTTGACAGCTGAACGTAGGCCGCCATATTGGTATTTTATATGATTTTGACACTATTTTAGTGACACTAAATTAAGGTACCTGCACCTTAATTATAAAATATCATAGTAATTGTCAATAAAACATCACGAGGCTTATCAAGGATTTTATACATTTGATAATTTGGAATACCACATTTTTATTTAAATTACAAAATAAGCTTCATAATATGTGCTTCTTACTTAATGCTATATACACGTTACTGTTAACTTAGTTTAAATTACGAATTATATTTTATTCTATATGGAATTTTATTAAAATAAAATTATTAAATTAAAGATAAAATTGACGTACAAATCAATTTTATCATTTTAATGTACACTTATTTAAGATATTACATAAATGAAAATTAAAGTAAAAAAAATCCAAACTTAGTTAAAAGAAATTTGTATGAAAATATAAAAAAGGAAGCAAATTATTTTTCGTATAAGATCTAGACTCTAGAGCTTGAATTTGAAGCAAAAATATTTTTTATTAATTAAAATTTAGGCAGACCCCTATCTTGTAGCTTAGACCTTTTTAACACTTTCTATATGTATATGATAAATACATAAATCGTTTTGAATGAGTACTTAGTTAATTTAAATTGAAAAATATTATATTCTGAATAAAATCAGTTACATATACATCTAGATTAGTGCTAGAGACTAAATTTCGCTTAATTAAAAATATGCTCCATCTTTAAATAAAAAATAAATCTTGAATTTAAATAAAATAAATTAAATTAAATCTTGAATTTAAATAAAAAATAAATGAAATAAATTTCATTTATTTTTTATTTAAATTCTAATAGCACTATTAATTTTATATTATGTTGTAATTATCATGTAACAGGAAGATAAGATACAGATTATGTCTCAATATATACACAGGTTTATTGTACAGGGTATAAAATGCTTGTAAATATTTATAAAAAATATTTGCTTGTACATCACACGGCCCACGGGCCAGTGATGTGTATCATATATTTTCATTGTTACTAGAGACAAAATAGTTATCTAATCATAGGCAATATACTTATAGACTATATAAGAACTTATTTTATATAAATACTTAATGTAAATCTAGATTAGTATAAAAAAAATAAATTAAAATGTATTAAAGTTTTAAACATGCAATATATTCTTACTAAATAGAAAAAAGACCATATCAAGATGAAAGTTAAATTAGAATATAACTTCGTCAATCTTGTATGTGGTTCTTCCTTAGCTTAAATTATATCCGTCGGCAAATATCGCCAATATTTATAGTATTATTTATTCATACAAATATAATATATAAATATCGATATATGTATACGTTAAGATATATAAATCCATTTTACACTGTTTTGTCAAAATTTTATAACCTACTTATAATAAATTGCTTTAGCCAAGTATTTAAAAAAAAAACTTTCACAAAGCTCGTTTCATTTATGTCTTTTATTCATGTCTTAATTTTTCTAGAATTAAATCAACTATCCAATATTAGATTTAAGTCTAGAATAATAATAGACATGCGCAAATACTTAAAATGTAACCTTGTATATAAGTTACATGACACAAAAAATCAAAAGAAAATACTCCCAAACGTAATAAAACCAGCCTCTCCCTATTCAATGCATACCAAAACATATAAAACAAAACAATTATTTCATTCAAAAATCACACAACACACAAATTTTTCATACATCAAAACACAAAAAAAAATTACCAGCGGGAACTTCATCCCCCGACCCCTCGGAGTCCGAATCAGAGGGAGGCGTCGGGATGGAGGCGGGCACCTCCATGGATTCATCTCGAGGGATCAGGGTGGAGGCTGACACCGACACCGACACTCGACTGCACACTGACAGAGCCACAGTGAGCACTACTCTACAACTGGACTCTGACTGACTCGACACTGACACTAGTCAAGCTGACACTACACTAGCACTGGCACTGGCTGGACTGCCGGCACACTATAGGCGGCGGCGGCAGATTTCGCCCGGTTTTATTCAACAAGTGACGTATAAAATTCGTCAGCAAACGTATGACGAGGAAAACGCATTCCGGGAAGCTGTACTCGAGTCGCGTCGGCGCGGGCGCGGACGTCTGTACTGCACTCCAAATATTGCAAACTCTATTTAAATGGCCGTATCAATGTTAGTCTTTATTTGTATCTCATTACGGTCGCCTTGTTCTTATCTGTTACGTGCGAATTATTGTGTTATTATGGTTTTATAGTATGTTTTTAAATATTATTAATTATGAGAAGTATTTAAATTATTAATTTGAATTTTTATACAATTTCATTGTGTGTCATTATTATTAATATATAAATATTAATATTAAACTACCTATTTTAATAATTTTTGAGTTCGTTAGGAGCCGTCGTGTCGCAACGTATGACTGTAGTAGCCACTGTTGTAGGTTCGATTCCAACTCGTACCTTTTAATTCCCCGCTTCGAGAGACCAAATTCGACGCGACGAGTTCCGCCATTCAGCACGCCGTGTATCGAATTCAGGCGGGAAGTGGAGTATAGAATGTATCAACACTAGGTTCTCTCTGCCCTGTCCTGGCCTGACCTGTCTCTGTACAAACTGCGAGGACAAAGCGTCCATTGCACACGAAAATCGTGTATACTTTATATTTTAGGACATGTTCCATCGGTCTGGCTATACTTGCAAATTTACAATTACTTTAATATAAGTGGCACACATACCTATTCATTAAGTTCTCTTTCTATTTCACCAAATACGATAAATACAATTAATGAATTGTAAATTAATAAAAAAATAAATATGTTTCATAAAATACTTATAAAGAATACTTTTTTTTTTAATTCATTTTAATAGTCGTTTTCCTCATTAAACGAATATTTTTGCAATCCGGAGTTTTGTGTTTTCGTAACCGACGAGACGGTGCGATATTGGCACTGTCCTTGGTAAGTTACATTTTAAGTGTAGCACGCATGTACACTTTTGTAAAGCTTTGAACAATCTTGAAACATTTTTAATATGGAGCTTAGCTTCAAGTGATAATAATGACATTAAATCACATTCGAAGAAATTTATAAATACATTTTCCGACGGATATATTATGTATATTAGTTTTTATATCCCAACATTAATATCTGAATAAAAAGAAAGAAACTTAAGCTTGTAAATTTTTATAGGTAGTATTTTCCTTAGTGGCATAACTAGAATCATAAAATTGGTACAGAACCCTCGCTGCACGAGTACTACTCGCTCTAGACCGATATTTTTATTATTGTACTAAATCATATTTTTGTATAAAATAATATTAAGCATTTAATAATAACGTGCTATGTATTAATGATTATATTAATAATGAATTAAGAGTGACAGTTTTAAATAAAAATATTATATAATATATATGCATATATTTAAGTATAACAAAACAGTTCACGAAATATATCCCACTTCAAATATGAATATAGTATTTAACACTTGTACAAATGTTACATATACTCGTACTACATATTACAAATATGACGTTTAAATATGCATTTTTTCCACATTTGATCACAGCTGAGGTGTCCGAGTGGTTAAGGAGTTGGACTTGAAATCCAATGGGTTCTACCCGCGCAGGTTCGAATCCTGTCCTCAGCGGTTTTTTTTATTTAACCCAAATATTTAAATTTTTTATGAAAGTTTTATTTTTATTTAATCCAAAAAATACTTATACGTTAAAAGATCTTATTTGTCTTTTAATAACTTTTTTACTTTAAAACAAAATATACTTTAAATTATAATAAAAATATTACTGAATTATCTACGAAAATACTGTTTTTATTTGCCTTCATAGTGTTTACATTGCTGCACAGATTAAATCTATATTTTCGTTTAATTTATGCAAATAGTTAAACCACAAACTTATATTTGAAGATGCGCGTGCGCCTCCTGCGTGGCTCCTGTGCACTGTGCAGTGTCGGTACGCTAATGGAGAGGCCTGAATGGGGAAACCTCGTGCTTTATGTGTATCACAATTCAACAGCTTTATTCTTCTTCTTCTTCTTGGCATTAGTCCCGGCTTTTGCCAGGGTCTGCCTTCCGACTGAGCCTACTCCACTTTGCACGGTCTTTAACATCCTCAGTGGATAATTTATTGGCTCTCATGTCTTTTCAACAGCTTTATTATTTTCTTTAATTAAAAAAAAAGTAAAAAGTTGAAATGCTAAGCCAAAATGTACACGTGTTAGCTGCGACTTTGATAGTTATATGAAGAGAAATAAATATTAAAAAAAATGACTCTCAATAATAAAGAGAGACTTTTCTCAAAGAAAAAGAGACTTCCTCAATTTAATACATCTCCCAAAATGGCCGCAAGTGTCTTAACACCAGGTTTTGTCACTTTAGTGCAAGTTACTTTAATGTTTTTTTTACTTTAGTGCAAGAAACATAAAATATTGATAGCCTCCTAGCATTTTTTTTAAACTTAGCTGTAAGCTAAGCTCATATATAAAATATGTAAACGAGTGTTCTCTCGATTTGGTTAAAAAGCATTTTATATGTCCAAAAAAGGAGAGTAAGGTGTACAAGCTACGACCATTTGTATGATACATGTAATAGGTAGTATGGAAATAAACCATTTTCCATTCCACTTAATTTTTACTCGGCACAAATGAGAGCGAGAGGTATAATGCGGCGAAATCTCTACGTAGTCTGCTATTACAACTCGGCCTGTCTATTACTATCATCCATTTATTTCTAGAACGTACTTTCTTCTTCTTCTTATTGTAGTAAATATCTGTTACTAATGATTTTTGTATAAATTAGTGGAAATATTTCTATATCATAATTCACAGCACTTACGAGTCCCCTTATTCAGCGGGATGGTGACACACGTGGTGCAATGAAGTCCATTACTATTTGACGTAGTAGTAGTAGTAGTAGTAGTAGTAGTAGAAGTAGTAGTAGACTATTACTATTTGAAAAGTAAATAAATAATAACAACAACAACAAATTACGCTAAATATTAAGTCTCGTACCATCTTGTTTTCACATTCCTATTTTCAATAGATTTTTTCTTTTACTAGTTATTTACCAGCCGGTCACTGTCGTCCTATCTTATTTTATAGAACACTAGTGGACGCCCGCAACTTCCTTGGCGTGGACTTTACGATCCTTGCCACCTTATGGACAGCTATAGTATTTCATTGAGATTAATGAGATTGTATTCCACAGGGTAAATTTTTACATGACAACGAAATCTCCTCATTATGCTTAATGATAATTATTAAAGTTAAAGATACTTTTTCCTATTTTTTTATTCAGCTTATCTATTTTGGGTTTTACATCAGACGTTTAAAATCCTTATGTTAAGGCGCCATTTCTGTATGTCATGTAGTTTAGGTGGACGTAGATTCTATATTAGATGTTCCAGGTCCTTGATTTTTATATATCATTGGAAAGTACTTATCACGTTCAATCATTTTTGTTATGGCAACATTTTATTATTTCTGGCTATTAGCTATAAGCTGGTCTACTATGGTCTAGCATCAGGTATGCTCGTCTTAAATATTTATTATCCTCCTGTCCTGACTTTAGGTCAGATATACAACAAAAAAGTTACACTCAAATCCGTTCAGTAGATCCAGAGATGTGCATGTAGAAACAGACAAACAGACAGAAAAAAGTTTTAGAAATCATAAATTCATATTCTGTTAGTGTTTTTACATCGCCCTGCATCAATTTTTCATAAAAATATTCAATGTACAGACACAATTTTATATGTTATATTTTACTGTTTTATTATAGTATAGATTAACGAAGATTCTTGATGAACATGATTAATCGAGTTACGCAAGGTTTTCTTCAGTTCATACATTACACACTATCCATGACAGATGTACAAGTCCTCCTAGAAATTTATTTAAATTATAACATTTGACAGATTGGACATTGGATAGGATTGAAGGATAACTTGTAGGTTTTCGAATAACTATTATCATTGTAATAGAGTATCTAAAGTTATTTGCAATAAAAGGAAACATTCTAACGCGCCCTCTATTATATGTGTAGGTACTATGCACATCTACCTACGAATATTACTATTACGATTACGATTGTTTTTGAATATTAACATGTTTCTGGCTCACGTGTATATAATTAAATTTATTTCATAAAAACTACTGAGTACGCATTACAACGCATAATTTAAAATACCTAAACAAATTTCGCAAATCATATTTACTTGCAAATTTGAATGAATGGAAGATAATACTATCTCGTAACACCTGTTACCATCCTAAATAACAGAAAAAAACAAAGGGATTGTAGAAAGCACGAAAATAAAATGTATTGTCAGCATTATTTAGCATTTTGGCGATGAGCATGATAAGATTTGCGATTGTGGCATTCGGCGATTTGTCAGTTTAGTAAACATTATGATTCATGTGCTCTACCGTGAGTCAGCGTGTGTCAGTGTGTGTCAGTGTGTGCTAGTGTGTGTCAGTGTGTGTTGAACAGTAACACGACAACTGATCTATTATGTTATCTTATCACTTACTTATCCATGCCATCAAACGGTGTATCGGTAATAGACGTAAGAGATATTGTTTCATTCATTTAGTACATTTTTGGGCCATTCATAATCATAGCCGTAAGTAAATAAACGAAAGGAGTGCTTTTTTTTATTTTTTTAGATACAGATACAGATATCTAAAAACAGATAATTTACAAAACTAAGACTATTTGTGATGAAATCATGACGAACGCACGAACTACCGCTATACAATAAAAATATTTAAAAAAATGTGTTGGTACTGTAACTATACATTTAATGTTTTTTATCGTTTTTAGTAATTTGTGGAAACTTAATTGGTCTTTGTTTTTTTTATGTTTTATATTGAAAATATTTTACTGTACTGTATGTTTCCCTTAAAAATAAAATAAAATAAAAATAAAATTTATCTAAGTTGGGACCTGGTATCTGCTTTTGAAGACCTGGTACAGATTTACAAAAATCCTAACTATTAGACATTTTCATATTCAAATAAAAGATTTGGAACATCTTAACTGAATATATTTAACATAATTGTTAAATATATTCAGTTTGGCGGGCAGGTTGTATTGACTAATGAAATCATTGAAAATAAATGCTATCGCGTCGCAGTGGAACACTGATGTTTGATGCTTCGGTTGAGGCCAAGCGTGGCATTGAATTGTAACTAAGCACGTAATGTTTTAATAATAAATTAGGATAGACAGTAGATGTAGAATCTTGATTATAGGTTCTCATTACTTGTCTGCTGCAAGTTTCGAGTTTATGGTTCACCAGCGACCCGTTCGCGGCTTCACCCGCTGATACGACGTCGATGTTATTGGACTTACTCTAATATAAAATAAGTATATACTTTACATATATTTTTTAAGCTTTCTCACCCCGAGATCACTTCAGGATAAATGACAACAATCTCCTCAGTCTTTTGATGAACGTCTCCATGAAATTGGAAAAAAATAAAAAATAGATTAGCTGTTCCGGACAAACAAAAAGACAGACAGAAAGTAGATCTTTGTGTTTTAGTAACGTGTCAATAACTATGTGCACTTGAAACACAGTTATTTTGAAATCACAAACAGATACCTATTTCATTTTTATTTGTATGTATAGTTGCATAGATTATCTCTCATTTAATATTAATATATAATTATTACTTTGATAACAAAATCATTTGTCATTCATTTATATAAATATATTTATATTTTTCTCATTTCTAGAAAATTATTAAAATAAAAAGTGCCACGGACTTTTTGTATAAATAAAAAATACCTAGATTTTTGGTGATATATTCGTCTATACCATACCGCGCCTCCGACTTGATTTACATATACTATTATTTTTCACTGAATTCTTTTTATTTAATCATAATAAAATACAGCCTATATAGTGTAACGTTAGGTATTTTACTTCTATTTTTAATATCGGGTTAGATAAAGTCCACGCAAACATAGTTGCGAGCAGCGACTAGTATAAAAAATGTCATAGTTTTTATCTGCCTTAGAAGTAGTTTTATATTTTACATTATATATTTCGTGACTTAAAAAAAATATGTAATATTTGAAATCTTTAATTATGTACGTCATAGTAACAAAGCAGAAATGTGGCTTTGCTTTTTTGTCTAATATCCTATTGTGCCTTAATTGTTGTTTCAGATGATTTTAAAATCCTTCCACTTAGTACTGAGGCACTGACATATTATGCTGAGTTGGTACTCCTTAGTATTACATTCATTTGTATTGAGTTAGCTAATTTCAGGACATTTTGTTGTTACTGTCAACTGTCAAAAAGCTAACGTCAGCTGTCATTAATTTAGCTAGTACTGTATGTAGGTGGATACATTAAATACTTTTATTTATTACTAAATGAAACAACATAACATGGTGATATACGGAGTATACATCGTTAGTAAATCTGGAGGTCTCATTTATAATTACGACCACAATATCCCCCGTGTAGAGACTGAAAAGACCTTTGGATTTCCTTTAGACATTAAATTAGATTACGAAAATAAGAAAGTTGTAGTTGTTTTCGGCCAAAGGGATGGTATAAATGGTAAGGGAGTACTTCTTCTTCTCTTTATTTGTGCCGTTTCGAGCGTGCTAGTTTAGCACAATTCACTTCGCCAATGTCACGTTGAATGGAACTCCCTTCCTAATATCTTTAATTTGTCAAACATTTAAGAATTGATTTTATTATATTTTTCTAATTTCCAGTGGGTCACGTTCTTCTTTCTGTTAATGGATCCCCTGTTAATGGACGCACCACTGAAGATGGGAAAGATGTCTTTGATATAATAGGAATTAAGGTATCAAATTTATATTTTTTTACATTATTATAAAATGTATATGTCTATATAGTGCATGTGTAACTGAAAATTTTAATATATATATATATATATATATATATATATATATATATATATATATATATATATATATATATATATATATATATATATATATATATATATATATATATATATATATATATATATATATATATATTTTATTATATATTATATTCTATTAGTAATTGATGATATCTCATATTTACAGGAAAGTTATCCACTTAGTTTGAAATTTGGGAGAGCAAGAGCAACTACTAATGAAAAAATAGTATTAGCTAGTATGTTCTACCCCCTGTTTGCACTTGCAAGCCAACTGAGCCCTGTACCAAAGTCATCAGGCATAGAAACACTCACAGCCGACACATTTAAATTATCTTGTTTTCAAACATTAACTGGTGAGTTTGAGTAATATATTATGTTGACAATTGGAGAGAGCTACAATAGTTTTTGGTGATACTCATATACTAATTCAGATATTTGTTAAGATTGCATGTTAAAGTTAGAAACGGCTTAACCAATTTAAATGCAGTTTTTGTTCTTGTATGTTGATAAGCTTCCCTTAGTATTAAGTATTTGTTTCATTCAATCAGTTTGTAAATAAAAAATATATATGAAATATACAATATATGCATATTATATTAGAGTAAATTCATGAACATTCATTCAACAATAAAAGGGCAACAAATCAAAATAAACTAAAATCTGTCATACTTCAAAAATGAGGACAATTTTTTAAATTACTCTTCAATAAAAAATATAGAGCATGTAAAAATGCATCTAAATATAAATATTGATATGTCATACTATCAAATATAAATAATATCTTTAAAAAATTTGGCGACCCAATAAAATATACGAATTTTGTTTTACGGCCCTTTTGTATTCAAGGAGCAATATGGCGATATCTTAAAATATATTAATATAATATTAGACATCCTACTGAAAAACCTACAGTCAAATAATAAAAATTATTTACATTTCAGGAGTTAAATTCATAGTGGTAACAGATCCCAACATGCAAGGCCCTGAAGTAGTACTCAAGAGGATATACGAGCTGTACTCGGACTATGCACTCAAGAACCCCTTTTATTCCCTAGAAATGCCAATCAGATGTGAACTTTTTGATACATCATTACATACACTATTAGAATTAGTTGAAAAATCTGGAACTTCTAATTTATAGTCTAAATTATAGTTTATTATATATGTTATGTAGTGTTGCCTGTTTTTAATTGGATTTATGTTAAAAGTAATTTTATTAGTTTTTTTGTATGTTTTGATGTCAGTACAACAACGAAAATCATAAATTGAAATGTAATTGGGCATTACTGAACATATTTTGTTCATTGAATATTTTAAAAATTATTTAAAATAGTCTTTATATGATTAAGATAGTTGTGTCATGAGTTGATGATATTTGCTCAGACTCCGAATGGTAAATGTAATATCTTAAATAATAAATTCAATTAACATTATTATGATATGTCTAGTTTCATAAAATATAAGTAACAAGAAGTCAAAATAGATTACATAATAATAAATTTAAAATGGTAATTTTGAAGCTTTATGTATTATCAAAATACTATTATTTTGCATTGCTTTGCTGTCTTATTCCTAAACTGACGCCTTTTTCCATTTCAGTGTCTATACACTATATTAGAATCTTAAATTAGATAGTTACGTTATATGTACGTAATGTTAATGTGACACTACACCAAAGTATATATTAACAAGGACTGTAAACTTTTTCTTTAGCATAACTACGCCCACTGCAAGGCGTAAGCCTCTCCAATACTCCTTCACGAAGTTTTTTCGCTGCTCTTCCTGGTCCAGGTTGTTCCGAGCTCATGAGCTCTTTGCGTCGGACGATCAGGCTGGTGGTCTGCGCCTTTCTTGCCAAGTCAGAGTCTCCATTCAAGAACGGATTTGCTCCATCAGTCATCTCCTCTTCGGCACACATGTCCTGGCCACGATATACAACGCGATACCCAACCTCAACGATTTTGGTGCGTTCTCATGTGATGGTTTTATGGACTTTGTCTTTTTCCTACGGACCATTGTCATGGTCAAAGGCCAGGTTTTGGAGGCGTATGTCATAGTCGGAAGAACACACTGATCAAAGCCTTTGGTTTTTAGAGATTAGGGAGTTCTAAATACCTATTTAAGTTTCCCGAAAGCCGCCCAGGACTATAGTATCTTACGGCTAATCTCAGCTTCCATGGAGTATCTCCCGAGTGTAGTTCGCTATCCTTGCCTGCCTGCCCTGTCTTGCACCTTCTCAAGAAGTGGTCGTCTAATGAAATGGAAATCGGCATTGTATCGGCAATGGTTGTAATTTTTCAGTCTACTTAAAAAGACGCGAGATATAATTGTGTCGTAGCACAATAACATCTTTCCATCTCTCGTCTATGTGGCATCTTTTAAGACTCTGTGACAGCCCAGTGACTGTAGACTTGACTTAGCAGTGATACGGGGCGATAGTTCTCCAACAGAGTGTTGTCGCCTTGTTGTGGTATAACACTACGTGTACATTCTTGTGGAACAATTCCAGTAAATGGGGCGTTATTGAATAGCAGCTGAAGTAGTTTTATTACCGCAGAGCTACCAGCTGTAGTTGTCTCTGTCTGATTACAAGTAATCAGAGTATTATAAAATAGTGCCAAGTTTTTAAGGCTGTTATGGAACCGGATGGAGGATGGCCGCAGTGGAACAGGGTACGACCGTACTTAGGAACATTTATTCAAGGTTTGGTATTAAAATAACACAAAAACATTACGATAAAAAAATTTATTGATATATAATCATTATTTATTTATAACAATCGACGGGCGCCTCTACGCTCACTACAGATACTATACCGTGGCTTTGTACTTCTACAGAACACTCGCACTACAGCCTTACTTTGCGGGACCCCAGGACCTTTACTTATTTTCTTATGTTTTTTTAAATATCTCATTTTAACTATAGAAAATACTCTAAATCACAGGTTAGTTAATTCGGTGAATAGACCTCGACGGGCTATGAACAAATTAAAGTAAGTTGCTGTTGCATGTTGCATGTTGCGATCCCGGGGTAAGGGTGACATGGCGGGTCAAAGCGGGGAAGCAGGATACAGCAGGCGCTGGAAGAGCCTGAACGGCGAACTTACGTTATGAATGGTAGTCGAAACAGTGGTTCGTGATTCATAACGTATATTCGGATTTATGATTTTTTTACTTAAAAGAAAAAATGTGACAATCAATATCTTATAATTTAGAAATACATACATAATTGTACCATGTACGTGAACTGAGTAGAACACGGGCGTGTGGAGTCCGCGCGGTGACGTCAGAGATTCCGTCAGTACAAAAATATGTTCCGAATTGCTCGAGTTATCTCTACCTTACTTACAAAATTATTCCAAGTCTTAAATAATTACGCTAGGCGGGGCTCGCGTCGTCACTAACTTAACTTAATGCCACTAACATTATTCTGATGCTACCCTGGATCCACATTTAGGAGCCAACAGAAACGTCAACTGTCAAGCTTGAGGGTTTGTCTGTCGTCAGGGAAAAATCAAAGCCAATGTGCATAGGACTATTAATAAAATGATATATTCAATAACAAACTGCACATTGCTGTCATTCAAGGAAACATTCCAAACGAATCAATCTTAGCTTAAGTGCGACATTATAGAAATCGCTCGCTTGGCTCGTTACTCGCAAACTTTTACTGTAGCATTTATATTGCGCTAATTTATCATTTTAGCTTGTGATTATTGCAAAAATACCTTCACTCGACGATTAATCGATTCAGTCGTCATTATCGTCATCAGTTCGTCACGTTCAGTCCACGCTTACCCTACCTTACCTAGCGCGAGTCCCGCTCCCCCGACTCGATTAAATAATCGATTGCTTGGTACCGAATAGTCAAGGACGTTCTAACACAACCTTAAAATGTAACCTCTGCAAGTACTCAACACGATAAATATAATCATAGCTAAATAAATTAACTGAACATCGAGAGTCCTACTTCATGGTCATATTTAGGTATTTGAGACAAACTGCTAAATATTCAAGTCGATTTATTTAAATACCATTATGACATGTTGAATATTTACAAAATGAAAGTAATTACAAAATACAACGTTCGTGAAATATCTATTTGTTGAAAAAGAACATCTGGATGGATTTCGACACAATGTTCAGATGTAATGTCTGAGAGCTGGCAGACGGACGACGCGGGTTCAATAACGTGTCATCATTTTGGATGTTTGTATCGAATCAAAATTGATTTATTGCACTTTAAAATGGCACTACAATTGCACGTTTTCATATAAAATATCTTTTAGTATAACTTTCACGTGGCTGGTCCTCATTGCTCGTTAATTTTTACAAATCAATAGTTCGTTATATCTTTAATAAAAAATAAGGCCTCTCAACAAATACAAACATTGACACTTTACTTATTAAGTACTTAAATAATTTACGAAAAACTAAATTTGCCACAAGAAACAATTCTTATAGTTTCTTAAGTTCCCATGAACATACACAATATATACTCGTATCGAACGATTAAAGCTGGTTGTTCACAAATTATATTAGAGAAATATAAATAGGTTTTTTTGTGAAATAAAATATATTTGATAATCCTTAAAATAATCTGTAAAGAGGATAACATTATAATTTCTTCTTTTAAACAACGTTTTAATTGAGTCAACACCGAGAAACGTTCCATTGGAAAATTTCAGTACTAAAATACACCTCAACGTCTGCGGGCGTCTGCACTTCCGCGCCTCTCATGCGACAATTTAACGATAATAGTACACTTGTCTCGCAGTTCAAATGATTTATTACAAAATAAAGTCTTACGGACCGCAGCCTCGGGAAGAAGAACACAATACAGTAAACAAAAGAAACTACAAAATGTTTGCGAAACACAAATGACGGGTTATAATTCAAAATTCAAAAGCAGTATCTAACCTAATATATCGCTTTCGAATTCATCTCAATATTTGATAAGCTACAAAATAATCACAAAAGTTTTCCAATTAAAAAGTATAATAAAAATAGAACCACAAGACGTCGTCCGACACGAGCGGTCAGGGCGGGCGCGGGCGCTGGTGCGGGCGCTGGTGCGCGCGCTAGTGCGGGCGCTAGTGCGGGCGCTAGTGCGGGCGCTGGTGCGCGCGCTAGTGCGGGCGCTAGTGCGGGCGCTAGTGCGGGCGCTGGTGCGCGCGCTGGTGCGGGCGCTGGTGCGCGCGCTAGTGCGGGCGCGGCCCCCACAGCCGCAGCGAGTAGTCGTCGGAGGCGGACACGAGCACGTCGGGGTGCGCGGGGTTCCAGGCCACGGCGTTGACGCAGCGCGTGTGCCCCGACACCACCGCGATGGGCTCCTCGCCGCCGACGTGCCAGATGTACACCTGCCGGCAGACGCACGGTGAGGGCGGGCGCGGGGTGGGGGGGGGGGGGGGGGGGGGGCGGCCGGGGGGAGGGGGAGGGACCTACCTTGTTGTCCTCGCTGCCGGACGCGATGAAGTCCTGGTGCGCGCCGCCGAAGCAGGCGTGGATCGTGAAGTGTCCCTGCGAGAGGCCGCGGAAGCGCCGCACCAGGGCGCGCGCGCCTGCACGCGTCACACCACACGTATACACAGGGCCGGGAGCCGCGGCTCAGCGCCTCGTGTCGGCGCCGGAGCGACCGCGCTGAGCCGCGGCTCTCGACTCGCGACGGATTATTTTGAAAATGGCGCAAGTCCATTATCTCTTGTTTCGAAAAAGTAAAGGTTAACATATTTGTTATTGAAAAAATGTATGTACATTAAATGAAGTCTGGCAATATTTTCAATAATTTATCAATATTTAATTTACCTATATAAATTAGTTTTACTTGTATTTTACCTAACCAAAGTATATTTACAGTCTGAGGTGGACTTTGAACCACCTTCAAAGTTACATAATTGTAAAAATTTATAAAATTTTATTTTGAATAATCAAATACTATTTCAAATATACTTCGTATTCTTTCTATTTTGCTCACAAATAATAACATGATACAATATAGTGATAGTACAAAAATAGTAACACTATAAATGAACTGCAAGCTATCGGTCGCTCGTCTCGTTGTTGACATTTTAGTCATTAGTCATTGAAACAAGAAAACGGTTCACTTAATTGTTAATGGAAATGGCATCCAGGAGGAAGCCAACAAGTTCTAGCCGAGCATGGCCTGGCGTAAATATAAAAGCGTAGCGATGTGCTCACGTATGTCCCACAGGTGCACCCCCTGGTTGGCGACGTTCAGCAGCAGCAGCGTGTCCGCCGCGTTCAGGGTCATCGCCATCACCGCGTGCTCCTCCTGGATGCTGCGGGCACAAGGACGTGTAGTGCAGGCGCGGGCGGGGCGGGGCGGGGGGGGGGAGGGGGGGAGGGGGGGGGGGGAGAGGGGGCGCGTCACTCACAGGTTGCGGTCGGCCAGCTCGGCGAAGTCGTAGAGGCGCACGCGGTGGTGCGTGTCGGCCGCCAGCACGCGCCCGTCCGCGCGCACCGCCAGCGCGTTGACGCGCACGCCGTCCCAGTTGTTGAGCAGCGTGCCCTGCGCAAACAGTGCCGCAGTTACTCGAGGAGGCGGAGGAGGCGGACGAGGCGGGGGAGGCGGAGGTCGCTACTCACGTCGAGGCTGCAGTGGTAGAACTGCCCGCGCGCGCCGCCGCACACGAACTTGTCGGAGGAGGCGTGCCAGGCCACGGCCGTCAGCGAGTCCTCCTGCGAGTGCGTCATCTTGAGGTGCAGCGCCTCCGTCTGCGGACAGCGCGGCCTCATTACACCGTGGCCATTACATTACAGATAAGGGAAGAAAAAATACGAAACGCGTCAACATTGGTCTTGACGAAATCTGTCGTCGGGTGTAACAGTGTCTGCGAGAAAAATTTTTCTTTTGGTGATTTTTAGTTAATCTAGGTTTGTAGCGACTCTATAGAGACACGATAGATGAGACTGAACCTGGTTCAGCCAAACGCAATCGGACAATCTAGCGCCAAGTCAGTCGTCCATAAGTATCGACAGACAGACCCCAAGCAAGCAGCACCTCAATATTCCATATCCACAAGTCGGGGCAGTCCTCGGGGCCGGCCGCGATGAGGTAGCGCCCGTCGGGGCTCCAGGAGAGGTACGACACGCCGTACGAGTGGCCTTCCAGGGATTTCCTGGAAATTGTTATTATTGGACAATCAAGTTACTTGTATTTGTTAATAGTCAGCTTTAAAGAAAGGAATTAGTGGCTAGAAAAAGGAGACTTTCTTAGGAATATATATAGATATTTATGTTATAATTCTTATTCAAGTTTTAGTAACAGAAGAAACATAAGACGTTTTGATAATAATCCAGAAATAGCATCATATGAAAGAAGTCTCGAGCATCATCATATACGAATCTATTTAATATATACGGACAATATATGTATATGTAATTTCAAATTTGTGATGTTATACCTAAAAGAGAGTCGCTTAGCAACAGGATCGAAGTCCCATATCATGACGGTGTTGTCCTTAGAGCCCGAGGCGAGCTTGGAGCCGTCCGGCGACCACTTGCAGTACCACACCTCATCGCAGTGCTCGTTCAGAACCTGCATGGAAATGTATATTTATAATTTCCTTGAGTGTAACAACATTACTAAACAAGAAATACCGTTAACGAGCAGTACCTGCAAGGAGTGTATAGGAAACTGATCTGCAGAACAGTGGTGATCAGCCAACAACGAAAACGGTATCGGATCCGGTGCGGCTGGCGCAACAGGGGAGGGCGGCGCGGGCGGGGCGGGCGGCGAGGGCGGCAGGGGCGGGCGCGGGGCGGCGTGGAAGCGGCAGCGCGCGGTCTGCTGGGCGGCCGCCTGCGCCAGCAGCGCCCGCAGGCGGTTGGGCGCCATCATGAGGGCGGGCGGCAGCACCTGCTGCACGCGCGCCAGCACGCGCGCGCGGCTGGCGGCGCCGCCGGGCCAGGCCGCGCGCGCGCGCAGCTCGGCCGCGTCCGCGCACATCATGAGCGCGGACAGGCGGTGCACGCGCGGCGTGTCGTGCTGCAGCGGCGTCAGCTCGTTGCGGAGCACGTGCAGCGCGTCCAGCACGCGCCCGGCCTCTAGGTGCTCCAGGTATTTTTGTTCTAGCACTACGAATTTCATCTCCTGTTTAAAATTGAATAAATATAAACGTCAACTACTGTATCATTTTAATGATGTTGGATATTGTATATGTGTCTGTGTGTGTGCGTGTTTGTACGCGACAAGTTCATCAATTTAATCACACATTTCATTATTCTTTTCCTAATTATTAAATAATTAACGTTAATATTACTTATGCTTAATGATATCGTCGTATCTCGTATGTCATCAATGGCTATGAAGTCTTGTCAGTGTTGTCTTCATATTATTTTTATATTTGTCACATCTAATTTACGAAAAATTCAACCTTGCTTTTTGCCAGACCACATATATGTAGGTGCTTCGTAAACACTCACGGACAGATGATGGGGATCGACATGCGGCGAGTCGCGCAGAAGGTCGTGCAGCGCGCGCAGGTCGTGGTCCGCCTTCACCCAGTCCCCGGCCAGCACGTGCTGCCTGAACGTGGCGGCGGCGGGGTGCTCCAGGTGAAGGCCGGACTCCTCCATTAGGAGTGCCGCGCTACGCCTAGGAAATTATTATATTTGGTAAGCTTGAGAAACAAATTCATCTGCTCAATCAAATGCTAATAATTACTGTTCCATCTTATCATGATTTTTTGCGATACAGTAATACCTCGACTTACGCTATGTTAACCGGAGTTACGCGGTATCCAAATGTCGTCGGTATGTTTTTTGTTCAAGTATCAACAAACAATCAAATCAATTGGTAATGCGATTGAAGTTGTCGCTAGGCAAATATATTAGGAAGTTGACATGTATGACGTACACAAAGTGCCGCGCTTTCACAATCAGCTCACGATTAATGAACTCCTAGAAATGCATGAGCAAGAAAAACACATTGAAAACCTTAATAGTTAATTTAGAAGACGTATTAGCGGTTAGAAACTTGACTGGAGGCATCAGTTTAATTAAAAAGGGTTAGAATATTTCCGCTACAAAAAGAAAAGAAAAATAGCTTAGGGTAGTCAGACTACTCTGTTAGTAGTCTTCACAAATATTTTTTGTTTAAATTGCTATTTTCTTGCTTACGATAGAGCGAAATGCGTTGAATGAATAATCGTCTACATAGGGGAAGCAATGTTTACTTGAGAGCTTTACATTGTATCCCGTATACAGCTCACCGACTCTCTACTGCATGACGCTCAAGGTGCTAAACGATACAAATATATAATAACAATTGATTATTGTTTATTACGGCACTGCACTGCACTGCACTGCACTGCACTGCACTGCCGCAAATATTTACTGTAGACGTCGTTTGTTTATCCTCGTCGTGTCCTTACGAGTTGGTTGCACGTGGATTCAATTATATCTATATTTTAATTAAACACTACAAATTAATCTATGAATACTCTTTAGTTGAATTAATCCAAGTATAAAATGTTTCATATTCTTTTTGCCTGTCCCAAATTAAATGGTCCGCAAGGACTTCATGAGCAATCAAGAAGTCTCAAGTCCCTTATAAACCTTTATAAAAAATTACTTATTTTTATCCTACTATCGTTATAGATGAAGGGTTGTATTTTAAGTGGATTTTTTAAGCATACATTCTGCTATAACACAGTAGGTCTAGTACCTACTTTTATCTCGTTTCAGACCTCTAGTGCCTCAAAAGAAAAAAATGGCCTGCTTTGTTGTTTGTCAGTCTGCTCGTCTGTCAAGCCCATTTTTTTCCATAATTTTTGTGGAGGCAACAAAGTACATCTATCAAATATCCAGGTCTACAGTCCCTTGGCAATCAAAAGACACGAGTGTTGGTAATTATAAACTTAGTAGCTTTTGCAGTATTGTATATAATGTATTAAATGAATTTTGACCTAAAATAATGAAATTTGACAAAATTTGAGTACTTACACAGAAAAAAATCTTATATATCCGTAGTTTATTTCATACAGAATTAATGCAAGCGCGCAGATTTTAATATGTCAACTTTTATAAGTTGCAATTGTGAATAGGTTAATTTAAGCCTATAATCATGAAATTGGTACGGGGTCGATATTACTTTACTTATTTATTACTTATTCCTTCCATATACATATACATGTACATATACATGTACATATAATCACGAAATTTGTACAGGGTCGATATTACTTTACTTATTTATTACACGGTCGGTACACTGTCAAGATCAAGAACTGAGATGAACAGAAAATGTTATATATTCCAATGGAAATCGAACCCACAATACATCGAAGGCTGATTTGATAACTTTCCAACGACGACATATGTAATTAATATATTCTCGGTATGACTACATCAATTAATACGTCACTATCTTGATATCGAATATGTATAGGGAAATACTCATTGGTTGACACTGAGCTCTCCACAAGGTAATCTGCGTGAAATAATGATAGCTTCAAGAGCAACGAACAAAAAAAATGTATAATTATATTAATTAAAGGATATGAACGGTGGGAGATCTTTTTAGATCTTTTTATAGTATGTATTTATTCACATGAAATAACTATTGTCATATAGTTCTGATCTTACCTTATCTTAAAATGGCTTGTCACTAGACAAATAAAAGCTAAAAAAAATCACAAAGCTTGATTCTGTAAAACGCTTTAGATGTACGTAAATATTCTGTAAAATATATATGTTCCAGGTGTTCAATACGAGCCGGGGAGTGAGTCGCGCCGCCCGCAGGAGCAATAACCGACGCAAGCCAGACGAGTATTGCACCGATTGTTGACACCATATGCATATGCTAAGGTATATTATAATGCGCATCTCCAGTGTTTAGAGGGGTAGGCAAAGAAACTCCATTCTCCGCTTCTTGGCCATAATCCCGAGGTTTTTTTAAATAATAAATTTTCATTTCTCTAAGCAAGGGTTGACTACATGCTACATATGTAGATTGAAATTTATATTCTTTTATACAAATATTATATATATATAATAGTATTTTTGTGCATTTCTCTTTTAATGCCTGTCTCATTTAACTAGAACACTGAACCTATATATAGTATAAAGAAATGTATTATATATAGTATAATCTCAAAAATTCTTTAAGTGAATAATAAGATATTGTAATATTATATAGTAATAAATGTAAATATTTTAAAACTTGAATTATAAATTAAAAATAAATTGTATCCGTTTAAACTATACCAGTGCTCCGACAATGCTATAATCTATACATTATGTATGCAGAAATCAATGTATAATATCTTTTATCATTAAATTGTACATAATAAAAATAATATGTTATTGAAATTCAAAAATGATAACATCTCCATGTTAGTATATTTGAATAAATACAAATCACGGGATTACCGTATCTGTATCTTTACAAAATTATATTTTAATTGCAACAACTTCATACTGTACTATTTTTGTACCATGTGACTTTAAAAATTGTGAATAAGAATGGACATACTAATTCTTAAAGTCATACTCTAACTTTAATTGCCTCATGTCTACAAGATAACATTCAACAAATAAATTAATTATATATTTATTACTGTATATTAAAATAAAAATAAAATATTATATATATATTTTTAATAAGTTATTAAAATTTCATATTTTTTTAATAATTTTGTTATTTATCCTTGTAGAAAATAGAAAATATGAGTAATAATTTAATATTATAAACAGATTTTTTCTTGTATATTATTTAATCAGCCAACAGACAAAGAAGCCATTAAAGAAAACAGTACTCTACAACTACAGTTGTGTTCTTATTTCACTCAATAATTTTGTTGTGTCATCATCATAAACAATTATTAGTTTATTTATTTATAGAGATTAGACCAAGAATTGTTGTTTATAAATATATTGCAACATTTATCTGATACCTATGCATATACCTAATGCAGATCTTAATGTTTTATATACTTTCATGTAATGTAAAAATTTTGCAAACCATCAATATCTAGAGGGTGTGTGTATGACACTTATACAGGTTTGAAGATAAACAAAAACATCTGATTGGAAGTGATATTGTAAAAAATCTAATACTATATAGAAACAAAGGATTTTCAAATTCAAGCAGATGTAAACAAACAAACAAAGGAATATGAACAGATGTAAAGTACTCACTCAAGCCCAATGGAGAGCAGGTGCTGACCGATGAGGCGGACTATTTCCTGGTCGGTCTGTCCCATGCGGAGCCCTGGGGGCAGGTCCCCGTTGTGGGCCGCGTCACCGTTGAGGTGCGCGCCGTTCGTGCACGGCTGGTGCATGGTCGGCTCCGGCGACAGCCTGCGCGTCCGCTTGCGCGGCGGCCGTTGGCCCTCGTCCCCCGAGTCACTGGAGGCCAGGCTGGCCCGCTCCGCTGCGCGTGCTCGCGCTCCTCCGGTCACGATCCCCGCCGCATCGGCCTCGTCGCGGCGTGACGTCACGCCCGCTGCCCGCCGCCCGCGCTCAATGAACCATCTCCCTTTGTTCGTTGCTAAAGGTTTCGCGATTGTTCTCACAATACCCCAGCTTCACCTTTTCTTTCTGTTTAACTTATGTAAAAACACTTTTATTACAGAATGTACTGAGAGCACAGAGAACCACTGTTGGCGTTCGTACCGTACACAAAAATCAGCTGAAAATGATACGACAGCTGTCTATGTCCGCTGTGTTAACATCGCCCTTCTTTCCGTTTCGGGTGACGTTCGAGTGTCGTGTTCGTGTACAATGCACGCTAAAACGCTACTCGCTCCTCTCTGCTCGCTACCGCTAGTGGTTAACCGCTACTCGCTAAACGACTGACCGTTTCGTCACTGTCGCGCTACCGAAATCGAATGAAATCGTGTGCTATACAAATGACCTCAAAATCTAAATATCAATGTCAATCTAAACAAAACATAAAATAACATAAAATACAAAGTTCAATATATTTTATTCAAAACAAATTATCATGTTATAAATTTTTACGACTGCCAAATTAAATCGTAAATATGCTTATTTTTTTCCGTTTGCCAAGCTTTTAGTAAAAAAGAAAGTTAAAAAAATTAAACTTAAATTTCAAAATCTTTAACCTAAGAATGATTTCTAAAAGATTTTTAATAATTATATAATTTAATGAAAAGATCATAATTATGATAATCTGTGAAATGAGTAGCATTTATAAAGACGTATATTTCACAAGAAATTTTCGTTTTATTTTTCCCTTTTATTCCAAAAGAAAATACCTAAAAAATGCTTTAAGTATTCTGGGTAATATTATGTAAAAAGTATTATTAAGCATTTTATAAGATTTTACTAAAAGTAATAGACAACTTTTTAAATGTTTCTAGTCAAGTCAAATATAATAGTAATAGTGTTCTGGTGTAAAGGTAGAACTTAGAACCTAGAAGTAGATTACCTACATTGCTTATTTTCAATGATTTGATCAAACAATGGAAAAATTTATATTAAAAATTATATTAACCATAAACATATTTACATTACCAACAAATTTACAACTTCTTATAAACGTTAAGAATCAGGTAAAAGAAATATTTGTTTGTGATGTTAAAGAATACTTCAACATACCTTAAAATGTTTCAAAATTTCTTAAGGGTGGCGATGTTATGCAAGAGAACATTATCGCTAATGTGTCCGAAGACACTGTGACCCTTGAGTTCTTACGGCTGGATGGCGTTTACGTGTCTCAATTAGTCGATTTCACTAATGTAAGTGTACTTTCTTATTATTTATGGTTTAGATGTTGTAAGTACAACCTATTTATTCTCTTATTTTATACAATGAAATTGGTCAGTAATATATTATTACAAACCTATCTTATATTTTTTGATTTATATTCAATTATTATAGGAAGTAGAAGCAATGAAAATTGTTATACCTGGAGAAGAAGAGCTGGGTCAGACTGGCCATCAGATACTTTGCTTTTTGACACATGCAGCTCAAGCCGACTTTATAGCCCCTGATGCCATGGCCAAACTTAGGCAGGTAAGTTTTCGTAAAATTTTATTAAAATGTAGTACTTATTTAAATGGTACATACTTCATGTAAGTAAATAATATTAATATGTTTGAATAGAATTATAATATTTTCCCTTAGAAAAATCCTGGTACAGTAAGACTAGCTGAGGAAGACAAAGGCTGGCGTCAGACCACAACTACAGCTTGGGCAGGCAGAGCTTTACGTCTTTTATCACAAGCAGCTGCACGGCATTGTGCTCCAGCACATGATAAAGTTTACTTGAGATCTGCTGACTTAACCAGATGGGCACCCAGGCCAGGTATATCTTATTCAGCTCTATATTTATACCTCTAGAATACAATTTTTTTTAATTCATGCATCTGCCAAGTATATAAGAAGAAGAATGGTGCCATGAATTTCATTTTCTGCCTGAATTTTAATATAACATTTTATGTTAAGTGATAAAATAAAAAAGTGAGGTTTCAGTGCACAATCATGCCATATTCAATAAAAATCAATCCCACTGTGCCTTTAAGCCTTTAGTTTTTAAATGGTTTCATTTCAAAATATTTCTTTGAAGGTTTAGAACAATCATCCTATGCATCAGAGATAACACCTTTTCCATCACATGCCCTTTCGTCAGACTCTGCAGATGGCACTCCAGCTGTTAATGTGTGCATGGGGGAGACTGACCCTTCTAAAGAATGTATTTGTCATTTGGAAGTGAGTTAAAATTTGTCAAAATACTTTATGCTAAGATAGGTTTTTTATTTAATAAATTTTGAGATACATAATCTTAATATATAAAAAATATTGTCATTTTTCATACTAATATTTGAAATTTGTTGATTTGAACATGTTTTTACTTTCTAAGTACTTGTTTGAATTAAAAAACTTTTTCCTGTTGGATAGTTTAATTATTAAGGAAGGTTATATTACATCATATTACTTGTTTTGATGTAATATAATTCTTAATTATTTCCATTAAACTTAATAGGCAAAGCCATAGATAAAAACCAATCTAGATACAAAATGAAGAATTTAATTTCAGGTATGTGTTAACTGGTATCCTTGCGGCTTAAAGTATTGTAAAGGAAAACCTCAAGGAGGCCTCAGTTATAGGTGTGGCATCAAGACCTGCCATCGTTGCTATCGTTACCACTTCTATGTCAGAAGGCGTGACACTTGCCTTTATATGTGACCCCACGCTCAGCCCCCGGGCTCTCTTTTGTGCCAAACTGTACATCTAGTCCTTTTAATATTAACTTTCTTAAACTTTTATAAAACTATACATACTGACAATAATTTTTACCTTTATTTGTAAATATTTAAAACATGTATATTTAATATAAGAATAAATGATGTTGATTTGCAATTACTTTATTTTATTTACTACAATAATTATTATAAACTATTTTGCTTATAGCTTGGTTCTAATGGCATCCAGGAAAAGGCTCATGTCGATTTTTGCGAAGAACAAATTTTATTTTTCGTTCCATGTCTTCATTGTAAATTGCTTTACAATTTTCATGGTTTACCCGACGCCTGGTCTGTAAAGAAGTTTTTATTTATATACGTAAAGGACATAGACACAGATACAGAATTATAATGATAATGTTATATGTGAAGAGAATATTATTTACTTGGAAAGGTTTTTCATAATATCTAGTTAATCGGAACTGTTCTAAGATGCCTTCTTTGCCGAGGATTCTGTTGACTATTCTACAAGCACTTTCTACGTCATTATTTTTCACAAACACTGTACGTGCTATGAATGAAGGATGCCTGTTCGCCAGTAATTTTAGTGATAAAAACATTTCGGGCAATAACAATTGCAATAATCGTTGTAGGTTATGTATTATGTGACAGGCGACAACAAATGACGTTTGACATATATGATTTCGACAGATGTTCAATTTTAGACGAGCCTCCGCATCATTGAAATAAATATTTTTTAAAATGATTTAAGATCACATATTTACATAACATTTCGAGTTTAAATATGTAATAAAGCAGAGGCAAAGCTGAAGAATTTCTGCATGACTCGACTCAATACAACGAAAGTATGTGAGACAAGATCTATAGAGTTATCAAGAAGACTTCCAAGTGAAAGGAGGATTTACTTATAGATGCAAATGGTAATGCAAATGCTGATACTTTTTATTCTGACGATAGACGGTGACGGTGACGGTGATACGTGCTGACTAGCAAGCTAGATCCAAAATTAACAAAAGAAGATTTTGGTACAGTATTATACCGTGAGAGTCCGGGAGAGAGCTCCTGCTGCTGATATATCTCAGCAATCCGTAGTGATAAAGAAATAGTTTCGCGCTAACAGATAAATTACTGGCGTTGACATACTTACCTATGCAATGGGAGGTAGCTCACGTTATCATTATGAGAAAAATTATCAATTTCAATTTCTCTCAGACTCATAAGTCCTCTCTCTGATCTCGGAAAAATAGCACACAAACTCGTGGTCGTCGACCGACTTATACAATGGCACACTCTCCCAGCACTGAACGTCAATCTGTACGGCTTCATGCTACAGTAAAGAACATGGTGGAACATATATCAACAAAAAATTAAGCAGAATGAATCGTATCATTGGTTTCACTGAGATATAGAGGGCGTTTTTTACAATGTTTTTCAATGTGGTTAGGGACAAGTAATGAAAATATTAGCGTGCTTCCAAACTAATCCAATTCTTCAACCTTAAGAAATCCGAGTTTAGAAGGCAAATAAGACTGTTCTGGCCCACTACAGGGCATTGTAACAAGCACCACGTGCGTTTATAACAAAACTCCTTATAAATTATTATTTATAGTTCAAATTATATATATAAAATTCTATATATATTATTTTACAATGGTAACAATTTGTTTTACTCAATATATATTTTATATCCTCTTTTTGCCTTTAATGTTCAGGAAACATCATTCAAGTAATCATCAAGTAATTTTGGTGTATGTCATAATCATTCTTAGCATTACGTATCATTCCCCTCAGCACATTTATTTTAAAATAAAAAAAAAATGTTTAATTATTAATGAATATATAAAAATATAATAGTGTCTATCTTGCCAAATGATTTGATTTTATTATGAATATTTTATTATAAATATTAATTATAAATAATAAACATATATTGAAGGAATGTATTAATTGCTGAATAGTTCTTTATTTTTTTTAAATATTGACATATTCGATTATTTCAGTAATTTTTGCAAAAGACATTTTATCCGAATACATTATATTTTATAGCCGTCATTGATTACATAAAATAATATTTATAAATAATATCTATTACAAAATGGCTAAGAGTGATGTGAAATCGATTATGTCGATATCTTCAAGAACGGAAGGAAGTACTACTGTGCTGTCCCGTGTACGTTCTCGCAATGTCCCTCTTCATGAGAGGTGTTCAATGAGTGAAATGGTAAAAATAAAAGAGGCTTTCCAAGCGGCCTATAGAAATAAATTGCTACCCACTGAATTTAGGAACGTGTTGAGAACGCTGCTAAATGTAGAGTACGACGATGAAGAGTATAATATACTGTTTATGAAGGTACTTGTATTCATTTAATATAAAAAGTAGAATAGTAAAAACATATGTTACCAATGTCAGACCGCATTATTCATAGAAACAGAGTAAGTTCCTGAGCGGGCCTTAGTAGATATATTAAAATGTGTCCGCTGAGGACGACAGCAACAGTGCAAGTGGAGAGATTTAAAAATAGCACCACAAACTATTAGATTAGCTTAATAAATAAAAAAGGAAAGAAAATCTTCTGCTTTGTTACTGATACACAAATAGTTTAGTTGCTGCATCCAACCAGCAGACGTTTCTCTGTTTCATACTGCTGTTATTCATATGATTTCCAGTAGCGATTATAGCGACGAGCGATAATAATTTACTGTTTACAGGTGGACACTTTTTCAACTTGTCTACTTCTGTACTACATGTAAAAAACTTATAAACCAATTAAATGTTGCTATATTTCCTTCTACAGATAAATACATCTAGAACTGGTGAGATAGATTGGGACGAACTTGTATCACATCTTATTCTAGGCTACTTCAGCAACGACCCTGACAACCAACGCGCTTCGCTTCAACAGCCCATCATGGGCCTACCCACTGTGATGCGATCTCAACATCGTCACCCTATTTCCAGGATATGCTTTTGTCCAGATGTTGACAAGGCTAGCCCGAATAGTACAATATTTTTTTATCTTCACGCTGTATCCTGCACATAGCAGGGCCGCATGGGCAGACGAAACCTAGTTTTAAAACACTCCATTCCCCGCCTTCCTCTTCATCCTCGGTATATTACGCGTGGAGTAGAGGAACTCAAGTACTAATAAAATAATAGATTCTCCCTGTGGGCATCGAACCCTGCCGCGATGTGCATCTGCGCCACGGTGGCTCTAATTTGATTAAAAATATTGTAATCTGAAAATATTGTAAATATATGGGCAGGTATCTTAAATTGAATCCATAAGTAATACTTGGATATATGGAATAAGAACTTTAAAATAACGCTGGCTTAAAATAACGTACTGATACTTACACGATATAAAAGTTTTTTACTTTGATATTGGTTGATTTCATTCCAATCCAATAATATAATGTCAATAAAAAAATGAAGATTTTTAAATTAAAGTTACAATTAATGAATATTCCACTTCAGAACCGCTGCACGGACCCCATGCAAGGCAACTACATAGCAGCGAGTCGCGACGGTATGATCAGCTGGTGGTCGCTCGACATGACTCTCTTGAGGAGCGCTTACTCGAGTAGTCGTTAGTGTCATTGTAACCCCATACTGTCTGTTGAAAACTGACTAGCCATCCTCGAATGCAAATCCTTGCTAAGTTAGCGGTTTTGTAATATTGAGTCCCGACACTGAAAATAATAATAATAATAATAATAATAATAACTCTTTATTGCACATCCAGAAAACATACAAAAAATAAATATAAAAATAAAAAAGTATATGTACAAAAGGCGGCCTTATTGCTCAAATAGCAATCTCTGCCAGGCAACCTTAGGGCAAAAGAAATATCAAATAAAGATAGAGTTAGGGTGCAATATCTAATAATTGATAAAATATTTAACATAATAAATAAACAAATATACATAGTTATACACATACATACATTCATACATATATGCATACATTCATACATATATGCATGCATACGTACATACATACATACATAAAAAACAATAAAATAGAGAACAGTAGCATGCAATGGCACGAAAAAGTCAATAAATAACAAAAAAGGAGAATTTACAGTGTTAAAAAATGTTTCTTCAAGCTACGCTTAAAGGCTAAAAAGGTTTTGGCATTTCTGATATCAAAGGGAAGGGAGTTCCACAAACGACACGCGGTTATGGTAAATGAGCTACTATAAAAGGAAAAGGAATGGGAAGATATTCTTAATGTGAGATTGTTGTCAGAGCGAAGAGATCGGGAATGCGACCCGCCCAAGAACATTAAACGCTCTTTAAGATAGGGAGGGGAATTTCGATTAAACAGAATGCAGTAGAGAAGATGAAGTATATGAGTATCCCTGCGAAGACGGATTGGGAGCCACTTGAGTTTCTTACGAAAGTCAGAAATATGAATTGGATTCATAAGTTTTGAAGGCGCTTAAGTTTATTTAATAGCTCCTTAAGTCGCGATAGCATACATCAGCATTATCAAGAGTCGGTAGAAGGAGAGTATTTGCTAACAGAATTTTGGTTTAAAATTACACAGACGTTTAAGAGACCCTAATGATGCAAAAATCTTTCTACTTACCTGACTAACCTGTGAATCCCACGACATATTACAACGTAATCCCAAGACACATCCAATGTAATCCCAAGGTCTTTTACTATAAGGTATTAAATCATTATTAAGGAGCAATGGAGGTAAAGCAGAAAGGTGTATCTTCGAAATGAGTTTTCCACTACCAATTAAAATCAGTTGAGTTTTTTTTTTAATTAAGACGTAGACCAAACGCTTTACTCCATAAGGATATACTAGTCCAAATTTGTTAATAATTTCGATGGCACTGGGTAAATCAGATATTTTAGCTTAGTTGTAGATTTGAAGGTCGTCTGCATATATATGGTAGAGAGAAGAAATAGCATCAGAAATTGTATTTATAAACACAGAAAAGCAATGGGGACAGCACGCCACCCTGCGGAACACCAGCAACAACCTGAGACCAATCAGAGTACGAATCTTGTATCCGAAAACGTTGCCGGCGCCCATACAGGCATTCACGAAACCAGTCAATCGCAGCAGGAGATATCTTGTTATAGTGACCTTAAAGTAGCCAGCATGACATCAAAGTCCTGTCGACTTTCGACGCCAAAAGCATTGCTGAAGTCAAGCAACACTAAGACTGTGACTTGTTGCATGTCCATGCCTTTACGAACGTCATCAGTAATTTTAGCTAAAGCTGTTGTTGTACTATGACCAGGACGAAAGCCGGATTGCAAAGGATTCATTAGGTTATGGTTATAAAGGAACTGAGTGAGTTGATTTTGGACTAGACGCTTAAGGACTTTGGACAAAAAAAGGAAGAATAGAAATAGGACGGTAATCGGTGTATTCAGTAGGATTAGACTTTTTAGGTAAAGGAATAGTTTGAGCATCTCTCCACGTTGAAGGAAATTGTTTAGATATTATTAAGTGGTATACCCGTGATTATGGGAAGTATGATATCAAGGATGGGAAAGATCATTTTACGACTTATGCCGTCCGCACCAACAGCATCGGAGTTAATGGCTAGGATGGTCATCATAACATCACTTTCTGCAAATTGACTGAAGAAAAAATTATTAACACTAGGAGTGGATGTAGCATTGAGATGATTAACAGTGGTTAATTTAGTTGTGTCATCAATAGCAACAGAAGAAGAAAAGTGACTATTAAGTACAAATAGTATCTACTACTACTTATTAGTCAGTGCTTTCTTGGGACATATGGACCACTATATATATATATATATATATATATATATATATATATATATATATATATATATATATATATATATATATATCTATATATATATATATATATATATATATATATATATATATATATATATATATATATATATATATATATATATATATATATATATATATATATATATATATATATATATATATATATTTATATTCTATAATATATGTTGTCTGACAGTACATGCGGTAATTATAGGTTTGATTCATTTAGGATGTTTGGTTGGGGGGCCTCTATAACAGCTTATAAATGAACACATGAACCTCGTGTGTCCTTATGGTAAAAACAAAACTGATAATAGTTATTTACAATAACCACACACACAAGCTAAGTATAATGCAAGCTAACTCCACAATAAATAAATATTTTTTATTTTTTATTATTACATTGTATCTAAAAAATGCATCAAGAATAACTTGCTATACCTATAGCAAGCTAAATCTTGTAACCTTTTATAAAGAGAAGGAGAAAAGTAATAAATAAAACTGCACCCGATGGTACCATTTCAATACTTTTTTAAGCAAACACGTACCTACTAGTATAATGCGAATATATACACATACACGACATGTGTAAATAACGCTTAATGAAAGAGAGCAAAGATGTCATAACTTTAATATAGCCTTCACCCCCAGCCCACCTCAAGGTGCGCACGACGTGGGTGACGGACGCGGTGTGCTTGCCGGACGTCAACATCGTCGTCACCAGCTCCACTGAACGAGACTTGCGCTTCTACGACTCTACCGCCAAGACGTTTACACTCAAGCTTATCATAACCAGCTGGGAATATATGGTAACTCGACCTTTCGACCTATGTATCCACACGGAGGCGAGCGCATCGACGAAGACTTAGAGAGACCCTAACCTAACTTGCTTCAAAGAAGAATATCTACATTATAATTCATTTACGATATTATTATGTGTCCGTGGATGTAATTACCTCTTATAGTTTTCAACAACAACATTCGGGACAACATTCAAGAGATTTTGCTTTCTTTCTCTAACAGATATGCACAATGTATTACCACTTCTCAAGGGACATAAACGAGAAGTGCAAGTTAATATGCGGCGACGTCGGCGGCAACATTCGTATATTGTTGTTCTCGGCGATCAAACGCGGGCCCTTCCGCAACCAGCCCGGCTGCGCCTTGCAGCAACTGCGCCATGTCGACTTGCAGAAAAGAGTTAGTATTAAGTTTATGATGACAATTACTCAATGAGTGGTCTCTTACTGGACGGTCCCGTTGGACGTTTCAAGATAACGTTGCGGCTTCAGTCAGAAAACATTGTTATGTATTATATAATTCCCATATTTATCTCTTGCAAAAATTTTGCTGCTTGCGACATTTAATGTCCTCGAATGGAAATATTATAAGTCATATCCACAAGTGCTGAACCGTTGCCGCAGCCTCACCTGCTGCCCGAGATGAAGCTGATAGAGCTGCGCGGCGTGCACGGGGACTGGGTGCGGCAGGTGTCCTACTACGCGTCGCTGCACTGCGTGGTGTCCTGCGCCACCAGCGCGGAGGCCCTGCTCATGACGGACTTCACGGGCTCCAAGACACACAATGTGTTTAGAGTTGACAAGGTAAGGTTACCGTTTTGGGATTAATAACGTAATAAGTTGTATAAAGCAATTCCATTCAAATCCCGCTGCATTAAAATTTTTCTGTTTTCTTTAAGTATATTTTTTATCCTTAGTGTGAATGAACACTTTAAAAATCATTAAAATATAGATTAATAGTTATATAGATAGTATCCACTATCTGCTTTCAAGTAACACATGCATCCTACTAAATATCACAGCTAGCAGTTACTGTAAAAAGGTGATGATTAACAGTTCGTTTATCATGTCAGAGATAATATAAAAGGAAGATAGTTTCGTATTCTTGTTCAAAGATATATATTAAGTTAGTAAAGTTATATATTAAGAAACTGTTGAATGAAAATATGTCAACGGCATCTCGCCTTCTCCATCAAATACTCCAGGGTATACAATGCTTCGCGTTCGACGAGGAGGCGCACGTCCTGGCGACGGGAGGCCCGGACTGCATCGTGCGCGTGTGGAACCCCTTCGTGCCCAGCAAGGCGAGCGTGGTGTTCCCAGGACACCACGCCGGGGTGGTGGCGCTGGTGCTGCAGAACAGCGGACAGACCGTTTACTCGCTGTCCCGAGATAGAGTCGTCAAGGTGTGGGATGTGCAGGGGCAGTCGTGTATGCAAGTGAGTCTTTAGCAAAATTTGATCTTCCTTAGGGTCTGTATATTTCATTATATTTTGTAAACCACGTAGTATATATTTGTATATGTTGTACTAAAGTATATTATTTAATAAGTAAATAATTTTGATCTATTTTAGACATACATCGACATTCCACCACAAATAGGGGAGCGTACCCCGATATCCGCCGTCTACAACCCCGCCACGAGGGAGCTCATCCTAGCCGCCATCAAGATCGCCATCATCGTGCTGGACGAGGAGCTGAACCCACAGCACACGGACGGGTTCACGCACTCCCGAGCTGTGTCGAAGGTGCTTTACAATCCACTGTTCAAAGTGATCATTACTTGTGGCATGGACAGTATTATTATAAATTGGGATCCGATTACAGGTAAATCCTCAGTCGAAGTTTTACAAATTAATTAAATGTTACGGCTTATCGAATGTTTGCGAATGTTACGAAATATATATTTTACTGGAGTCAAATATATTATATTGAAAAAAATTATATTTATAATGTTAGAATATCTTCATTATCTTTACCATAAAATAAGAGATGGCACACCATGATGACTTCACGCTTATTGAAAAAGAATTTGTAGTTTTAGGAATCTGAGGCGTTTATCATAAAAATAGATAATTTAAAATGAGAGAAAGAGAATCTAGAGTGACGACAATCTTCCGCAAAGCAACGTGCACGCGACTGAGCGTTTGTTTTTATTACAATGGGATTGGTCGTGGTGGGTATCGATCCTGTCGTACACAGGAGGTTCTGCTAATAGTGTAACCTACGCGTCATACCTACTGCGTAAGCGACACATGCCACGTTACGTGACAGGCAAGCGCAACGCCATGGTACGCGACGCCCACACGCGGCTCCTCCACGGAGAACTGATTCCAGTAGAAATAACGGCGGCTTGTTTTGATCCTGGATACCAGCTATTGCTGACTGGCGCCAGGAACGGCACTCTAAAGGTTCACAATATTATTTATTTAAAATGAATGTATTCAGAATTCAGTAACACCTTGATCCTACATTCTCTGCTTACATAACTAAATGCGAGATCACAAGGATATTTTTTCGTTGAATGGACCCAAATTACAGTATGAGATATTATCAGTAAAGAGAGAGAAGCCATCATCAGCTAGGAAGAGTGTTCTCCTAAGAAATGGTTTTTAAAAACAAAATTTTACACAAGTTTCTTGCATGAACAATTAATAGCATTAATTATATATTAGACTAGCTGCGCCCGCAATTTGTCTACGTGGGGATATAAATTTCAAGTTTCAGCCACAAAAATACTTTAAATTGATATATTTTTTTTATTTATACACCGATTAAAATAACACACACCGTAAATATTAAGTTAAGTTTACCATAATGCAATAGTTAAAACTGCATTAGCGTGCACAAACGCACAGACCAACAGACGTTTACGTTTCTATTATATGTATAGATATAGATTAAACACACTGACGTCATAATGATATACCTATAAATATTTCTTTATATAAATATTAAAAAAATATATTTTCTGACATAGGTGTGGAACTTCAACACGGGAGTTTGTTTGAGGAATATGTCCATAGAGCACATGTGCGAAGTTACTAACTGTTTCTGGGTAGAAGGAAGGTTTGTTATAGAGTCTATTATATCGATTTCGTAACTTGGAGCTAATGTTGAAACACCAAGACTACTTCTCCTTTTCACTTATTTAAATACTAAATACGATGCCACGTTTTGTCTTGTCAGACCAGGAAAAGATCAATAATTAAAATGGTGCCGATAGTTAGAGTCGCTCCTGCTACCTGCAGCTATCAGCGAGTACACTGTAGCCAACTTCGCCACGATAAAGTTATTAACGGTTGTAACTCGTATCATTATGCTCACAGAGATTTGACATAGAATATACCGAATTAGGATCCTAGCGGTGGGTTGGAATCGTCACGTGACTGAGTTCGAAGAAGGAGGCGCGGGTTCGAGTCCGGGCGACGCAGGGGGGGAAGGGGGCAAGAGTTGGGAGACGCGTCACTCCGAGGACGTGATGGCGGCCGCCGCCCGCGTGCCCTTCACGCTGGCCACGGCGTCTTATAACTCGGAGCTCATATTTTGGAAGATGGAAACGGGGCAACCGTATAGGTTGGGAGATTCCTATTGCACATATATTTTGTAGACGCGGCAAGTTTCAGTATTAGTTTAAATAAAAGTTTGAATTTATATAAGGTACGTAATAAATAAACGAACGGGCAAATTAGAAAATAGATAAATAATAAAAGGTAACAAAAAAAAATTAATTAATGCACGTTTTATTTATAATTAATGCTATCTCACGCGACGGCGGCAGGCGGTTCTCGTGCACGGAGCCCTGGCTGCGCATCAAGATGCAGTACAGCAAGCGCGCGCCCTCTCCGCAGTCGTCGCCCGCCGCCGCGCGCCGCAGCACCTCCGCCGTGCCGCGCGCCAGGTATGCGGTATGCGGTATGCGGCGACACGCACGCGCTGTCCAGCTGTGAGCTGTGCTGGGAGTATGTTCGCGCGGGTGTGACCTCTGGCCCTGTTCCAGCGTGACGGGCGTGCGCGAGGCCCCCATAGACTCGGCCTCCGCCATGCAGAAGGCGCGGGCGCGGCGCGCTTCGGCGGTGACGGTGGAGGCGGTCAGCGGCGCGGATCGCCCGCTCGCCGTGCACGCCATGATATTCCTGACCACCAGACCCTGCCACATGCGAGTCGGTGAGGATCTCATTGTAGAAGTCAGGAGTTAGATATCTACATAACATACACTGAGACTCGTTAGAGACAATTTCCCAGTGACCTTGCCAAACACGCGTCTTACACGGGAGATTGTATCGTGTGGAAGCTGAGCAATAGTGGACTATAAAGAACGATATGAAGAAAGATCGAGAGCAAATGGCACATACTCACGCACAGAGGGTTCCGTATTGTTTTCATGATTGAAGGTCAACAAAAATTCGATTTACAAAAGTTAACAAAGATAAGTTTTCAGTCGCAGATACTCGTTTTGTATAAAATTAACTACACAAATGTATTCCGTTTTTTTCTACTATACTACTACTACTTTTAACTTATTTCCAAATTTACCAGTCTTGGTCAGTGATAACTATAGGTACTCTATAGGTTTTGATTACGCTACGAATTTCATAACTTTCGGCAATACCAAAGAATAAATGCCAGCCATTATTTTAATTTCGTTGACATAGAAATTTTATTTTTTCTATTCTTAAAGGGATTTGAATATTTAACAGTAACTTCAACTTGATACCTCGTTGCGATTTTGAGAAAATGCTCTTGACAGACAGACAACAAAATGATCTTAAAGAAGTCCTGTTTTTTTGGTTTTGAGGTACGGAACCCCAAAAAATAGTCAGTTGATAGTTTGATTACCATGATATTCCTATAAAACCCTGAATATGTTATATAACAGCATCACTAATGGCGTCACTCGAGGACGGTCAGATCCAGGCGTGGTCGGAGCACCCGGCGGGAGGGCTGCAGGGCTCTTTCCGCGGCGTGCACACGCAAGGCGACTACGTGTCGGCCTTCGCCACCGACCAGGACAACGACTACCTGTTCACGGGAACCACCGTCGGATACATCAAAGTTTGGCTGATGACGAACTACTTGACCAACAAGGAGGTACGCGTGCAGTAGTACCGTGCCGGCAGTAGTACTGTAGTATACCCACTGTCCGGGGCCGGCAGGCGCACGTGAGCATGCCGCGGCTGCGCACCGCCTTCCCGTTCCTGTGGCGGCAGCGCGTGTCGGGGCGCGCCCTCCGCGCGGCGCTCCGCAACGCGCCGCCGCGCCCGCTGTTGCTGTGCAGCGTGCGCGCGCACATGCGTTGTGTCACCACGCTGGCGTACGTGGACCGCATGGGGCTGCTGCTCAGGTGAGGCGCACGGAATCAATTCCGAATTGTACTGCCGATGTGTACGATTCCATCGTTTCGCTTCCTCCCTCAGCGGGTCGTCGGACTACAGCGTGCGCGCGTGGCGACTGTCGGGGGAGTACGTCGGCACTCTGGGCAGCTTTCTGCCGTGGAATTTGGACGCGACGCGCTTCCCGGCCGACGTGAAGAAGGTGGCCAGCTCCACTACGCTCAGAGTTAGTGTTGAACGCCATTTTTTATTACTATTTTATCTATAAATCATTTTAAAAAGTTTGTCACTCGACACTCGACCAACTCTGCCTACCGCGTTAATGATAATATAGAGGCCTTTTTTATTATACTTCAATTACCTTTACTATCATTCAAAAGTATAACTATCAGTAACAATAGTCTACACGGAGACTGTCCGTTGTCCGCTGCCCGCAGGTGTGGTCGGGAGGCTCGCTGCCGCGCGACGCCCGGCGCGGCTCGCAGGCGGCGGAGGAGGGGCGCGAGGCGCGCGAGGCGCGCGAGGCAGGCGCACCGGAGCTGCCCGAGGCGGCCACGGCGGGCCTGCCGCTGCCGCCGCGCCGCCCCGAGCCGCAGGCGCCGCCCGTGCTCGACGACTCGCTGCAGACTGTGCGTATTCAGAGTTTGTTATTCGTTCGGTTTGTCTCCACTCGGGGGTATGATTTATTATATTTAATTATTTTCATTTCCTGTTGTGTTGTGTTAGGACTTGTTTATTATTATTTCGTGTTGTGTTAGGACTTGTATAATTTCCGCCACTCAGCACGCATTTTTGGAAATCTTGTGTAAAAAGTTGAAGACGGAAGCGCTCGACCCTACATTCTCTCTGTCTATGAGCCATTAATATGCATACTTTAGTATGTTGATATAATAATTCACAATGTTATTTGTGATAAAAAAATTGATACCTATTCTTCTGCTTTCTCGTGCCCTCAATGTTCTTCGACCTCATCGCGACCACATGCTAAACTCCTCACCGCGTCCGACCGTCTGGTTAGCGCCCTGCACTGGGCATGCCTACCCTCAACTACTCTGCTACTCTTCTCCAGCACCACATCTCAAATGTGTCGATTCTGCTGTCACGACTCTTTATTGTTCAATTTTGACGACTTTACGTACTTTGGTACTGCGTCGAATGCTGCGGTTTTTCCAAATTTAGTCGAGGTTTGACATAGCATGTTTGGCCAACCCGGATTTTCTGCGGATTTCTTCCATGCAGCTACCATCGTTAGTAAATCAATCAATTTTGGCGTAGGGATATGACGACCCCACCGCCCACTGGCGGTTATACTTCCAGTGCAATCAGTCTATGAGTGATCCATCATTTATATACACAAAACCTCACCGGCGTAGGAGACGAGCAATGTCGATAGACAAGCGCATCCGGTTTCTACAGCGTAAGGCAAGGTACAATGGATATGCCTAAAAGGGCACACGTCGGGATCCTTTAGTGGCGTGTGGCCAATCTCCTGCATCCTCGGTGTCCTGTCGGTCGTATCGGCCATTCGATACACCGGCTACGTGAGATCAAGGACGAGAGAGTGGATTTGCAACTGCGCAACTGCTTGTCCACTATAATATATTCACGCGCAGATGGCTCCTGCATGTTTATTGATTTTTGAGTAGCAAGCCCTGTGGCGATGGAGAGCCAATGGTGGGGGGAGGATCGGTGTCCAAACCTTAGTTGGTATCTGCACGTAGGCGGTCTTCTGGTGATGGTCGCTCCCGGGGTCGGCGGGTCCCTCATCGGGTCCCGATCGAGACGGGGGATTAGTTCGGCAGCTCAGATGACAACAAAGCAGTCCTAATTAGGGAGCGCTCTGCTTTCCCCAATTTGGGAAGGGGCCTAGAAAAGGTGGCTTAAAAATAGCCTGTCTCTTCCTTTAAGCAGATGTAAAACCGCAGTCATCTGTTCACCATTTAAAAGCGGTCGAAAACAGAAACAGAAACCATATGTCAAAGATCTTGTCATAGGAACTTGGAATGTTCGTACTCTTTTGGATAGTGTTTCTAATTTATGTCCCGAGAGAAAAAGGGCTCTGGTCGCGAGAGAATAGGCCAGACATAATATTGATATTTCCGCAATAAATGAGACCCATATCAGTGAATCAGGAGAATTGTGCGAGGCCGCGTGGAGGATATACTTATTACTGGAATGGGAAACCAAATACCGAAAGGGCAGGTAGTGGAGTAGGTTTTGCTGTGCGAAACCAAATAGCGCGATCTTTGCAAGAACTACCGAAGAGCATTTATGACAGGATGATTACACTAAGACTTCATATGTCATCTAAGAAGTACCTCCATCTTATTAGTGTTTATGCTCCCACACTGCCATCTCAGGATGAAGAAAATATTAAATTCTATCAAGAACTTAGTCAAGTCCTAAGCCACTGATAGGATTATTTTGCTTGGCGATTTTAATGCTCGAGTTGGCAACGATTGTGGTGCTTGGAAAGGAGTACTTGAGTGACACGGGGTGGGGAAATGCAATGCTAATGGTTTTCATCTCCTTACCCTTTGCGCTGAGTTCGATCTCACGATCACGAATACCTGTTATCGATTGCCCGATAAGTTCAAGACCACGTGGATGCATCCTAGATCTAAGCACTGGCACCTCTTAGATTATATAATAGTACGGAAAAGAGATCTCAAAGAAGTACTGATTACTCGAGCAATGAGGGTTGCTCAGGGCTGGACGCATCGACTTGTTCGATCAAAACTACGGCTTTAACTAAAAGTGCCACGTCGAGCAGCACATAAAGTCAAAGGCTGTCTTTTACTCTGAACTCGCAAGCGGGAAACGCAAATAAGGAAGATAGTACTTACACTACAAAGATGTGATCAAGCGTAATCTTGTAGCATGCAGTATACCGACTGATGGGTGGGAGGAACTTGCACGTCTTAGACCGGAATGGCGACGAGTTATTTAAACTAACCTAACCTAACCTTTTTAAAAAAAAAGCGCTTGGATAACTTAGACGCAAAACGCCTAATACGGAAGACAAAACCAAGGCCTTCTAACCTACACATATAACTCGGTTGGCCAGCTTTACTGTGAGCCGTTTGACTATTGAAATAATATTTAAAAATATTTTAAACTAAATTCGGGATTGCAAGCCATATCAGAGCCCACCACAAAAAAGACTTGAACTTAAAAAAAAAAAACAAGAGAAACATGCATTGGGGTCGCCGTCGCCGGATACGGTTTGGACGATGTGAGATAGTGAATCAACGATCCAAGATACAAAAACTCATTGACCTTCTGATATCCATCGGGTGCATCAGTTTGAGGAAGAATATGAGCTCGACCATTACTTTGGTCTCGGCATGGTAGATCTTAGGACCGAGTATAATTATTTAGTCCTAAATTTACAAAAACCCTCAAATAGGATATTACATCATGGGGTCTTTATAAAGAAGACTGATTAACAATTATTTACTGCAGATCCCGCTGTACGCGCACCTGCGGCTGTCGAGCACGCAGCCGGTGCGGCGCGCGCGCACGCCCGAGCTGGTGCGCGCGCTGCGCCTGCGCCACGCGCCGGCGGGACACACGCGCACGCGGCGCGGGCCTCGCACGCACTTCGAGGGGAGGCGTCCGGAGGAGCAGCCCGACGACAGCTGCTGATGCGGAGCCGAGCACGAGCGGAGTTTATGTTTTATGTACTGGTACTTTATATATCTAAATCTGGCCACAATGTTGTCAGTGCCTATTTATTACTTTTTAAAGTAATTTTATTGTAATTATTTATATTGTAAAGTTAATAAATATTTGTGATGCTCATCGTTTGTGACCCTTTATCTTATTATTTAGATACTAAACTTACAACAAACCAAAGTGTGCTGTAATATTTATTTATAATTTAAATTTAAAAATAAATACTACAGCCTACTTTGTCTTGATAAAAAATATTTATCATCTTCGCTTATATTCGAGCCAATTCAATGTTTGTTTTAGTTTCACGCTTTATTTAGTTAGCCAGAGAGAACAGAGGACTCCCGTCTCCCTCCCTCTGTCCCCACTGACTCTTGCATCCGTATATTTTATCATTTTTTCTTTACAAATGCTCTACTAACTACAACTACTAACTGTGTTGGTTCCGGTTAAGAATAGACCAACCCTGTCACACTTACCTAGGTTGTCGTAATAGTCGACTAATGGGTATAATAATGGGTATAATAACTTGTATAGGTAATCATCGATAGTTTGTCATATGTTCTGGCTGGTTAGATTATATATAGGAATTATCTTTAAGAATTTGCAAAGTCTTTGCCGAAAAGACGATAAATATGGACATTTATTATGTGGCTCAATTGGAACAGTTGTGTTCTCAGAATAGAAGACCAACTTAATCTGGTGGCGGATGATCGTGTATAAGCGACAACGGCAGCAGAATCAGGCCGTGTTAGCAGGTTTACTATTCACCTAACAACCCGCAGTAGACAAGCGCGGTAGGTTAAACGTCTATTCCTCTCCATTGAGAGCCATGATAAGTACAACCAACGACAGTCCCCTAGTGCCCGGCGGCTTTAGCTGTCCTGTTGATGACGGTGGACAGATCAACTCCCAAGACCAGGGGCGAGAAGAATCGCCGGGCGGGATCTCCTATCGTCATCCGTCAACTCAGGCGGCGGACTACTTAGCTACAATGCTCAATATTTACTACCAGATTATAGGCTAACGGAACTAGAAAACTCTTTCGAGGATATTAATTATGGCATTGTATGAAAATAGAATAGAGACCAATAACAACATATTTTATCATTACGGTGAACATGGACACGGAGTGGTATGTACGGTGTAGGCTTTTTGATATCGAAAAAATGGAAAAACAACAATAGAATTTGTACCATATTCAGATAGAGTTGCAGTTTTGAAATTCGAAATTCATGATAGTAAATTTTTATCCGTAATACAGGCATATGCTCCTGCAAGCACGCCTGCAAGTCCTATCTCTGAGGCAGAAGATTTTTATACAACACTGGCTAAAGCGTGCCAAGAACAGCGAGGTACTTCGAACATGGTAATAGGTGACTTTAACGAAAACTTTAGACAATAACCAAATTCTGGGACCTCATGGGCTAGGCGACAGAAACGATCGAGGAAGTCGTTTAATACAATTTGCAGCTGGGCATAAATTTCGTATATGTTATAGTTTATTTTACATAAAACCAGAAGAAACAGAAGGTGGAAGACAAAAACTAAATAGATTATATTCTGGCCAGTAATAAAATAGACAAAAAATTTTGAAGTCATAAATAAAATCAAATTTAATTCGGATGATAGACCAATTAGAGCTAGAGTATTTATTCACACAAAAATAAATCGTCAAACAACAGCCAGAAATAATATCAAAACCCTTAACAAATGAAGAAGAATTTAATATTGAACTGAAAAACCTATGGTGTCCAGACATGGTCTTCCTACAGACAGGGACAGGTTTCCCAACGCGCGACACGGGACGCTTCCAGTTCCAGCGGTATATATCGATATCCACACATCGGACACTCACTGCACTATTGATAACGATTAATACACACATTATTTATAATAAATCGCACCGATACTATTTCCTTGTCCTATTGTTGATAAATAAAACAACATTATTGTCTTAAGCTAATTTATTAATGATAATATTTGTTAAAATTTGCACCGAAAAGTATTGTTAAATATAAACAGACTATTGATTTAATTTATTAAAATAAGTAAGATAGTAAGTGTGTTAAGAAATGTAAAAATGACCAGATTTATTAATTTCCTTTATAACAATAAAATTGCCATATCGATTCTTCTCTCGATATCTCGTGTAAGTACAATTTAGCACAGTGATAGCAAACTAAATATCGACACTATTTTCAATTCAACCTACACAAGTTGTTTCCGAATGTTGAACATTTTTCTATTAAAGTACAATTTATTATTGCTACGAATTCTAAAAGCAATTCTACAAAGTTCTATAAAGAATTCATATTGGTATGTATATGTATACGTTGTCGCTCGAACAGAAACATGATCCGCTCGGTCGGAGGTCAGTCAGTTAGTGGAATCTTTCTTAGCGCCGGAGAGCACGACGTACGGCGACTGCGTCTCCTTCTGCTTCTGCTGCAGCATGGAGAGCGTGCCGAGAGGCGTGTCCGTCGAGTTCATCTTTTTCATGAGCTGTGAGCAGAGAGATAAAATTTTAATATCGATAATCTTGTGAATAAAATATATTAAAAACATCGCCATGATCGCGAGCACCCACCCCCTCCTGCACTTGCTTCTTGATCCGCTTCTCCTGCTTGTTCTTGCCGGGCCCCTTGCCGTGGAACTTGTGCGACAGGTAGCGGAAGGCCTCCTTGGGGCAGAGCGGGCGGCCGTCGTCGTCCACGTACTCCAGCTTGACGGCGGGCCGGAAGTTGGCCTTCTCGCGGAAGTCGGTGAGCGGGCCGGCGTGCGCGTGCGCGTGCGCGTGCGGGCGGCGCGCGTCGCGGCGCTCGTCGTCGTGCGCCTTGTCCTCGATGGAGTAGTGCGCCGCCAGCGCGGCCAGGCGCGCGGGGCGGGCGGGCGCGGGCGCGGCGCCGGCGCGCTCCAGGTAGCCCTTGCTGAGCGCCAGCCGCAGCGCGCCCGCCACGCCCGCGCCCAGCGCCGGCTCGGCCTCCAGCCCCGCGGCCGCGCCCGCGAGGTCGGGCGGCCTCTCGCTGTCCACGTCCACGCGGCTCCAGGCGCCGGCGGACACGTCCACCTCCGGCTCCGGCTCCGCCTCCTCGCGTTCGAAGTCCTGTACGATTGAATGTTTTTAACACACATGTAAGTTTATAATGGTTCTTTTTTCTATAACGTACTAGTAGTAGTACAATTTTTCTATTTCCGAATCTTCTTTTATATGCACTATGAGCGCGTCTCACCTCTTGCCAACCACAGCCATAACTTTAGAACAACGGGAAGCACCTCATTGTTTTGATTACGACGAGAATTTACAAAATGTGAAAAAAATAGCTTTAATTTTAATTATGTTCAAGTGATTTAAAAAAAATATCTCGACAGACAAACTTATTACTTAAGACAAACTTAAGAAATTATTCGTTGTGTTCTATCGAGGTGCAGATCCATGGCGAATGAAGTAGATCGAGTCCTACACGGTCAACAATTAGTCGCTCTAAAAGGTAGTAACAAAGTGAGTAGAAGCGGCGAGGCACCATGATCTCGGCGGCGTGGTCTCTGTTCCCCGCCAGCCCGTACGTGGGGATGTCCCCGAGCGTGCGGCAGAACTCCGCCGTGGCGTCCAGCACCATGGCGGCGCCCGCCTCGCCGGCCTCCCCGGCCTCCGCGCCCGCCTCCGCCTCCGCCTCGCCGGCCTCCGCCACCTCAGCCGGGTACTCGTGGTGTTCTTCTTTCTTTATATGTAGTAGGATTTCTTCCACCTAATTTTAAAAACGATTTTATTTTTACATATTTCATGACAGTACTGGTGATTGATAAAAGTAACAAAGATATATAGAATGAGGCATTCGTAAAATAAGCATAACTGTAAATATAAATAGGATAATACTGGAATTAAAATTGAGTTAAAGAATAGTAGAATTATTCTAGAATTTATAATTAAATACTAGAATGCACAATACTTAGTGTGAGCTAACCATGATGTTTGGGATTTGAACCAACACCTCTCGGAAACTGTCGAAGCGCCTTGACTAGTAACGTGAGCCATATATTTGCATCAAGTTTCTTCGAAACTTGTTTAAATTTTTATGGGATAGACAAACGACCGCCGCCCGCCACCCCGTGCCCACCCCGTGCCCACCCCACAGGGGAGCTATACCGCGATAGTGTAGTAGTTGTTGTTGTAAGGATAATCATTTAACCCTTATATTAATATGAAATAGAATATAACGAATACTATTTAATGAATAGTTTAATTATTTATAAAGTGTCATTCCATAGTAAGGAAAGATAAATATTTTTAAAAATGCTAAATTAATAAACAGCTACAGACTTAAATTTTCTGCATTTAAAGTAATACATCTTTCTAAAAAACATATTTTTTTTAAAATAATAAAGTTTCTGTTAATTTGCTACCAGCCCACCTTGGAGCCCGCGAGTCCCTCGCGCTCCGCCAGGCGCAGCCGCCGCGCGCGCGCCAGCGCCGCCTGCAGCTCCGTGTCCACCTCCACCTCGTCCTCCTCCCCCCCGCCTCCACCGCTCCACGACAGCTGCTCCGGCTTCACCTCTGCAGGACAAGGTTTAAAGGGGATTCAAGTTGAATGTTACGCTGTCGATTCCTATACGAAGAAGGTGGAACATGAACATGAACACCTACCAGTATCATCAGTGTGGAGGGGGGCGTTGCCGGCGTCGTGCTCCTCCACGTCTATCGGCTCGTGCTTCGCCTTCTTTCGGATTTTACCCTGAATGAAAAAAAAAATCTATGTAAAACGTCTCACACGCGCGCTACGAAACGAGTACGATTAATAAATAATAAAAATCAAATCATCGAGATTACCTCAGCGTCATATCATAATAATTAAAATACAGTTTTTTTGTTTTCTCACCTTCCGCTTGACCTTCTTGAACTTGGCCTGCAGCTCGTGCTCGTCCAGGTAGTCGGAGGCCACGCGCCGCTCCGGCAGCGCCAGCGACTCCAGCCGCCGGTCCGGGCCGCCCGCCATCAGCTCCGCGCGCTTATTTGCACAAAAATATTATTCGTTTTTGTATTTTTGCTATTCAGATCATTACTTATGGAAATAATCAATATTATTATTATTAATAATGAAAATAATGTAGTCTCGACATCTATAAGAGATATTAATATCTTGAGTTAAATCGAGGACCTTTTCTTTTTATCTATATAATGCGAAGCCTTAATGTAAAAATATTTCAAAGTGAGCGCGCACCATCTTGTCGAAGGCGCGCCTCTTCTGCAGCGCGTCGTCGTCCCCGATGCGGAAGCCGGCGCGCCTCGCGGCCGCGGCGGGGTCCACCTCGTCGTCGTACTTGGCCAGCAGAGGCCGCGCGAGGCCCAGCGCCGCCGCCACCTCCGCCTCCTCGTCGTACGCCTGGTAGCCGGCGCGGGCCTTCTTGCGCTCCTCTACGTTCTGTGCCACCAAATAGAATGTTTCACCTCGCCGCCCCGCCACAATACATACCGGCTACACACGCCCGACGGTCGGGCCACAGCGCACCTTCCTGTACTTCTCGTCGTCGACGATGTTGACGTTGACCAGCACGTCCTCGGCGTCCTCCGCCAGCACCTCCTTGTCGGCCAGCGTCAGCACCGTGGCGCGCTCGTCGGGCAGCTGCGCGTGCATTGGGAAACATACAGACATGTAATGACTTTTAATAAAACTACATTTAACACTTCTACACATATTTACATAAAATGTACAGAGGTTGACGACAGAGAATGGAGCAAGGAGAGTTGCCGGAACCGTTGGTTTTTGTATTCTCGAGTAGAAGAGGGAGGAGTCCAGGTTTATTTCCTATTTTCAGGAACTCTCAAAAGTCATTCAAAACTAGCGACCCGCTCGCGGCTGAAGTAAACAGATTTGCGCACGTTTCGATATATATGAATCATGTACGTTTCGATATATTTTAAGATAAGATTTTATTTTCACTTAAGGTTCACTATAGTTGCTTGTTGTTAGTTCAGACTTAATAAGAACTGGCGCAAGAAACTGAGCGGGACATTTTTAATTTTGTGCTAGTCCTAATATAATTTCATTTAAAATTTTACCTTTATTCATTGTTGACAATGATACCTTTGAAATAGACTGCGGCGAGAATTTGATTCCCAAGGCGGGTTATCATTTACAAAATAATAAATTAGATTAATTGCCTTGAACAATTATTTTAAATTGTGAAGTAGAACATTCTTACCGCGTCGACGTCGTGCGCGACGCGCAGTCCGCGCAGGTGCGCCGCCGCGTACGCACGCGCGCGCTCGCCGCGCTGCTCGTCCTCCACCAGCGCGCCCACGCCGAACTCCTCGTCCAGCTCGTCCAGGACAGCGGCCTGACTCCGGGCAACGTTTTCATTAATATGAGTGTATGGACGAATTAAAGCAATAATGTTACTAGTAAATATAATACAAATAAAAATACGCACTCTCTTAGCGGCCTCTTGCTTTTGTTTTTCGAGCTCTCGTGATTTTTTGACCCATGCGATTGCATCTTCATCATCAGATTCGTCCGCTAGTAGTGTTGTTTGCAATCTAAAGAAGCCAAATTAACCATTGTTATATGAAGTATGAGGGAAATTAACAAAAACTAAGCAAATACAATAAACATAAAAGTAAAGGCTTGGTAATGTAGTCGAGATACATTAGAAATGCGGTGGCTGCATTTAAATTTGCTTCAAAGGAATGATCACATTGATTATATAAGTGATCAATTTAAGAATACTCGAAGAGAGGTTTAAATCCAAATATAGAAATGAAAAAGACAAAAAAACGTGTGACGTGAGTTTGTATGTAAAAGGAGAAGTGAGAAGATAGACAGAGATGGTAATATCTTCCCAATCCCACGTAAAAATATTCTTTTTCCGGATTACTTAAACTCACTTGGTCTCCAGCAGGCGCCTCTCCTTCCTGGTGGCGAGGCGCTCCCGCAGCCGCTCGGCGGCGCGGCGCCTCGTGAGGCTCGCGGCGGGCACGTGGTAGAACTCGCCGAGGTCGTCTTTGATTTTGCCATCCTCTGTGCGTATCAATGTCATATTTTTTTACATCATTATATCACATTTCTATTTAATGGCGAATCTTTTAACTTTGTTGTATGCCATACTTTATCCAAACAAATTAAAAACGCAATACTAACACAACTGTGTAATATTTAGAGAGTTAGAGAGATTATCTACATTTTCGCTCACAAATAATTATTATTCAGGTCCCACCTGCAGGTTTCTCAGCCACTTCCAAAGGTTTCAGTCCAAGTTTAACTCTCAGCTTGTTGGTCTCATCGATAGAAAGGCTCTCCTGAGCTGAGCTGGATGCGGCTACTGGAGATGGATCACGTTCCGATTCTTGGCTTTTGTCTTGACTCCTAAAATTAAGATTTTCTAATTAATGTACTCCTTACTAAATATATATTATTTATATTTATGCCATATATATGACTTACAAGATGTAATTATTAATACTTAATATAATAGTACTACTAGCATGACATTATTTATTCATTATAGTAAAAATAAAGAATTTAATGCTTTATGATGTATTTATTTATATGTATCAAATGAGAACATGAGCAGGTGCTAGCTGTATAAGCAATGGATACAGAATTTCCACTTCTTCTCTTATAGAACCAAGCATAGTGTTACATTCCAATGCCTAATGCACAACAATTTCCTTGTTATATATATGATTTGATCATTTGTTTACCATTTTATGTAAAAATTTAAATCAAGTGTGTAATTGAATAATAAATATGTTTGTGATACTGTCTTGTCTTGCTACCAAGCCGAATAAATAAATGTGATTAAAATATTGTATTGATAGATAAAATCCGAAACACCGAACTGCGCTCTCGCACAAAAATCACAGACGTTGGTGTTAAGGCCGCTACATTTAAATGGGACTGGGCTGGACACGTTTGACGCATGCCAAACGAGTTTTGGGCTAAAATCACTACCGATTGGATCCCAAACTCTAGAAGGCGAATCGGTAGACCAAAACGGAGATGGCAGGATGAGTTGTACCAGTACAGTACTGGAGAGAGGCCTTTGCCCAACAATGGCAGTTCAGGCTAATATAATAATATAATAATAAATTATTTAAACATAATATTACCCATTGTCATCTTCATATGATCTTCTCTCCCTTGATTTTCGCACCTCTTGGACATTGATACTGACACTACTGCTACGGCTGCGGGAGTGCGCCCCATTGTCCTTTAAATGGGAGTCCACTGGTACTTCTTCCACTACAACAATAAGTATCTAACATGTATCATTTGTTATTGAAATTTTGTTTATATAAACAATTGTCAATATAAATCATGTATACAGAGTCAACCTAATAAGGTCTCAATTAATAATTATTTAATTTAAGAAAGTATGAGAATCAATTATAAAAAATATATATTACTTTATATTGTGGGATGTATTACTAAAAATAATTGATAAAAATATCCTCAACTAGTAAATATACATAAATTTATAATGTCTCATTTATCAGATGTTAAGGAAAATGTTAAAATGCATATTATTTGTAACCTTGGTGGTGAAGAGAACCAAGCAAGCAACATCAATCTTTACTATCAAAGTGACAATAAGGCATACATCATACCTAAATGAAAGCTTAATACTAAATCAATGTAGTAAACAAATACCTAGATTGGTTTAGTATGTTTTTTATATATTTGTAAAAAACAATTACCAATATTTAGTACTGGCACTTTACTGAGTGCCTGTGACAAATCATCCTATTCTCCATTTTAAACACAGTTGTCAAGTTCTATTGTTAATAAAGTAATAATTTGATTATTTTATACTAATTTAAAGATTTCCCTTTATCATGCTTTTAATTTGTCATTAAATATATTAAAAAAAATACAAATTACTCATTAACCTAACCTTAACACTAATTAACAGACATCATTTAGTTTATATTTATTGAATTTTTTTAAATTCAATTAAAAATATTTAAATTATTCAATTATATGTATTTAAGAATAAAAATGATATATATGGTTATTTTGATTTATTTGATGTACCATACATCAAAAATCGCTTATAACTCTGTAAATCAATATTACAGATCATACTTGTTCAATATTTCACTTTGTCTTATACAAAAAAATCACTAGTCTAGATTTACAGATTTCATTGCTATTTAAATTGGGAACCACTGCAACTACAACTGCTATACAACCCTCTTGCATATTAAATTAATGTGCAATGTGGTTTTATAGGCAGGTGAACTCTGATAAAAAGGCCGTAAACATTCTACTTCGAAGTTATGCCGGTATACCTACCTCGCCGACGCAGCACTCGGAAAGCAGTTTATCTCGAATGCCACCATTCTGAAATAATGAGCAAAACATGCCATTATTACGCCAACTTTAAAATACGCTAGTACTAAAATTATCCTTATGTTATACATTTCGAGTCAATGTTTGTATATATATTCGAAAGAAACGCCGTTGTTCAATGTTCGTGATATGAGGTTATAATAACATAAGATTATTTTTAGTACATAGCGTCTTAAATAATATTTACAAATATGTACTAACCATCTGGGGAACGATCCTTCTTGCGATCCTTGTGTTTCTTATGTCTTTTTCTTTCACGCTCCTCGCCATCATTAGGAGATCGTGATCTACTCTTATGCTTCCTCTTTTTAGAATCTTTTTTATGTTTCTTTGATCCCATTTTTTTTCAATTTAGGAAATCGAAGACTGCGGTTTAGTTTTTTTTTTATACACAATAGAAAGTATTAATTGCAAAAATATATTAAAGTTATGAACTGCGTTTCTAGAATACTACTTCTCACAAAAATTCGATGAATGACGCCATTTGCAAGTGTTATGTTGTCAATTGTTACTCTTACGACAACCACAAGCACAGATAAATAATTTGCTATATTTTATAGATTATTGACTCTAGTACCGGCACTGATGTGATTTGGACCACAGATTATCCTTTTAATATAAAAAATCCGTTAAAATGTTAATAATCAAATTTTGTTAATCAAAATACCAGTGACCTGACCGTAAGCTCGTAAAAAAGGTACAACATTCCAGAGTAGATGTAAAAATCACAATCATATCACTCGAAGATAAGAAAATGTGTACAATTATATAGATGTAGTTTAATCATTTGATAATTTACGAAGGTCATAAAATGAGATCAACGTCGCCAAAACAATTCGCAGATATATTATAATCGTATTTATCCAATAGAGATAATTTTAGACGCGGTAGAAGTAGAAGTGAAAGGTGTAACAGACAAAATCTGTCTATAGTTTTCTAAAAGATCTCGGCTGTCTAGAACTATTATTTATTTATTTCTAGAGCGTACTTCTAAGGCGCCTCTAGCATAATCATTTCAAATTTGATTAGGCAGAGAGAAATTTGGTTTGTCGCAAGTCCCAAGTTGCACACACTCCATTAAGCAATGTATCTAATGGGATCTTTAAAATCAGACAAGATGACAAATATTCTGAACTAAAAGAAATACAAGCTGAGGTACGGCAAGGAAGTGTTTAGCCCGTTTCTATATCAACTATATACTTTTGCAGATGACACTGCCATCATCGCAACAGGCGTCACCAGGCCACGAAAACTTACAAATTAGCAATTTTCTGATTCTTTCTTTGTTTACCAAATTTCATAATTGTAAGTCAACGAGATTTTCATACATATGTGACAAAAATTAAGCATAATCGCTCATATCTTCTTGCGTTGACTAAGATGTTTGTTCTTTTTATGTTCCAAGAGACCACCGATCTAGATATTTCATATTAATGTCAGCTGAATACCTCAAAACAGAAGAATACTATAAGCGATCTGTTTTTTGGTTTTGAAGTAGACTACGCGTCTCTCGTGTAGACAGTAGGCAGGAAATTTTGGTGATATTTTGGACAAAATCTTCTCTCTCATTTCATTTTCCAACTTAACGAAAAGATGTTTAAGTTGGCGGAACTTAGGTTGGCGCTACCAAAGTAACGAAATTTATAATTTAAATATTGTTATTCCGGAAGTGCGATTCGTACCCACACCCATCAATTAGGCAAATCTTGATCTTACAATAATATGAAAAAGCCACATAAATACACGTAAAACATATTTATTTCATCATTAACAATAGACAGTCGACTGATCATTATCTGCAGCCATCAATTTAACAGATATGTACTTTCTTCAAATATTATTTAAGAAAATATTTATTTTTAACTGTATGTAAATTGTATATATATTTACATATATCTATAACATTTATTTCATTGATCAATAATAACATTACAAAATATAATGGAATGTTAAAAATATAAAATTTATCTTTGAAAGCATTTACTTTTATTCCCTATCATAATGCCTCGTACAAAATTCATAACATAGCTTACATTCTATTTATATTATTTTACATAAAACCTACAAAAAATAACACAGGATGAATGTTTATAAAGTTTTTTTAAATACACACGTATGGTTATATAGCGGTGAATGAGATTTAAGAAATGTTATGTTATATATATATATATATATATATATATATATATATATATATATATATATATATATATATATATATATATATGTATATATATATGTATATATATATATATATATATATATATATATATATATATATATATATATATATATATATATATATATATATATATATATATATATATATATATATATATATATAACACCAAAAAAACCACCTACAACTTTGGAACACTACACATGAATATTAAAGTGACAAAAATATGCTTTCTCAAGAAAATATATCATTTAATTATAGTATTGCGATATTCTAAATATATAATTTTATATGAGGTATTCTTTTACAAATATCATTATTATAATAAATTTGAAGGCAAGCATTCGGCACCACTTAAGTTACATTCACATATTATTTGGTTTTACATACTGATTACATAATAACACCAGTCATGGATCATTTTTGGTTCGTTGGTGTTGGCTTTGTTTTAAAAGTTTGTATTTGAGGAAATATCACAGCATCAGTTCACATATTTAAATTAAAAAAAAAAAACAGTCTAAAACCTAAAATTCGAAATTATAAATTTTAGTTTGGCAACAATTACAACTGGCATGATAATGTAAATCAGACTTAAACATTTATATAGTATACATTAGTTGCCTTCATGTCATAACCACGTAGTTTATATTTATTGCATTGATTTTCATTCGTATTCCTTATATGATCTATCAGTACCTACATATCTACGTATTTGTAATGATATTAGAATAAATGTGTATAAAATATTTAATTTTTAAAGTGATTTGTATGAGTTATCAGTAGGAATTTATTTATTTATTTTTCATCTTTACGTATACAGTATTACACATATTTTTTTTATTATACATTTGTCGGATTCATTATGATAAGTTAAGTGTAGACACTCCATGTTTTACTTTTCAATTTCAGAGGCATTGTCCAACCAGCAGCAAAATGTAATATTACAGTGTAGTAAGATTTCATTATATTATAAAATATAACCATTCACTTACATCGTCCCACAACTGGTACATTCTTGTATTATGTTCTGCTTTTTGATGATAAAGTTTGTTCAAGTGACAATGACATGTGAATTTGAATAGTAGGTTCCGCTGGAGTGTATGCATTGAAAGTTTGCTTCTCTAAAGTAGTGACAGAGCAGGAACCAACCGCACGGGTGCGGCGCGCGTGCCGGGCTCCAGGCTCTCCCACGCGACGAGCGTGCCGTCCGCGTAGCACCCGTACAGGAGCTGCGAGTCCGAGCTGTAGGCTATGCTGGAATCGGAAATTATTTAAAAGGAGTTGCGTAAGTATTGCGTAGTGCGCGCGAGGCGGCCGCGGTACTCACTCCGTCAGCGGCGGGTGCGGGTGCGGGTGCGGCGGCGGCACGTAGGCCACGGGGCGCAGGTCCCAGGCGCAGTACAGGCGCACGCCGCCGCCCGCCAGCGCCGCCGCCACGCTGTTGGCCGCCACGCCCTCCGGCGCCGCCGAGTACGCCGCGCGCGCCACGCCCTCCGCCACGCGCACGCTGCCTGCACGCGAACACGGTCAGCGTCTGTCGCGCGAGCTGCCACAGCAGTGGTAGTAGCCGACGAACTTATGGTCATCCCGTTTATACTCACCTACAAACTTCCCGTTGACGGTGTGCACGCGGATCAGCGACTTGTACTTGCGAGAGTCGCGCTCGTACTCCTCTACGTCACAGTCCCCGGCGAAGTCGCTGCGGTCGGTGACGTCATCACCGCGAGCGACGAGCGCGGCGCGGGGCTGGTGCACCGTCGCCACGTCGCTCAGCGTTTCGCTCACCGCCACGCACTGCACCGGCAGCATGTCTCGATTTGGCAGCGTTCGTATGTACGACAAGCTGTAAATTATTCGGATTATTTACTCATCCAAGTACATGACCCAAAAGGAACAATTAATTATATAATATGGAACCGACTCGTTGAGATCCCAGAGTACGATGACGCCGTCTATGCTGGCGGAGACGAGCAGGCTGGCGCGCGGACACAGCGCCACGTCCGCTATGGGCGCCGAGTGTGCGTGCAGCGCGTGCGTGGTGACGCGCGCGCCCGCCCGCAGCGCCAGCAGCCGCCCCGACGAGAAGCCCAGCGCGCCCGTGGCGCCCCAGCCGCCCGCGCCCGCCCAGCCGCCCGCCGCCGACACGCACTCGCCCGCCGCCGTCTGCAGCAGCACCGCCGTGCCCTCGCGCCGCCGCAGCCGCACCGCGCCGTCCGCGTGCCCCCACGACACCGCGCACAGCGCCTCGCCCTCGCCGCCCTCCGCCGCGCCCGCCGCCCCCGCCCCCGCCCCCGTCCCCGCCGCGCCGCCCTCGCGTACCGCCAGCAGCAGCGTGTGGCGCGCGCAGGCGGCGGCGGCGCGCGGGTGCGCCAGCGCCTGCACGCGCGCGGCGCCCGCCAGCGTGCGGCGCGCCACGGGCGAGGGCGCGGCGCTGTCGGGCGAGCCGCAGTAGCGGCCCCAGCGCGCGCCCGCCACGCCCGCCCACACGGGCGGCGGGTCGGGGCGGCGGCGCGGCTGCAGCTCGGTGGCGCGGTACGGGTGCGGCGCGCGCAACAGCTGGCGCGGCGCCTGGCCGTAGGTGCGCACCATGGCGGCCGCCGCCGTGCGGTCCAGCTCGTCCTCCAGCTGCTGCGGGTCGAAGCCGTAGTAGGTCTGCGGGTGGGGAGGGCGCGGTGAGTCTCGACTCGCTGGAGCGGGCCCGGCGCCGCACTGGTACTCACGCAGGCGGGGAACACGTTGAGCGCGTCGACGGCGGGCTGGCCGGTCTGCTTGTAGCCGAACACCAGGTCTATCCAGGCGGGCAGGCGCTCGGCCACGTGCGGCGCCTCCAGCGCCTGGCGGTGCAGCAGCGTGAAGAGGCGCGCGTCGGGCGCCCAGCGCGGCAGCTCCACGTCGTCGACGCGCGCGCCGCACTGCCGCACGCCCAGCTCCAGACCTGTAGCGCGACATGATAATTATGTATTACAAATTTTACTTCTATTTATTTATTTATTTTTTTATTTTAAGAAATCCTTAAGACCCAAGATTGAAGAATTTAGTTTAGCTCAGGCATCTTGCTTTCAGTTAGATATCCTGAAAACTATTATATTATGCATATACCGTTCGCCATCGAACACAAGCACAGACTGCTTTATTGACTCTCAACACACACCTTTAATATAAACACTGTTTCTACTACTATTAATGAATACACTATCAACATAACGCTATGAAAGAGCGGGGTCTCCTAAAATAGGCTTTTATTTTGCTTATCAGGAGGCTCCAATCACTATGATAATGTACTTAATTTTGAAAATTAATAAATACTTTTTTTATATTATTGTAAAAATTAACAAGAGTTAACCTTCAGTATTATAAAATAGTTCGGGCAAATAGAAAAGCTCCGGGATGAGCTCCTTGACGTCGGTGGGCGAGTCGTTCGTGATGAGGCGCCACGTCGTCGCTAACGAGTGGAACGTTCTGTCCGGCATGTCGAAATTATTATCTGGTAAAATGAAAATACATTAATACAAAAAAAAACAATACTATCAGTATATCTGTCGCAAGGCGTACCCTGATAGTTGAGGAACAGCTCCGTGAAGGGCGGCAGGCGCACCAGGTAGTGCAGCACGCCGCCCGAGTTGGAGTACAGCGACGCGTAGTGGTGCGGCTGCCGCGCCAGCGCGCTGCAGCCCTCGCGCCGCGCCGCCTTCAGGTCCTGGGGGGGTGGGGGGTGGTGGGTTACTGGGGGACACACGGGACACTCACGAAACGAGACAAACTTGCATACATTATAGGTGTTGACGTAGTGTTGCTCTCTATTTTTATTTTGCACGGCCATAGGTTTATTCAGGTCCCTGAAAGAAGCCGGGTCGGTCAGGTCCAAGATCTTCGAGGTGTAGTCGGCGACGATAAAGGGGAACACGGGATACTGCATGAGGTCGTTGTAGGAGCGCCCGGCGAGACCGTTCAGGATCATCAGATACTCCCAGTTAGTTATTGTCCCGTTGCGCCACTGGTTCATTGCTTCTGTTAAGTTTTCCGGTTCCGTTCTGTTGCAAATTATATGTGTATTAATATTACAACTTATATAGAACGATAATTCATAACTTTAACGTTATCTATAAAATTACACTTAAACTGCCACCAAAAAGATTACCTGTTGGGCAAGTGTGCCCTGGAGAGGTGGTTCAGGAAGTCCGTCCTCTCGTCAGTATCGGCGAAAGCTAACAACAACGCGTGCCCGCAGCACAGGAACAGCTCCAGCGCGCGCTCCTGCAGGCACCAGCGCCGCGTCGCCACGCGCGCCACCGCGCCCAGCGGCCAGCGCGCCGCCCCCGCGCCCCCCTCGCCACCCTCCCCGCCCGCGCCGCCCGCCCCGCCCTCCTCCGGCACGAAGTGCAGGTGCCGGTCCGTGAGCAGCAGCTCGCCGCCCGTCTCGCAGTCCACGGTGACGCGCGTCACGCGCGCCATATACACCACGACCTCGCCCGGGGCCAGCTGCGCCGTCGCGCCGCCCGCCCACCCCGCGCCGCCCGCGCCCGCCGCGCCCCCCGCGCCCCCCAGCACGCTGCGCAGCGGCGCCGGGTAGCTGGCCGTGTCTGCAACACATGTTCCATATAAATAAAATTCAATAAAGTTACTAAGCAGAAGCAACAAAAACAATTTTAAAACTTCATTTTATGAAAAAATATTTTAGAAACAAAATTATTGAAAATATTCACCTGCTTTGTATTTGGAAGGCCCCTGAAGATGTCGCGGCGACACGCGCAGATGCGCACGACGCAGTCGCACTCGCACACGCCCCGGACCCTCGGTGCTGTCCAGCTGCCACGCCGCCGGGTAGCCTCGCGGGTCGTGGAAGATGCCTGCGAGGAACGCCGCGGTCATTTACGATGGTGACGTTTAAAATTACAAAATAACATCACGAAATAATTAATTTTAAAAACAGCACCTCTCTCGTGCGTGTGGCGGTCGATGACGGGCTGCCAGCGCGCGGCCGCGTGCTGGGACTGCGCCCGCCGCAGGTGCTCGAGGAAGGCCTTGCGCTCGGCGTTCTGCGCCTCCACCACGCGCCGCGTGATGGTCATGGCGGCGTCGGCGGCGCGCTGCGCCAGCGCCTCGCGCGCGAACACGGCGCGGGCGCGCGCGGCGGCGGCGCGCGGGGCGGCGGCGTGGCGCGCGCGGCGCTGGCGGTCGGCGCGCAGGCAGCGCTGCGCCGCGGCCGGCACGGCGTCCCCGCGCACGCTGTCCGCCAGCTCCGCCTGCGCCGCCAGCGCCCACGCGCGCGCCCAGTCCGTGATGGCCAGCTCCACGCCCGCCGCCTCGCTCGCCGCCTCCGCCTCCGCCGCCAGGTGCACGTGCTGCACCATCGTCAGCAGGTACACCGACAGCTGCACGGAACGCGACACTTACATACACGTGATGGGATGTGAATCAGTGAAAGTTAAATGTTAGAATTGTTGTTGATCTATTCGTAAGCGTAGTCTGTCCGAAGCATTAACAAGTTTGAAAATGTTTCTCTATTTCCTGGCCTTCCTACTTCATACCTTCCTCAAGGCGTCGGGGTCGCGCGCGCCCGCCAGCAGGCGCAGCACGTGCGCGGGCGCGCGGTACAGCGCGCGCAGCAGGCGCGGCTGCAGCGGGCGCGCGGCCGGCTCGGGGCTGGCCGCCCACCACAGCAGCGCCGCCAGCGCGCTCGCGCTCTCGGACGCGCCGCCGCCGAAGAGGCGCGAGGCGGGTGCGCTGCCGCCGCCCTCCGCGCTCGTCACGCCTGTGGACGTCGAACAAACGAACCCCTGTTATTTAACTCGCCACACATTAACTCGTCTCAGCAGAGTCGCTCGCTGGTCGCGGGACGGCACTCACTGGCCAGCAGCGTGCGCAGCAGCCTGTCGAAGAAGTCCGCGTCGGGCTGCAGCGGCGCGCGCGGCGGCCGCGCGGCCAGGAAGGCGGCGGCGCGCGCGAGCACGCCCGACAGCCGCGCCGCCGCCTCCGCCGCCTCCGAGCGCTCCGCCGACGGCAGCACTGTCGGAAACACGCTTCGATGAGTGAACTGTCCAAATCTCAACTTACGACAAAATATTACCATCGGTAAAGCTCATCACTAGATCCAAAAATATTTAAACGATAAAAATATATAAAAAAATAGATGGTAACTGTCGAGTTTCTAGTTGGTTCGTCTCGGTGGGACTGTCTTCCGAGCGGGGGGTGAAGCACGTTCAGAGACAGAAAACTATATATTATGATTAATTTTCGCATTCACTAATATTTACGGATCGGTTGTTGCCAATTGGTTGTTGCGAATGAAACAAGTACAAATTACCTGTACTAAAATAATTAAAGCTCCTCGGAGTGTTTTGGGTCAATGAACGCAAGCGCACTTCCAAGTAGTCCATCTGCGCGGTGTACAGCGCCACCTGCGCGTCGCGCGCCGCCCGCCGCACGCCGCCCTCGGGGGCAGAGTGGAGGTCGCCGCCCGCGCCGGCCCCGCCGCCGTCGTCGCCCCCGCCGCCCGCGCCGCCCCCGCCGCCCGCGCCGCCCCCGCCTCCCCCGCCGCCCTCGATGTAACTCAGCATGTGGTGCATGTCTACTACCATCTAAACGATACGAAATCACTTACAAATTGTTTTATATATTAGAAGTAATCGTTTTATTAAATTAATTAAACAAATTGAGCGTTATTCGATTAAACTTGTACACGTACAAGTATTACGTATTACGTAAATCTAAGAATAAAATAAAATAATCTTCTCACTTGAATACTATGGTTTCCAGACAGCACTTTGACGGCTACTTTGCACAGTAAATCGTACAAGTCTTCCAACAGGAGGTCTCTTCCTTCGAATTCCGTATTTTCCATTCCCACAGCACGTATGGCACGCACCACAACTTCGACGAAAGCAACTTCGTTGAGAGCTTTTAGAGATGTCTGCAGGTATAAATTGTGATTTTATGTTCTTGAAACGTAAGGGTTATCAATTATTACAAACATGCACACATACTATATAGCACTTGTGGGTCCCCACCGTTCGCGAGTCTGCTTTCTTAAAATACAATAAAAATATTCTAATTTATAAAGTCAAATTTGTACATTAAGATTTGTTTCGTTAAAAGTTCTGGCGTTATACTTTGCTTCTTTTCATGTCTACATTAAGTTTTAAAAATAATGAACAGTCTTAGTGTTGCTTGACTTCAGCAATGCTTTTGGCATCGAAAGTCGACAGGACTTTGATGGCATGCTGGCTACTTTAAGGTCACTATAACAAGATATCTCCTGCTGCGATTGACTGGTTTCGTGAATGCCTGTATGGGCGCCGGCAACGGATACAAGATTCGTACTCTGATTGGTCTCAGGTTGTTGCTGGTGTTCCGCAGGGTGGCGTGCTGTCCCCATTGCTTTTCTGTGTATTTATAAATACAATTTCTGATGCTATTTCTTCTCTCTACCATATATATGCAGACGACCTTCAAATCTACAACTAAGCTAAAATATCTGATTTACCCAGTGCCATCGAAATTATTAACAAACTAGGACTAGTCCTAGTTTGTGTATCCTTATGGAGTAAAGCGTTTGGTCTATGTCTTAATTAAAAAAAAAACTCAACTGATTTTAATTGGTAGTGGAAAACTCATTTCGAAGATAGACCTTTCTGCTTTACCTCCATTGCTCCTTAATAATGATTTAATACCTTATAGTAAAAGACCTTGGGATTACATTGGATAATAATATGTCGTGGGATTCACAGGTTAGTGAGGTAAGTAGAAAGATTTTTGCATCATTAGGGTCTCTTAAACGTCTGTGTAATTTTAAACCAAAATTCTGTTAGCAAATACTCTACTTCTACCGACTCTTGATTATGCTGATGTATGCTATCGCGACTTAAGAGAGCTATTAAATAAACTTAAGCGCCTTCAAAACTTATGAATCCAATTCATATTTCTGACTTTCGTAAGAAACTCAAGTGGCTCCCAATCCGTCTTCGCAGGGATACTCATATACTTCATCTTCTCTACTGCATTCTGTTTAATCGAAATTCCCCTCCCTATCTTAAAGAGCTCGTTTAATGTTCTTGGGCGGGTCGCATTCCCGATCTCTTCGCTCTGACAACAATCTCACATTAAGAATATCTTCCCATTCCTTTTCCTTTTATAGTAGCTCATTTACCATAACCGCGTGTCGTTTGTGGAACTCCCTTCCCTTTGATATCAGAAATGCCAAAACCTTTTTAGCCTTTAAGCGTAGCTTGAAGAAACATTTTTTAACACTGTAAATTCTCCTTTTTTGTTATTTATTGACTTTTTCGTGCCATTGCATGCTACTGTTCTCTATTTTATTGTTTTTTATGTATGTATGTATGTACGTATTTATGTATGTATGTATGTATGCATATATGTATGAATGTATGTATGTGTATAACTATGTATATTTGTTTATTTTTTATGTTAAATATTTTATCAATTATTAGATATTGCACCCTAACTCTATCTTTATTTGATATTTCTTTTGCCCTAAGGTTGCCTGGCAGAGATTGCTATTTGAGCAATAAGGCCGCCTTTTGTACATATACTTTTTTATTTTTATATTTATTTGTTGTATGTTTTGTGGATGTGCAATAAAGAGTTATTATTATTATTATTATTATTATTAATGCAGTAATAGCGGTTAGGCAGAGGGAGGCGGGGGGAGGCGGGGGGAGGCGGGGGGTGGCACAGTACGTACCCTCTGCAGAAGGCGGCGCAGCAGGGCCGCGAGGTTGTGCGCCAGCGGCACGGACGCGGCGCGCGCGCAGCCCGGCAGCAGTGCCAGCAGCGGCGCGCAGCGCTGCGCGGCGTCCTCGTCCATGTGGGCCCAGACCTCCTCCTACACGTGTACATCGACAGACTGGGTTAATCATGGCCTATACTACATCATGGATCGGTACGCTTTCATACTTACGTCTAGTTGGTCTTCAAGAGGCACGTCACGTTTAGTCAGCAGAGCTGCACACGCCGATGCTAATTCCCACGAACACGGGTACATAGCGATCTGAACATAAAGTTATCGCACATTACGCACTAGAGAAAATGTATGAATTTATTAATGTGAATAAAAGATGTAAGGTCATATTCGCTCAGTGTTCGCGTTCGATTGTGAAGATTCAGGGTGAATTGATATTATGTTAATTTCTCCGCCTTAACAAGTTTTCCACCCATCCATGTTTGCTAACAGACCGAGAAGTTCGTCTTTAGGTAGTAAACCAAACATCAATGCTGCTTCTCATGTCAGTGGATCCATTAGCAGTGCAACTGAAATAGATTCTTCACAGCCGGACCAAACCACAGATCCACCTCTAATAGCCACCTCTTTTTCTCAACAATTGGAAAATAAGAAACATCCGCAGTGGCAAAGAGTCCCTATCTGACTGTCGCAAAAAAGATCGAAACACGCCAGCGAAATGCGCTCTATATTCAAGTTTATAAAGAGATTCTTGCTAGGAAGACCAAAAATACCAGTCTAAGAATACATTCTATCCCAAATTACCAAAAACCCCGCAAAGTCACCACAGAAAGCCATGCCACGATACACAATATAAAGCCAGAAAAGCTAAAGCTAGAAAAATGCCAAATGCACCAAAACTCGTATCAAGTGATATCAATCAAAGTCAACAAACTTTAACAGTAGAACAAATTCTAACCATACAATCAGAATAAATTGATCACGTCCTACAACAAAATAGTACCCTACTAAATTTACTTACAACCATCATCCCTAAACTGGTCTGGCGAAGACTGGAATACCAAACATACCTTTTGGGGCTCCAGATTGACCACAACTAGAGGTAGTCAACTTAAAAGCTGTGTAGAGCTCCACCATTACCACGCAATATCTACGGGTGAACCCACGTATTGGCCCTCTGATCTTATGAAACTGCCCGATTTGCTAGACTTCTTCATCACTAAGGACTAAGGACAGCTTTACTACAATTGAGTCTAACTTAGATGGATCTTCTGACCACACTCCTGTTATTTTGACTAACTGTAAAACAGACCGGGAGAACTTCCCGGGGGAACTTCCGTACTTACCCGAACGACCTCATCAACTTAAAAACTCCACCGAAAACGAAAAATTGTGACGATGTTGAAGAAACCTGCCTACATATCACTAATCTAATTCAATTGCTGCCTGGATAAACACTTCAACCCTAAGCAAACCTGTTGCGAAAATAACACCACAGCCCATAGAAACAAATGAGAGCGTGAAAAAATAAATAATGATGATGGATATTACTGGTCGTGGAGAACACTCACTTTGGAACAAACCTCAGATGTCATTCCCACCGACCAGAAGTGAATCATCCTCAGCACGAACTGACGATGAAAAGGCCGAAACATTTGCTGTGCATCTGGCCGAAATATTCAAGCCAAATGGAAAAGGGACTGAATTGAACAAAATACTCGGTCAAGATATCCAACCTATGAAGCCACTGCGGGCACCTGGCGGGCCCCTGGCGGGCACCTGGCGGGCACTGACCTGGTTGGCGAGCAGCAGGCAGCAGAGCGGCGTGAGGGCGGCGGCGCGGCGGCGCTGCAGGGCGGCGGCCGCGCGCACGAGGGCGGCGCGCACGCCCGCGTCGCTGTGGTTGGCCAGCACCACCAGGCACTCCGCCTGGATGGCCGTGGCCGCCGCCTGAGGGACGCGCACCCCACGCATACGTTATTATACTCTTTATAGTCATATATTTACAGTAGACATTTAACCAACACATTATTACAATATACATTTAAAAGATTTACACAACAAATTTTGGGCAAGAAGATCACTCGAATGTTGCATTTGGAAACCTTGGATGTCTCACTAGGATTCCCTGTGCGGAGATAGCCAAGGATTAGGATAAGTGAGCGACTTACATTACTTTTGCTTGATAATGAAACAAGACAATAGTTTGTGGATTCCACGTATTTTGGATAAAAAGTATTTGGAGTAGCACACTTACATTTAAAAAAAATCAATAGACGTGATTGTTATAATATATTTAAATTATATATAATAATTGTAGACATAAGTAAAAATTATAATGTAGACCACATATATAGATAAAATTAATAAATATAGCTACGTGTATATATGTACTGTCACTTTTATACGATTGTTCATTGTGTTTTATTTTTCGTGCCAATATAATATATATAATAAAACATTTTATTAATATATTATATATTAAATAATTTACTTAGCTTACTTTTGGTGTGCTTAGTAAACGTTAATGTTCGTTTTGTGCCTTGGCAAACTGAATCATCAAAATCCATTCATAGTTGACATATACATACTTTTTAGAAGTCGTGTGTGTGCGAATGTGTGATGTAAACAAAATGGGTACCTGAGCGAATGTATCATCAGGCAAGGCCACAATGGCGTCCCGCAGCAGCAGCAGCAGCCCCTCGCAGGCCTGCCAGCCCGGCTCGGCGCCCGCGCGCAGCTGCCGGCCCGCCTGCAGCGCGTCCGCGGGTCAGTGTAATAGTAAGTGCATATGTTTCAGAACCTTCAATACGAAGGAGCTGATGTGCTCTTGAATAGTGAAGCCGTGGACCCCGTCCACTGAGCCGTATCGCTATTGACTCTAGATTACAGCGAGGACCTCATATTGATGGATTGGCGAATGGACTCGAGATCGGCAGCTTTACCGATTAAGAAAATTAAATGTCGTAGTAATGACCTATGGTATTATTAATGATTTTGTAGGCCTAAACTTACTACGCTTGTAATGCATTGAGTCCGCAATTCTTTCATAGGACAACTTTTACGAGTACAATGTTCTTTAATACAATTTCCGGCCTATTTCAAAAATATCAATGTAACAAATAAATAACTATGAATTTGTATTTTTTTATTTGGAAAAAATCAAGAAGTGTGCGTGTGCGTGTGCGTGTGCGTGTGCGCGCTGACCTGGTGTGCGCCGGCTGAGTACACGTCGTTAGTTGTAGGGGGTTCTATTACTACGAAGTCGGCGTCCTCGCCCGCGTCCTCCTTCTCGCCCTCCCTCTCGCCCTCCCCGGCGCCCTCTCTGGCGTCCTCCGCGCTTTTCTCTTCAATTAAATTGAGGTTGTTTTAAAATTATTTTTAACTTGCCTTTATATCAATAAGTCAATAAAGGCGTCATTTATTTCATATTTATATTTGTGTATCACTCACCGGTGGCACCGTCGGATGTCTCCGATGTCGATGACAACTTCTGTCTAAAAAAATTAAATTAAAATTAATTTAAAAGCGGAGTCTTATTTTTAAGATAAAAATTGATTTTAAAAATGAATAATATAATGATGACCTGTTCTCTTTAATCCGCATATTGATGAGCGCTTTGATCTGCTTGTCGCAGTCGGCGTCGGCCTCCTCCGATACGCTGGACGAGCTGGACATTTCCATCGAGTCGTAGTACCTAGTATATGTTTATTTTATTGTTTTATAAAGGAGCATTAGTTTTAGGTTTTATATCATTATATCGTTAAGAGGAGAGACTTATGCTTAAAGTTTATATGGAGAACGAATGTAGAGCAAGAGTAACGTATTTTAATACTGGTTGATTACAAATAAACAATGTTACCTTCGATTATCCGGCACCGAGGACTTCTTCCTCTTACTGATAAAATTCATAAAATTGAATTCACTGGATTCCGGCGTATCCGTCGTTAGTAAAAAATAGAAATTAGCTCTCGAATGCGTCACGAAGGTATCGCTCGCTTGATGCATGAGAAGCAAGAAATCGCACAGCATGGCCAAGTGACCCAGCAGTGGCGGCTCGCCCAGCAGCGCCCGCACCAGCCCCACCAGCTCCCTGCTGGCCGCGCCGCTGAGCGCCGGCCGCTCTGATGTGAGGAACCGCTCCTGGGGAGAAGCCGGTCGCTGTGTAAGTTTAGTTATAGACAAGAAAACTTATGTTAAAACGCATTAACAAAATAGCTAATATAATTCTTACAAGCACATAGTAAAAATGTGACAAAATAAGTAGTTTTACGCTGTCCCTCACAGTAGATAGAGTAGAGTAGGGGTCGATAGAGAGAACCTAGTGTCCTGCCATAAACACGCCATTCTCCGCTTTCTGTCCGAAATTGATAGTTTCGTTTTGTTTTCGTATAAATCTCACCTTGCAAGCCAATAGCAAATGTCGTAGCAAATCAACACGACAAGCTTGATAATGGTTAAAAGTTCTATAAGCACCACCGAGCGCCACGCGCAGCGCCGCCAGCGCCACCACCCACGCGGAGTCGCGCCCGCCGCCACCACCGCCGCCCGCCACCTGCCACGGCACCTCCTGCGAGTCGGGAGGGACAGTTTTGAGCAATGTCATGTCATGAAAAAATCTATGTCTTTCAAAAGAATAGCTTAAATTGTATAAAATCATTTAACTTTGACAATACTCATTACAAACTTAATAAAAACTAAAGATGACTAAACACGTAAACATGTAAACATGACAACGCACGCACCTCGTCGGTGTCGAAGCACCGCCAAGCCTGCATGAGCAGCAGCAGCAGGCGCGGCTCCCGCAGCACGGCGTCCGCGCGCGCCGCCAGCAGCACGCCCGCGCCGCCGCCGCGCAGCACGGGCGCGCCCAGCGCCGCCGCCAGCACCGCCTGCAGCACGCGCGGCGACACGCGGCACCGCGGCGACGCCAGCACGGGCGGCAGCAGGTCCAGCGCGCCGCCCAGCAGCTGCGCGTGCAGCCGCGCGTCCGCGCCGCACGCCTGCAGCGCCACGCTCAGCGCCTCCGCCTGCTGCGCCGCCGAGCCGTCCAGCTCCACCACCTGGCAGTGTCCCATAATGAAAATGTAACACGATAAAAGCGAAAAGAGCACGTGGACGTCTCCACTGAAGGAGCAGGACTAGTAATATAACAATATTTGGCACGTAGTCACCCTCGCAAACAGGTACACGAGCAGCTCGGCGCCGCCCAGCTGCAGCAGCGCGGGCGCGAAGCCGCCGCGCAGGAGTACGCGCGGCGCGCCCGCCCAGGCCACGCGCAGCGGCTCCGGCGCCTCGAGCGCGCCCGCCGCCGCCGCCGCCGCCGCGCGCGTCCCGAACACTGCCGACGCGAGACAGGAGTGTTAGTCGTGCCGAGCGCACCGCGAGACGTGCGACCCCCCGCGCTGTCGCGAGGCAACTGACCGGTAGGCACGGCGGACGCCTGGTGATACAAGCACATGGTGTCCGGGGAGTGCGCGAAGAACGTCACCAGTAGATTTTCATGCAGGTCTCGCAGCGTCTGGCTCGACACCTCGTACACCTGGCGGAGAGAGAGGTGCAGTGACACGACAAAGCAGCGGACGTGGGTTGATTCGTTATATGAAACGGTTTTAGATTCAAGCCTCATTCGAAAAAAAAAATCATATACCATTTTTACTTCTGCAGCTTATTTATATAGTGCGTAGATGACTATGTAGGAATTCGTCTTCTCGTCATGCTATCGTACATAGAGGACATACGAGTGAAAAAATAAGTTAATTTAAAAATGTTACCACTCTCTCTCGGAGGACCTTTCCAGTAGCTATATGAGAATAAAGCTAATTATCCCTATAAATATAATATATAAATATCCGAAATATAAATATCCGAATAAAGCTAATTAAAAAATCCCTTACCGCGTCCCAGTCGATATCTAGTTCCAGCAATTCCGGAGTAATGATAGAGGGAAAATGAGCTGTCTCACAGGGAATCTGAAACGACATGTTCGTTATAATATGCATTTCGATAAGAATAAATGAATAAAGAAATAAGATCACCTACACACACATCATATACGCTGTACGTACCTGACACGGCTGGTCGGGCCCGTGCGCCGCCACGTGCAGCGCGGCCGCGGCGTTCAGCACCGGCCGGCGGTACACGCGCACCGTGCCCATCTGCAGGCCTCCGCCCCCCGCGCCTCCGCCCTCCGCGCCCGCGCTCGCGCCGCCGCCCCCCGCGTGCCCCAGCAGCACCGTGCTGGGCGTGGCTTTACGCACTAAGATGCCTGCGGAGTCATTCATTCGAGCCCTGAACGCTGCGTACTATGACATCTTATCAGATAGCGAGTCGTCTATTGTATTTTACCAAGTCTCATTGAAAGTTAAAGTTGACTTTTACTTATGTACTACAAGGCATAAGAAAGAATGCGTATTTTTTATCCATAATATTTTTAAACGCTTCAAAATATATAAAGGCTCGTCCGCTATCGATTTCGCCACGCGGCATATCGTGCGCATAAGATCGCGTGTACACTATATAATAATATTAAGACGACATTTACCTTGTACGGGGAGCGATAGCGTTTCGCACTCTCGACCGTTGATGTATATAGTGACCTGGAAACGAATACATTTATGAAATATTGGAATGGACAAGTAACATTCGACGTTGCGGTGGATGCACCTGCACGTGGATGCGGCGCCGGTGCACGCGCTCCGCCACGCGCAGCGCCAGACAGGCCCAGGCGCGCGGCAGGCGGGCGGCGGCGCGCGCGCCCGACACCGCGCGGTTGGCGCCCGCCTCGGGCCGGCTCAGCCGCGCGCTCACCGCGCCTGCGACACGAGCGGACGCCGTGAGCTCAGCACGTCAGAGTACACAGACACAGACACAGCACAGACAGAGGTGCCGAGGTGCGCTTACCGTCGCCGGGGTCGACCCACAGCTCGAACATGAGCGAGTCGTGCCCGATGGAGAACACGTGCATGAGCTCGGCGCGCTCGGCCGCGTGGTCCCTCTGCGCAGGCTCCGCGCGCGCGTTGTCGTCCGGGTCGGGCGGGTCGTCTTGCCATTCCTCCGTTTCGTCTGTCCGTTGTATGAACAAATATTATTCTTAATTTACGGCCATATCTGGTATCGATTTGGTCGACACACGGAGAACGGAGTGTCTCAATACTAGACTCTCTCTCGTAATACGTTCCTCATATGTCAATTTAAAAGTGAAAATATAATTTATAATAGAACCATAAAATAATAAGAACATAAACATAAATACGTTTAAAGTGTCCCTCACCCAAGTCCCCGCGTCGCGGCCGCCGCGCGCCACACTGCGGCGGGTCGCGCTTCAGCCACATGGTGACGGCGAACCCTTGCAGCCACGGCGCCCAGCCCGCGGAGCCCAACGCCGCACGCGCCGCGCCGCAAGACCACGGGGATAATATACCTGTATTCATGTATTAATAAGTATCCAACTGTTATATGATCCATAGATAGCTAATGTACCAAAAAAATCATCCGCTATCAGAAGCAATCACTTCTTTAATCGAGGAACTTTCTGCTCACACAGTTCAAAACGTGGCCATTCCATCTCAGGCGATGCTCTTGGAGCTTATTCGCTACGTTACGAATTCCAAGACTATCTGGAATTAATGTGTTACGGATGCGGTCAGACATAACGGCTGGTCGGGGAGCAAGCCATGTAGTCGGTCTTTAAGTAGTTTAGTTTAAGCTTATGGTTCTCGAGCGAAGAGCGAGGTTCTCTGCAGGGGGCAGACGTTCACTCTATGCATTAGTCGGCTATTCTCAATGAGTGCTGTGTCGTTGGCCCAAATCAACAGCCACGGAGGTACTAGGTGTTAGCCGACAGTTTCTACCACTTTATTAAATAAAAGGGTTTGGTGTCGCTAACTCTATATAAGCCTCTATATAAAATAATGTCAATATAACTACTACTGAAAATGGCTTGGATCATTATCAAAGGCTTTCTGCGTATCTGAACAGGCCGCATACAGAGTTGTACTTTTTCTCTGTATACTTCCATTTACGTTCTGACGGCAAAAATGGCGTCTATAGTACCTGATCCTGGCTGAAATCCTTGCGACGCTTTATCCCGAGCACGAGCCAATTTGTATATACGATTTTTTTTGAAATTTATTATGAAGTGGTGATTAATTTTCACTGAGGGTTCTTGCTACAGTGCTTTCGCTGGCACGATTCGTTGCTATGTACTCCAGTCTGTCTTCGGGTATGTAAGATGACTTCCTTAAACGCAGTCTTCTTGCTAAGGAAAAATAGTATAATACGTAAAGTGTGAAATTTACCAGCACGTATATGTGAATAGCGCAGTCGCCGCGCTGCCTGCTCGGCCTGCTGCGAGAATGACGGCGCCATCGGCTCGTCCGTTACGAAGTCTTCTGCAATATTTATGGAAAAACCATCAATGTAGCAGCGGATCAAATACTGATCTACTATTGAATATTTTATAAGTATATAATATATTTATACTTTGAGCATAATAATATATAGCAATTCACGTTTAAATATGTAAATGTATCGATTTCAGGCAAAAGTCACTTCGAAATGAAGGGCACCCTCTACACACTACGCAGTTGTACACATTACGCACCAGGCTCGGGCACCACCGGGTACAGCAGCGCGCAGTCGGGCCCGGCGGGCTCGCGCGGGGCCGCCACGCGGCGCAGCGCCGGCAGCAGCAGCGCCAGCGGCGGCCGCTCCGCCGCGAACAGGCGCAGCAGGGCGGCCACATCGCACGCCGACACGCCGCACGCGCTCACCGCGCCCACCAGCTCCAGCACGCTGCGTTGTAGCTCGGCGTAGTGCGGGCGGTCGCGCGCCAGCAGGCGGGCGGCGGGCGCGGCGGGCGCGGGGGGCGCGGGGGGCGCGGCGGGCGCGAGCAGGCGCGCGAGCAGGCGCGCAGGCGGCGCGGCGCGGGCGGCCCAGGCGCGCGCCAGCCCCGCGCACACGCGCCCCACCTCCGCCGCCTGCCGCTCGTCGCACGCGTCCTGGGAGAGCACCCTGCGACGCAAGTCATCGCGATTAACATCATTGTCTTATAAATGCGTAGCGATCTATATATATATATATATATATATATATATATATATATATATATATATATATATATATATATATATATATATATATATATATATATATATATATATATATATATATATATATTGTCTGATGATGTATGTCGATGTCATAGTACTCATCGACGAGAACCGACTGATACTGGAGCGTAAAGTGCGCTTGAGAACGGTGGTTTTAAACTGAATGTGTCGAAGACCGAGTACATGGCTTGCGGGAATCCGGACTCGAGCACCATCCATATCGGGCCTGAACCAGCCGTTAAGTCGGAGAAGTTTAAGTACCTTGAATCCGTTATGCATGAGTCTGGAGGCATCCACCACGACATCCATGCCCGTATAAACGATGCCTGGGCCAAATGGCGGGAGGTCACTGGCGTAGTCTGCGATAGCAGAATACCGCCCAAGCTCAAGGAACTGATATACAAGAGCATTATACGACCAGTTCTTTTATACGGCAGCGAATGTTGGCCAACATTATCTCACGCAACACATTCATTCGAGGTAGTCTTGGGGTCCGTGACGTAGTGGATAAGCTCCAAGAGCGTCGCCTGAGATGGTATGGCCATGTTATGCGCCGACCTGAGAACTATGTCAGAAGGAAGTGCCTTGACATGTCTATCCCTGGAGTTAGACTACCGGACGCCCAAGGAAGCGATAGCTGGATGTCGTGACGCAGGACATGAGAGCCAATAGATTGTCTACTGAGGATGTTAAAAACCGTGCAAAGTGGAGTAAGCTTAGTCGGAAGGCAGGCAGGAAGGCAGGAAGGAAGACCCTGGCAAACGAAGCCGGGACTAATACCAAGAAGAAGAATATATATATATATATATATATATATATATATATATATATATATATATATATATATATATATATATATATATATATATATATATATATATATATATATATATGTGACGTGGTTCTAAATCCAATATGGCGGACCATACACGAAGGTGGAATAGTTATTTTTAATCCACTTCTACAATATAGGTATCAAAATGGCTTGTTGAGAGTAACTTGAAATAACTAAAAAGTAAATAATAAGCATTTAAACTTAGCAATTTTAATATAATTAAATTGGGACTAGTTTATTTACACAAGTAAATCGCGCTACAAGATTTTCTTATCATGTTACTTGTGTATAATGAGGTTAGAAGTTGATTTAAAAGGAAAAGTATATTTCCTTATTTTTTGAGCGTTTAAATAAAAGGGTTTTTTTTTTCAAATAAGATATTTCTTCAAATTTATTCGTCGGTTCATGATTGTCAATAAAGTAATACTTACTTGTCGATGAGCTGCGACAGTATATCGACAACAATAATGCACAGCTCTGGATGGGCCAGCTGCGCGTCCGCGCCCGCCGCGCCCACCGCGCCCACCCCGCCCACCGCACCCACCGCGCCCACCCCGCCCGGCAGCTGGGAGTCTGCGGGAAATACAGGTGAAACAACAGTTCATTCAGAGGTCTTCAGCACTCCTAGTAGCGTTGTTAGTTCAAGTAACCGGAATATACAATTACATAAAGCATATAATATCGCTGCCCGTGTCTAACAAAAATGCCTTACGCAACATCAAAATTTTCTTACATCATAGTTCTGATTATTATTTTTATAAGTACTTTTATAAGTAATATAGTATATACATACATATATTTTAGTGACAATTTAAGAAGTTTTGATGATTTTTTTTAAAGTGTTAGAAAAGGATAGAAGATATACTTAAAGAAAACATAAAAATTTGAACGCGTGGACGGTTTCCATGAGGCGCGGGTTCAAATCCCGCTGCATTAAAATTTTTATGTTTTCTTTAAGTATTTTTTCTATCCTTAGTGTGGATTAACACTTTCAAAATGTCATCAAAATATTTAATAAAAATAGCATTCTCTCTTGCCAAATGATCGTTCTTTGTAATAATCTTTGGATAGCGGAAATTTGAAAAAATCTCCCTATAGAGCTAACAACATAATAAGTTGTACAAAATATATAAGAATTTCGACGCAGCGTGAGGAAGAACGCATGGCGCGAGTGCTCAGAGCGCCTCGACGGTTTCCATGAGGCGCGGGTTCAAATCCCACTGCGTTCAAATTTTTATATGTTTTCTTTAAGTAATTTAAGAAGTTTTTATTGTAACAAATTGTCACATTGTTTGGTATGTTTATGATTAAGCGAAATAAATTCCTTTTACCAGGAAGATGATACTTCTGTTCTATTTTTGTTTACCTATCTAATATTTTATATATGGTATGACAAAATTTACAATACCGTTGCAGATTATTATCTTCTTTTGATAGAGAAATTTACACTTACATGTAACATTATCCAATATGGACAATGATTCTGACAATTTCTGAGACTTCAAACTCGCTGCTATATCCAGTTTACTTATCTCGACGTCAGCCTGTGAAAGATATTCAATAAATCAATTATAATAATACATTATGTTTTTCATAATTTATAGCAAAGATCTAATTATACGCGTTGGTGGTATTTTGTACTTAATTATCAAAAAATAAATAACTGCAAATATATATTTTATTTCACAATCAGGCCGTATCCCGCACACAGTAGAGTAGGCTGAGGGGACCTAGTGATAAGACATTCTGTTTACCGCCTTTCGAGTTATAGCGTTGTTTTCAGATCATTTCAAGAATGAGGCATACCTAGTTAGTAAACAACGTTGATATAATATTTTATTCTAGGCTGTGGTTACTTTAATCGTATTAACCTTCTGTTACTACTCACTAATGACATAATAACTAGCTTGGTGAAGTTATTATTTTGTTTAGTTTCCCATTCAACGAGTATTTAATAAGGGTTTGTAATATATGTAGATCTGTTATAAGAAAATTATCGGTGAGGCAAATTGATTACGCCATAGTAGTGCTTTTGGCACCTGCCACTGTTCTGGATAGTTGTAGTTCCTTCCTTCTCAGCAAAATGTATTGAGTGTCCAAATAGAGAAGTTAGACATGTGTCAATAACGCTGAGCCACTTCCTTCTAACGGGGTTTTACTTAAATGTCTATAATAACATATTAACAATCGAAATAAGTTGTATATAAGAATTTCGACGCAGCTTAATAAGAAAATACCTTTGGTTTAATCGGAGTCATGTTTTGGAGTTTCGTTATGTTTTTCAAAATAAATATATTCTTGCAGGGATTGGTTTATATTATGTATGAATAAATATAAATACTAGGAATTAGCGTTTGGATATAGAAGAGCTGTGTACAGAGTAATGTTCGGATAGAGAAATATTTGGTGACTCTCCGTGTTAGTACAGTACAGTAGAGACATGTGAAAAAAGTGAAAGTATGAGATAATAAGATATTATCTACTAGATCGAATAATAAGAATTTTATATAATTAAATTATTATGTGTTGTTATTATTACTACTACTAGTGCTTCTTTAAATTAACACGGTAGTAATCGTACTTGTCATTAATTTCAAAGAATTCAAAGTAAGTATGTCAAAAAAACAAACACATTAAAATGGTCTTAAGCGTCATTCACGCGCTCCGTAAAATAAATCCCGCTATGTTATAGTTTGACTCGTAATAACAAGACGATAAGTCAGTAGTTGTCATACATTTTTTTGGCCTTTACTCTGACACCCACGTCATTATATAGCTTTGAAAATCATTCATAAACAATTCAGGTTTAGGTACTGCATGTCTATTCGTATATAGATAATATATTATGCATATATGTATTAAACAAATTTTTACCCGTTTTCATTACAAATAATGGAAAAATTTCAGAGAGATTTCATTACAATTACAAATAATAGATGGAAAAATCGATTTTTTTTTATTTCTTATATCTTCTTCTTCCGATTGGCATTAGTCTCTGCTTCGTTTACCTGGTTCTGCCTTCTGACTCAACTTCCTCCACTTTGCTCGATCTTGGACATCCTCAATGGACAATCCATTGGCTCTCATGTCCTGCGCCACGGCATCCAGCCATCGCTTCCTTAGGCGTTCAGGTGGTCTAACTCCAGGGATTGACATGTCAAGGCACTTTCCTTCGACATAGTTCTTAGATCGGCGCATAACGTGGCCATATCATCTCAGGCGACGCTTTTGGAGGGAGAGACCCCAAGACTAACTCGAATGAATGTGTTGCGTATTGCGGATGTGGCATCATTCCAGTTTTCAAGATACGGTTAAACAGGTCGGCAAGTATAAGTACACCAAGAGAGGCCAACGATCTCCATCGGGACCTCCATCCTCGATCCGGATGTCGTCAGGTCCTACCGCTATTCCGTTCTTCATCCGTCGAAGAAAGTCACGAGTTTTGTCAAGGGTCATTAGAGCAACAAGTCTGAGATTAGAGGTAATTCAGGAGGAAAACTACAAGAGTGCGGAGTGTTCAGCAGCTCCTTGAAGTTTCCTATATCTATAATATTTAATAATATATTATGTACTTTAAAATGCAACTACTTTTTTTGATGCGAAATCTATAATAAAGATATTACTTTTATTTCCTACCTTGAAAGAAATGAAAGTAATATTCGTTTGTTATATTAAAAAAAAGCTCCAACTCGCGGCAACTTTGAAAGTTGAAACTGGAAAACCTTGTTGCCAAAAACTTTTGCATAAATTATGCTAAGCATAATATACCGTCACCGTCTCCGTCACCATCACCCTCACTGTCACCGTCACACCCACTGCCCTATTATTTTTATTTATCGACTCTGGATACGTGGATGGTACCTGTTATATTTCTATAAAATAATTCATTTGTAATGAATTTCAGCAATTCTTGTTAAACAATATTAAAATTTAAAAACGTCTGCGGAAACGGAAACGTTGAAATATATATATTTTTTAAATAGACATTATATTTTATAATATTATTATACCACAGTTACAATTCAATGTAACATGTTACATTTATGTACAATGTTACATTTTTAAATAAAACACTATCCGTCAACTTTAAGTAACCGTAGATACCATAGATAAGAACCGGTAGATTTTTTGACGTTTAACAGTTGACCTACGCTTATTTTTAATAAAATTGCTTAATTTTTATTTTACTTAATACTTTGTTGATAGCCTTTAAAATAAAATTAATAGAATAGAATCAAGGAATGACTTCCAAAAAACGTTACGGGTATAAATTTTTTTATCTTTTATAGTAAGATTAAAATGTCAGGAACGAACTACAAAACAATCCCACCAATAAACTTACCAACATACTTAATGATACAAACAAACACACACATATATATATTATAATAAACAAAATATTACCATTACCTCGTAACCGTCGTCGAAACGAGGGTCACTGTGCTCGCTGGCGTAGGGCGCCGCGCTGTCCTCGCTGGACGAGCACTCTGGGGAACTGCTCTCTGATCCGCAATACAGTGGTGGCACCTGATAGAACATGTATGCTTTTATATATTTCATATAAAACACATTTTTATCCACTTTCCATTCATTGTGTCAGATAAGGCTCATGTTAGACTGAACACAACGCGTAACAATGTCTTCCAGATAGGGGTAATTAATACACATGTACAAAATAGATATCGAAACGACGAAATTTATGAATGATTACAATAATAAATAAATTACAGCAGTAAATTCTCTGAACATAAGACATGCTAAGTTTCCAACTGCATTAAGAAGAACAATAAGAGAAATTATTATTGGTGTTTAGTATTGTTTACATTTATCTGAATGCTTTCCAAGTCAGATAGAGCTCAGCTACCCCAGATCAAAATGATTTTGTAAGATGCGGTAAAACACCTAAAAGCAAAGCAATATAACAACCAACAAACAATGGATAGTTTGTATAAGCCTTACTCAATTTTCATTTCATCAGCTCTTGATTAGGCTCTCATGATGGACATACATGAGAAACCGTACAGAATCTCTGAAGATATTAATATTTCGTCACCAAGACCATTATTTTCCATTTATCTAGAAGTATAAAACGTGCAATACTGATAAAACTCACAGTTCTATTGGGAACAAATATCCCGAAAGATCATAATTCTAATGTAAGCAAGTACGTACTTCAAACTTACGAACGAACTACCCAGGAATATGTTAGGAGATAATTTGTACGCGGAAAAAGTAGGAGCGAGACATATGATATCGAGATCTTTGTACAGTTTGCTGAAAAATCTCGGCCAATCTAGAACTATCAGCTCATTTCTAGATCGTACTTCGAAAGCGGCACCAGTATTACCATTTTATTGTTGACTGGGTAGAGTCCGAGGAGAGATGAGGCTCGAGCAGTGGAGACGAGCGTTAGCATATATTTTAAAGAGTTTTTACACATTTGAGTCGCATGTCCCAAGCAGTGCTTAGTTCTTAGAGTTCCTGTAACGCGATGGGCACGCTTAGTGATGGGTATGCTAAGGAATTTTTTCTTATTACATGTTTTTCTCGAAACCTGAGAACATTTTCCGGATACCGTTTCACTACTGTTCAAACATTGAAGTTATGGAATCCGTTATACCATGTCACGTAAGACAGTCCAAGTCTTTGAAAAATTAAGAGTTATCTTAGAAAATCCCCACCCCTCATTTATCCTACGGACTGATAACGAGCGTTTAGAGAACATGGACCCCGAAACCGAAAACTAGTTACATTACAAACAAATACAGTACAGAGGTTAGATGTTTGTACATACGTAGTGTATTTATTATTTACATGTATTATCATGCATCCATGACTACATTATTATTTATGTATATATGTATGTATATATGCATATCTTATGTATTCTATTTGATAGTTTTTTTTCCTTGTTGCTTTACACCGCACTATGCCCGCTCTCTTGATATATCCCTCCAATATTTGTATTGGTTGCCTGGGAGAGAACATGTTTAATGATAAGACCTCTTTTGTGCAGATTATAATAAAATGTTGTACCTTGTATCTGTTATTCTCAGTGTGCATTAAAAACTTTTTACGTTATGTTATGTTAAAATAGCTTTGCCGAACCTTTTCAACCTTCCTTCCTTCTTTTCAAAAGGCCGGCAACACACCTGTAACACCTAGATATTGCACGGGGTCGTGAGCGTCGGTGATCACTTGCTAACAGGTGAACCGAACGCTCGTTTTCCTTATCTTTCCCTTAAAAAATAAAAAATAAAAAAAAGAACTCCAAACATATATTCTATAGAATAATTGAAAATTATAAAAAAATTGAAATCTGGTTACAAGACGTAACAACCTCAATATACATTTAATTAGATTCCAATAGCGAGTAGCCAACACGGGCGGTAAACAACTCGGCGGTAATTTTTCGAATAAGCCACTTATCCAATTACTTATAAATAGGTTTCATTCTGTGTAAAATAATATGTCATGGTTAATTATTGTTTCATACGAGATACGAGGCCGCGACTTTAAGTGAGTTAAGACAAAATACTCAGTACCACACTGTATTAAATAAAATAGAAAGCTCTTACAATAGTACATTGAGTTAAGGCTGACTCAGTACAATCAGAAAGTTGCCTTTGGGTTTGGATACAAGTTTCTATTTTATAATAATCCCGAATACAGGTTTTACAGAACCCGTCCCAGGACGCGATCGATACGGCGAAATATCATGTATATACGCGTATTCTTACAACAAGTGAGAGTTAGAAATGAGCTATTAGCCGAGGAAATACCTCGATTACAAATGTGAATATGTATATTTAGTTATCATAGACGAATATAGTCCGTTCAATAGTAATTATGTTAGGATAAGAGAAAATCTTTACATATTACCTCAAATAGGAAGAACCCGTATTTTCATTCATAATATTATTATATTTGTGCCTTTATGATTCTGATATGGTATGGGACTCTCGACTTAATTGTTCTGTAATTACATCATTTACTTCTTATCGATGATCACGTAATGAACGAATATAGAAGTTAAACGAAACAAATCACAATATGTACTTGCACATCAACTCAATAGTATACGGTTATATACGCTCGTATGGAGGCAGGCGATGCGAAGCGGCGCCCTCAAAATCCCAAATGTCTTTAAAATTATTTAATTAAGTAATAAGTTATAGCACTTAATCACAAGTCGGGCGCAGCAAATTTCATTTTTTATTTTTATTTTGATTACTTAGATTTATAAAATGCATTGCCTTAATTGTGTTTTTATAAAAATCACAACACAACACCTTAGATCACTTTGATGTCTGTCTGTTTGTCTGCTAGTAACTTAAGTATTTTTTTCGGAAAAGCGTGGAAATATCAAGTTCAAATTAATATTAATTACTCAGGTCTACAGTCCATTGGAGTGGAAAAAAATCAAGCATCTTAGCTGTGATCAAAATGTGCGGCCACATATTGAGGCACTCGCAAGGTAATGAACACCAAGAACTCCCCAACAAATTTAAGAAAACTCCGATGAGTGATAATTGACAGTTATATTAAAGAAAAATATCATAATTTTTTTTTCAATTCCATGTAAAATAAGTGCAACCGTTTGCATTTATTTGTACCGTTTGCAGCCGTTGGCCGATGTGCTTTTTATTCATTCACAAGTAAAACATTATAGTATTTAGCGCTACATTTTTCACGGCCCTAAATGTGAGCGATACTCGTCTTAACCGACTAGAAATAATGTATTATGAAAATAATCATTCTACAAAGTATGTATTCAATAAAATACTGATGTTGAATGTACGAGCAGTACTCACATATACTCGTACGTATGGCTCGTATAAATCAAACGACAAGTCTAATTTACATAAATGTGAGAATGGAAAATATTGTGAAATTGTCATCCCACATCGTCCATATCGTATATAGAGTCTATGTCTAGATGTCTATCGCAATGTTCACATTATGTACATTTCAATACACAGTTAAAACTTGTTTAACGGTCTACTCCAATCCAACTGCCGAAGATGTTAAATTGAAGTAAATAATTTGTAATCTCTTATAACAGGTCTAGATTCAAGAGGCGTCTGAATAGGGATGTAAGCATTCAGTTTAAATCATAGAGATGTTTTGTAGCTTGTAATATTGGCAATAATAATGTAAAGTACTTCATGCATGTCTTTTAAAATATACGATCGTGCTTACATTCATAAAATATAAGTCAACTGCATATTTGTAGAGGAAATTATTCCTTAATGAATGACTTGTCCATTGATAGATTTAATTACATGTAGAGACGCGAAAAATAGTTGAGTAGTGCGTTTCCTATTTTTTTATTTTAAATAAAAACTTATTTTTGACAAAGAGTTAAGTCATCAACACCCACACCACGCCTATTGAGTAGAAATTCTTGAGCCATCTCATTTAAAAACTAGATGAACAAGTTTCAAGGAAGCTAGTGACATTTTTTCTGAATACGGACTTCCATATATATTCATACAAATAAATAAAATTACAACAGTCTGTTTGTGATATCAGAATAACTATGTCTTTTCAAGTGCAACTCGTTATTTACTGTCGATCTTTATGTTTGTCCGGATTAATCTCCCGATCAGCTAAACCAATTTTTATTGTACTTTTACTGGAAGATAGAGGAAGTTGTGGAGCAAAACAGGGCTTTATCCCGAAATTTGCATTTTCCATGCGCTATTTTCTAACACTCAGGTAAAATTTTTCATAAAAAAAACATAATTTTGACTTATCTATTTCACCTAGACTCATTTATCATAGAGTGATTCAAAAAGAAGAATGAAATGTCCAATATATGCATATTATATTAGAGTAACTCCGAAAGCGTCGATGATTTTTGATATTTTATATTTCGTGTAATGCTATACATACATTGTGGTATTAATTATGAAGGTTATTTAGTTATTAAAGCATATTTGTATCTATATCTAGCAAGCTGTGAAGCAAATGGGGTCTTTATAAAATGCTTGAAGTAGTATTTTATACAGTTAGTTAGGTTCTATCACAATTATTCAAAGAAGAAGAAAATATGAGAAAACCACACAAATATGTAAATTAAATATAAGATGGTAGAAAAAAATATTTCGGCCAACACACAGTTTTCTCCAATTTATTAAGCTACAGACAGATTCATATATTCAAATAAGTAATTCAAACGATTTAAACAATTGAAAATTTCGTACATTTATTTAGGTTTTCAAGTATTTTCGTTAAGTAATAATGTCATTGTATAAATAGTACATGAAATTGCAATTTATAAATAAAAGTATACGTTTTTGTTTTGATTCATACAACTAACTTTAGATAACACCAAGTATTTTATTAAAATACAGAGCCGCAGTCTCACCTTGCTTTTGCTTATTGATAACAGTAACAATTTATATTTTGTCAATAATATTATATTCGTTACAAACGACATTGAATTTTTAACGAGTAATTTAGTATGTATAATGAACATCTCACAGTTATTATAATTATTATGCTAATATAGGAACTTTCCAATCTTGGCCTATTAGCAACGCTTACTAAAGACCATGCGCTTCGAGCCATTATCTTTAATGTGACTGTTACAATATCAGTCATTTAACAAATGATACAGGATATGATTGTAAAACATGTACACTTTCTTGGCGCTTTCTACTTGTCCGTCCACTTGTTAAATAATTAATGGTATGTATTGTAATACCTAGTACTAGTACATCTCGAACTTTAATTATCCACCTTAATTGGTCCTCCTATACACATACAAGCCTATATAGGACTTCGGTCCCGACTGGCCGCACTTACCGCAATGGGGACTCCGTTTACAGGGGACTCCTCAATCCGAGACATTGCGACACTTTCACGGGCACATTCACAAAACAAATATTAACAAAACTAGTGTTGTGTTGTAGACGAATAGTATCTATTGGGTAAACTGGTTTAAGGCTGAGCCATTAGCCAGCTATTTTAGATTTCACAACACTTAATAACGGAGCGCCGCGCCGTGCGGCAACACTTCTCACGGATTCAACGAATAGTATAGTATAATATATCGTAGTCGCACAGTAGCACCGTCGCACAGTGGCACAGTCGCACAGTCGCGCGCGCGTGCGCAGTGGACGGAGGCCGCGCTGTCAGTGTGTAACAGGTTGTAAAACCCGACCGGTCCTAATAGCGTTAGATCGTTATCTTCCGGTATTTTGGGTCTGACAGTGATATTTAGAAACGAAAATATCTAGTGAATTGTAATAGCTCGTCAATTGTCAATAGCTGAATGTTGCATAATATTGTAGTTTTATTTTTATTTTAATCACATAAGAGACGTAATATTTCATAAATGTTATGAGTACGTGCGTCCACCGTACGTACGGGTGCACCGTGCAACTTTGATAAGCACTCTCGTACTCTACATTACAATTACTTTTTTAAATTATTGCCGTTACAAATTGATATAATCCTAATAACGGTGTTTATGAACAGAAATTTGTACACACTATTAATATATAATATTTATATATAAACACATTAAACTGGTTGAAATAAAGTGATTGAAACAATGATGTGCGACTGACATAATATGTAGTTCCGCTTTACTTTTACATCCCATTAGCTCGGTTGTATAAATTACTAAAGTACGAACGGCGAGGTAGTTTTAGGCTTATCTTACATAAGAATATAAAGAATAAGGTGTAGAATGTCCACGACGCGACCTTGGGAGTCAATCCGTTTGCCGTTAACATATTAAGAAACAAATAAAAAGGAGCAACATGTTTGTCTCATTTCGCAGTCAGATTAGTATTTATAAATATCGGATTAATATTTTATTTATGTAAATGCAACCTTATCGAATTATTTAAGGATTTTAAAAAATACATTTTATTGGTAAGTATTATGATCAGATGTTTAATAAGATTATTATACATTTGAAATAAATTTATAAACGAGTATTTGTTATGATAAGTTTAAAATTAAAAAAAAATCTAAACAGTTGTTAAAATTGTTCATATGAATTTAAAAACAAAAAATTAAGTAGGTAGTAGTAAAAATTATTTATTACTACAGAGATGCTAACAGCGTAATAAGTTGTATAAAACATATAAGAATTTCGACGCAGCGTGAGAAAGAACGCATGGCGCGGGTGGTCAGATCGCTTGGACGGTTTCCATGAGGGTTCAAATCCCGCTGCGATCTAATTTTTATATGTTTTCTTTAAGTATTTTTGCTATCCTTAGTGTGGATTAACACTTCAAAAATCATTAAAATATTTAGTAATTATCTATTTATCGACTCTCGCTTTGTCTCTATAGGAAAAGTGAGCCAAGAACTCGAATGTGACCAACGCCTTTCGGCTGTGCGGTACATCGATAACTCAGTCTAAGTGTCGTCACTTACGCGGACATTCAGCGGAGCGTGCGCCGGCATGGCGACCAGCGCGACACCCACCAGCGTGTCGCACAGCGCGCGCAGGCCGCCGCCCCCGCCCCCGCCGCCCCCGCAGGCGTGCGCGCTCAGCGCCGCGCGCACTATGGCGCCGCTCGTGTCCTTGGAGCGGCCGCTTGTCGCATCTGGACATCGACATCGGACAGATGCATATGGTATCAGGGAAACGGAAATTCTTTATCAAAATAAGGTTTATAGTTATTGAGCAACCAGCTGCACCCGCAACTTCATATATAATAAATAATAAAACATTTATTATGCGGTAGTTTCACACAAAAAATTTAAACTGATATAACTTTTTTTTTATTTTAACCAATTGAAATAAAACAACTCTACATATTAAATGAAGTTTACCATAATATAATAGTGCAAACTGCATTTGAATCGGTTAAGCCGTTCATGACATTAGCGTACACAAACGCATAGACAAATAGATAGAAAATTTCAAACTCATGGCGTTGGATTCATCAATCAATGAATTATAGTTACTTTTCATATATCTTCCATGTACAAACAACGTTCAGTCACATTTCTATTATATGTAAAGATAGAATATTAATTTGCACATAAAACTGAGCAAGAATGAAAATGTGAGAATTCGATTACGATACGATTATTAAATATTACAATATAAATCGTACGTTTCATAAATATTTTTTCTTTTCCCTATGAAAATACTAACGTATAAAAAAAAAGAGAAACGATAATTTTGTTTTTTGTTTGTTTTTGTTGTACCTACATGGTACATATACAATACCATAATACATTTTGAACACGTTTGTTTTTTTTTTAATTTTAAATGCCACAGTACCAACACTGGCTTGTTTTTAAAAAATATTATAAAAATAGTATTTTTATATGAAATTCCTTTTTACTTCGTGATTCTTTTCTTGTCCAAGTGTATGTATATTAATTATTCCAATTTGGTAAATAACATTAAAAAAACATTAATTAGCATTAACGTAAATTACTTTGCTTGTAGCAATAATTATGTTGCAAAAACCAGTTACTTTAAATATAATAGGTACATTTATATGTTTATTAAACATATTTATAGATACAGCACTGTTCAAAAACTACACCAAGATTCTGTCACCTAGAACCTACATAAACGAAAATTTGGCTTGACCATTTATCGCCAAGTGAAATAAAAATACTAGGTATATTTAATATTTACCGAATCAATAATGGACTTTTAATAAACGGGGCAGGGCCGGAAATCCAATGAAGCGTGTAAAGCGTGACGCGGCACGTGCTCACCGACACATCGCAAACCTTACGCGCTAGAAGTCCTCGGCCGAGGAGGAAGCCGGCCGAGCTCCTCCATACATATCTCGTTACGCGCCCTCTTCATTGCAAACGATTAATTACTATACTGCGTAGCAGCTCAATGTACCGCAATACTGAGTCTTGAACTTTAATAAAGGTTAATATCAGTATATGAAATATAAGATATTTATATTCGTATTAGTAATATTACAACATCATTCAAATTACATGTATCGAATAATTGTATTATATTGTTTAAATAACAAGTAAGTTTACTAAGTTATTATTATTACTTGAAAGTAATAACGTTTGAAAAAAAACTTATATTTTATTCATTTTAAGGCTTCAAAGTTCAAGTTGATAGCACATTACTAAAATATAATATGTAATTTAGTCTACAGTACACTGTCTACACGATATTGAACAGTGAAGAAACTTTTAAAATATTGAAATTTAATTTTCGTATTATATATATAAAACAAGACAAACATATAAGTTTAGATATATAATGATACAATATTACACACACACACACACACATACACATATATATATATATATATATATATATATATATATATATATATATATATATATATATATATATATATATATATATATATTTATATATATATATATATATGTATATATATATATATATATATATATATTATATATATATATATATATATATATATATATATATATATACATATATATATATACCTTCCAATCGCACAAAAGTTGACTTTTAATGTATAAAAATATAAAATTGAGGCTATCGAATATCGTGTCAGCGTCACGTCAACGTCAGCGGACTCCTTGACTGTAAGGGAGTTGAATATAATGATTTCCTCGCTCTAATATACACGACGTCTCTATTTTAGGAGAAACACAACTAAAACAACTAAGGCTAAAAACAACAATAGAGGCTACAGGAACCATCACGAAATGTATACATAATATAACCTGACCTACCTACATATTAAGTTTCACAGCCGCACCGCACCTACTCTAATCAAACGTAGGCGATGATCGTTAGACGACTCATTTGCAAAATAACGTATGGAATTTAAGTAAACCGCAACCTATCCAGTTACTCGCGGGCTAGAGTCATGCAGCAAGGAGAGAGATACTTCTCGTAACGTGCTCGGCACTGGAACTCTACGAAACTTAATTATAGCTTAAATTCCAGGAGGATCCAAATCATATCTTGTGTGACGATGTGTATTGTTTATTGTGTGATCGAGAGACCACAAACTAGCAATTAGCATGTTGTCTCTCTTTTACAATATTATAAATTACTATCAAAATAATACGCCATTTATATGAATATATTGCGTCATAGTTTGTTTATCAATTAGATACAAACAAGAAAAACCTAGTATTGAAGTACATTTTGAATAACTCACATTTTTTACACATCAATTATTCGAAGAATTGAATTTTTTAAAAATGTACTAATTAATGTTTAATAAGAAGTTATTTACCAATATAAGAAAAATTCAAACTAACCTGACATCGCAAATTGCACTATTAATAGCGCCTCTACAATTTTGAGTAGCACCTTCATGTCGGCGGGCTCGGCGGGCTCGGCGGGCTCGGCGGGCGCGCACGCCGCGTGCAGCAGCAGGCGCAGCAGCGCGTACCCGCGCAGCACCACGCGCTGGCGCGCCGCGTGCCCGCGCAGCAGCGGGCTGTGCAGACAGAGGCGCGCGCAGCACCGCCAGAAGGCGCACGCGTCGCGGAGCACGGCCCGCGCGTCCGCCGGCCCCGCCCCCGCCCCCGCGCCCTCCCCGTCCCCCGCCGCCGCCCCCGCCTCCGCCGGCGCGTCCGGCGCCAGACCAAGCATTTGTCTCTCCTTGTCGATGCTGCACAGCTCCGCAAATTTCTTGGGCGATAGTTTCGTTTTGTAAACTTCGAAACACTTCTCTGTGGCGTCGGACAGTGACTTGAACAGTATTTGAACAGACGCGAGCGAACCCACCTCTCGAAAGAACGAAAACTCTTCGTTTTCTCTCATCAATTTAAATACTTCCACTATTATTGCCACTTCGAGAATGGCACAGCACTGGTTTGAGAATTCCGGCATCGATATCAATTCCAGCACGTAGCTCAGGCCCCCTTTCTGTATGAACTGCTCGGCGAAGGAAACGGTGCTCAGCAAGCTGGAGATTATGTTCAGACAGGACGACGTCAGGAAGAGCGCCGCCTCCTCCGACCGCATCGCATATCGATGTTTGGCGACGATGAACGTAGGGTAGATGACGCTGAACAGCAGCTCGTACTTCATCTCTTGGCGGCAGCGCGGCGTGACCTTCAGCAGGTGGCTGACGGTCGCGTGCAGCACGCTGTGGTGGTTGTCCAGCTGCAGCAGCGAGTTGTAGTGTATGAGGAAGGCGCAGCGGCTGCGGCGCTCGTCTGCGCGCGCCTCGCACACCGTGCACGGCAGCCGGCGCGTGCCGCTCTGCGAGCCGAACGCCGCGCGCTCCAGCAGGCGCAGGCCCGCGACCGCCGGCGCCGCGCGCGCCAGCACCGCGCGCACCACCGCCTGCGCCAGCAGTGCCGCCGGGAAGCAGCAGCACAGGCCGCAGCGCAGCAGCGCGCGCAGCACACGGCTGCCCGCGCGCGCGCTCTCCAGCAGGCCCGCCAGCGACGCGCACAGCACGGCCACGGCGCAGGAGGCGCGCGGGCCCAGCGCGTCGTGGTGGTGGTGGCGGCCGGCGGCGACACGCGCGCGGCACGCCTTGTGGCGCGCGCGCGGGCACGCCGCCGTGTGCAGCACGTCGCCTCGCACGCGCTTCATGGCGGCCACGAGGCGCGCCACGGCGTCCACGAGCGTGCGCACGAGGGGGGGCGCGGGCGAAGGCGCGCCCGTGGGGGCGGGGGCGGGCGCTGCCTCCAGCATGAGCTCGATGCACTCGCGCAGGAGGCCGCCCTTGAGGCACTCGGCGTAGAGCGCGAACTGCTCGGTGAACTCGCGCAGCTTGTCCACGGACCGACACTGCATAAGGAGGCAATGGAAGAACGCGGTGACCGAGTACGCTATTCCGAACACGAATTTGAGCAAATTTTCCGTTTGATCATTCTTCGTGGACTCCTTGACGACTCCGTTATCAGTTTTGGCGTTATATTTGACACTGGACTTGCAGACGACGTCCTCCAAAAGCCTAAGTAGCATCGGCAAAATTCCGTTACTGATTAATTTGGCACACAAATCGGCATAAATGAGTACTTGATCCAAAGACACCATCAATAACTCAGTTAAGGCTACTTTCACGCTGGAAGTCTCCAGAGGGTCGCTGGTGGCGGAGTTAGGTAGCGACCCGAACTGCAGCGAACATAAGTTCTTGAGAGCAAAGTTTATACACTGCATAGATATCTGCGAGCCCTCGGAGCCGGACAGGCTGCTTTCCGCTTTACACAACTCTTGCAACAGATCCGTTATTAAAAGCGTAAACTCGAAGGTACTAATTTCAGAGTTGATAATTTCCCGATGCTTGTCTGTCATGTAATCATCAGCCTTGGGCTTAACTTTACGCGGCGAGTAGAAAGGATCAGAATAAAGCGAGTTATTTGGATAATCATCGGGCGAGCGAAGCGGGGAGTTGAAATATTCAAAGTCATCGTTCGTCGCACACACTTGAATAGTCATGGACCTGTTGAACATTTGCAGATCATCATTGGAGTCCCCCGAATCCGACGATATTTCAGACTTTTTAACCGATCTCTTGTGCTTTCCATTTGTCTCCGTTCGAGGTCGTCCGTTCATTCTTGACCTGTGCACCAAAATATTCATAGATGTACATATTGTCAACTGTCATTAATATCAAATATGTAATGATAAATATAGTAAGTGTGTTACCTTCCCGACGAGTAACTTTTCTCTGAGGACGTAGCAGAATGATTCGTTCCTGTAACATTACTCGACTTCTGTTTCGACCAAATTCTGCAAGATAAAAATTCCTTTTATATATGTATATATATATATATATATATATATATATATATATATATATATATATATATATATGTGTATGTGTATGTGTATGTGTATGTGTATGTGTATGTGTATGTGTATGTGTATGTGTATGTGTATGTGTATGTGTATGTGTATGTGTATGTGTATGTGTATGTGTATGTGTATGTGTATGTGTATGTGTATGTGTATGTGTATGTGTATGTGTATGTGTATGTGTATGTGTATGTGTATGTGTATGTGTATGTGTATGTGTATGTGTATGTGTATGTGTATGTGTATGTGTATGTGTATGTGTATGTGTATGTGTATGTGTATGTGTATGTGTATGTGTATGTGTATGTGTATGTGTATGTGTATGTGTATGTGTATGTGTATGTGTATGTGTATGTGTATGTGTATGTGTATGTGTATGTGTATGTGTATGTGTATGTGTATGTGTATGTGTATGTGTATGGTATGTGTATATGTATATGTATATGTATATGTGTATATATATATATATATATATATATATATATATATATATATATATATATATATATATAATATATATATATATATCTATATATATATATATATATATATATATATATATATATATATATATACATATATAGATATTCTGTTACTTAAAATGGGTAATAGTGGTAATCGTACCACACTACACCAGTGCACCAGAAATCATGCACAATGCTCTGGCTCTGTCTATCTCCTTCAATAAGAATAGAATCTCACAAAGAAATAGTCTGGTGCAATGTCCGCTTCAGATATAAGTACCTGCTAGAAAACAACTGATGTGTCTGCGGGCGGGGCGCGGGGCGCGGCGCGAGGGGGGCGCCGCCGGGAGGGGGCGAGGGTTTGCCCGAGCACGTCTCGCCGTATACCCATATTAGGACAGAGCTCAGTTGCCGACAACACGACAACCCCTGGGGATGACGGATAGTGGGTTGTATGTGACGGTGACTTGTAAATAACGGTAGGTTAAGCATTATTTTCCATTAAGTTCATTCATCCAACTGAAAACATTCGATTACAATCTGTCACTTGTTAAATTGCCAAATGTTCAAAGGACGTCCTTGATTGGTGAGTTTTCCTGTAGTATGTTCTGTGATCATAGAGTTACAAGTCAAATATACGAGTAAGTCTATATTTTATAAATAATTTTTGTTTTAATTTCAAGTAAAGCTCACACTAATTTCCAGTTATTAGGTCAAATAAAGAAATTCAGAATAACCATGTAAAATAAGTCATTGTGTTATAGCGGAAATAATATATTATTATATATACTTTATTTTTCATTCAGATGATAAGGAGAGGAGATGACTTTTGAAATATTGTTAATAAAAATAGAGAATAGAAGTGGAGAAAGGACGCCGCCTTGAGGAACACCAGCTGTGAGATCTTGCCAAGCTGATGTATTATCATTGGCTTTCACTCATTGCTGGCGACCGAAGAGATAAGAGTGAAACCATTGTATAACTGTAGAAAGAATGTTAACTGCACCAAGAGGAGCAAGAAGTATCAAAATCTACCGAGATTAAAGCACTGCTGAAATCCAGTAGTACTATTGCAGTGGCTTGGTATTATCCATACGAATGTCCTCCGTAACATTCAGCAGCGCTGTAACTGTACATAGAAGATTATTAGTGGAAAAGAAGGAATAAAGTTGATAGTAAATGGCAGTTTCAAGGTCTTTGGATAGGGTAGAAAGAATAGATAGGAATAGGACGATAATCGTAGACATTAGTGGGATTCTAGGTTACAGGCAGGTTTATATTATTATTAATTTTTCTATACAATAATGTTGTTAAACAAGTAATTAATTAAAAAAAGTCTAGCCTAACCTAATTTAATGAATGAAACACTACTTTAAGCGGAATGAATCAAACACGAATGGACATATTTTTTCATTTTTAAAATTGGAAATTTTCTAAATTGTGAACCTGGGACTATCTTCAATTATTTTCATTTCGAAAGTGGCACTTGTATCATTCTTAATTTGGTTAGGTTATTAGCGTTAGTGTATTTATGTCGCATATATATGCATATAATTTAATTCCATATAAATATTTCTAGTATTTTAGAAGTCACTAGCGATATAAGACATTTGATTGTCGACCGAAAATGAAACTGTCTGTTTTTAAAACATACAACATACCCAGTAGTCGATAATTATTATCATCATAAAATTAGAAGTTTACGAGAGCTCAGAATACAAATTATTTATTCGCATTACAGCGATATACAACGGTCAACGGGGTCGAGAACCGCTCGCTAGATACTAAGCTCAAACTACGAACTATCCATATATAGTATATATCCATATTAATATGTTCCACGATGATGTTATGCAATTTTAAACTTTTATTCAATTGGTTACAAGGCGGAGAATAGTTTGGATATCGGTAGGAAAGTACTACATGGTAACTTTGACGTATACATTTAATAAATTTTCTTAAACAGATTTAAATTGATAAATGTACGGTTTCTTACTAGAAGAAATATTTTGACAAGTGTTGTATATACGAGCACCGCGGCGCACTATGGGACAAACCGGCGTTTTCCATGTCATAAATGGTTGGGACAAAACCCGTCTTGATGGTTTTACATTCTTAAATGATAGAGCTATCTGATATAATAGTAACAATATGAAGCGTGATCGGAGCGTACGAGAAAACGTAAAAATATGGAATTACTCCAGGAATATGTAATGGGGCATGTGCATTACACTTATGTGCAAGGTTTACGATCTATAGGAGAATATGATGAAGCCTCGATTGTAAGTATTTTAAGAAATACAGAAAAGGAGGAGAAAAAAGTCATTCTAGGAAACATTTTACGAAGTCCAGATGATGTACCTTCCTATACCAAAGAAGAAGCATTATGTATATATATATTGAAACCGACCTATCCAAAGCTCAATATTCCTACCTGAGGCTGAGATTTGTTGAGAAGAACTTATTTTCTGTATTTCCATTATACCAAATTTTGGCTGAAGCAAAAAGGATAAGGATAGGAGCTACCCTCAGTGCCAAAGTGAATCTTCAAGATCTCTTAGATCACAGTGTCTGTCGTATTTTAAAGATCGACTCTGTCACCAAAAATTTCACCCGTCTTAAAATATATAACAAATAGGGTTGCGATGGATCCTCGGGACAAAGTGAATATAAACAAGATTTACCTGAAGAAAATGAACAAATATCGGATGCTAATAGGTTTATAGTTTCACTTGTGCCATTGAGACTATTGGAAGAAGAAAGTAAAGCAGTTATATGGCAAAATCTAACAGGTTCTTCGGTAAGATATTGCAGACCCATTTCTCTGGAATTAGCAAAAAAACACCGCTCCGGAAAAAAACTACCGCTGTTGTAAGTGAACTTGAAGCAAACATTAATGAATTAGCTCCAACGCCTGCAGCAAAAGAAGGTAATACTATAGAAGTAAGACATGAGCTTTTTATGACTATGATCGACGGGAATGTTGCTCAAGTTGTAACACAGATACCATCGAGTGCTTTATGCACTGTTTGTGATCGATCTTACAAAAGTAACTACAAGAATTGAAAACGAAGATGCGTTTAAATACGGTGTATTGAAATGATTCTGCATATTTCTTATAACCTAGGATTTCAAATTCGTTTTCAGGAATTGCTTGGTTTACAGATTGATAAACCTCGTCAAGGTTCTGGAAAGAGCAATGACAGAAATACAGCAAAAATTTTTTTTCAAAACTATCGATGTTCTTCAGAAATTACATTAATTCTGTAAACCATGTCATCGGGATTTTCTGAAAACGCTGTAAAGTTTGGTGAATATACGCTTGGGACTGTACAGTTATGAGTAACTACTACTGGTACTTATGCCACCTTCAGTCCATAAAATTTTTATACATGGTGCTAAAATAATCGAGCATTTTGCAGTTTTGCCAATAGGCCAACTATCTGAAGATACTCAAGAGGCTCGTTATAAAGACTACACGAAATATCAGTTAAATCACGCTCGAAAGTGTTTCAGGTCAGCTACAATGGAAGATCTACACATAATGTTACATACTTTTGATCTATATATATCTAGCTTAAATAGATCAAGAACTATGTTACCAAAATAACTATTTAACGAAGCTAAGAAGCTTTTAGTATTGACAAGTGATGAGTAGATTAATGTTTATTTTTTATGGTATATTCATATATTTTCTTTCAGTAAATTTTTTTGTAATACGTATTTATTAACTTGTCAATCGTTTTAGTTTAAACTAGTCAAAGAAAATAATTTAATTTAATTTTAGTGTGAAACTTTTATGTTTGTAATTATTTTACTAAGTAAAAATAGTTTTGAAATTAGCAGTGTTCTAATTATCTTATAGCATATGTATTCAGCAATATGACATGGGACACAGTACCTGCACGCCGAGCGCGCGCAGCAGCACGAGGCCGCGCCAGGCCGGGCCCGCCCGCAGGTGCGCGCGCAGCACCGCCGCCGCCGGCTGCGCCTGCAGCCGCGAGAACGCGCTCAGCGGCCGCTCCGCCGCGACTGGGGCGACTGGGGGCCGGGCATTGGTACCTCACTATCTAACTAGGTTCTCTAGTAGGTACGATCAATTAATAATAAATGACACTAGAGGGAACCCTCTATCTATTTCCGCTATATGCGGCTAATAGCGGGAACCTATTTATTTATTTACTCTTTGTTTTAGTAGACGAAGCGCGGCGTTCAGTCCCGCCACGAGGAAATCAACATTTTTAATAATAATTTAAAATAATAAAATATACCAACCAGTACTATCAGTGGCGTCATTATCAACAGCAACAGGTTCGATGCTCGACAGTGAATAATGCGTGTTGATGGATGACGTCACTCGGTGTATGCCGCAGAGCAACTCGCATCCCACTAGAGACACTACGCCGCTCACGGGGCTATAAAACATTGAAACAAGTTTAATAGAACATAGAAGTAAACATACTATGAGACCGGCTAATTATGGTTTTCAAACTCACCTTTAACTTGCATATGTAAGCACTTAAAATGAATAATTTCATTTAAATATAATATATATTTCTTTTTTATTATAAAATATCAACTAAAAAGTTCTATTTACCTCCAAATAATCTCAAATCTAAACTTAAATGAATAAAATGTGTTATTTACATGCATTTTATAATTGCATCTGATGCTATTTTGCAAACTTACCAAAAATTTATTAGCTTTTTAGGATTTTGGCCTTCATTGAGACGGATGATAAACTCAGCTAGAAACAACTCCAGCCACGTGGACTTCTGGAAACATGTACACATCATTATCCACAAATTGAACAAGGATTGTATTACACTGATATCACGAAAGTCATTTGTAAACAATAATTTAGAAACCATTGGACATAGTAAAACCCAGTAAGCATTCTTATTTCCAGCACATTTACCTCATAAGTGCCGGTCTCTGCTTTGAAGAATCGATCCCAGTATATTTTCAACGTGTCCGGGTCCTCCTCGGTCGCCATTGTCGATGATCCCAATCTTGCTCATATGCCTGCAATTGTACTATATCACTGTGGCGTTGGTGCTTGACGAAATACATTGACAAGACAATAAAATAAGCATATAACAATCTTTTATGAATATCTGGAATGATAGTGGTAATATTTGTATGACAAGAGTCATATCGGGAGAAACTATTATAATATAAAACATAATTGCGTTCGCTGATATAAATGATGGGAGTAAGACATACTTCATTGTGATAAACACTAAGTACTAGAGAAAATATTGGCATAACGCACTTTATTGATTGATATGCAAACAATGAAGTTAAAATATATAGATATATGGAAATAGAAATAGACGTATTGAAATCAATAAAGTATCCATAAGAAAGCAGTAGTTAAAGTAATTACTAAAGAGGTCCACTTACTTTCCTAATCACAAAGTAAACATTGCACCTATATCTAGAATGGAGATATAAAACTGTATGAAAACTGGAATATATATTGATTGGTATATTTTTTGTGATTTTATGCAATATTAAGAAGATATTCACGCGACGCACGCTGTATGGACCGGTCGTGTGGGTACTGATTTCTTATCAGTATTCAGTTATGTTAAAATATTTGCTAAATGTCTTGTGTGGTAGCGCACACTTAGGGCACTTAGGTGTACATATATATGACATATTATATTATATGTGTTTTATTTACAGCAGCTGTTTAATTATTTATTTACTAGACAAGGTGGAAGCGGAAGTATCTGTTATGCAACAACACCGTCAACTAACAAGTAGACAGTTCTTGTTTTTTTGTATCAAGAACAAAATGGTAGTCCTGAATTAATTTAAGTTTAAAATAAGTAATTATAACAGAAATAAATAAGATGTTACATTAAAATTATTAAATAACAAAAGTATTTGAGTATATTTCAAGAGACAAACCAAATATTTTGTTTAAGATCATTTAGTTTATCAAAGAATAATCAGTGGCCTTGACATCAAACGGAAAAGTGTACTTATACGTTTGACATAAAAAAAAATTATGGTTTCTTTGACCTTTTTTTAAAATAAAACCAACTTTACAAATATTTACAACAAATATTTACTTAGCTACCTATAAAAGTAAAAATCTTGTAAGACGCATAGTGTGCGTACCGTACTGTACTGTACTGTACCTACACATGTTATCAACAAGCAGGCGCGATATCGGCGCGTCCACACTCATTCCCATTGTGAATGAACATATAATTGGAAACTTATCAGTTTAACCGAATGATTATGACGAATGACGAAACAATTTAATTTATGCAAAACGCAAATACTAATGTAATATAAGCATTACCTAGAGCCTGCCTACCTGACCGACATGCGATTGCAATACTTTAAATGTTTTGTCTATAATATTGCAATATGGTTGCACATTTTCACATTTCACCAAAATAACCTAATCTTGTTATACAATTATATAGAAAATCTATACATATATTATAATTGTTTCTTTTTTGCAATTTGTGTCTGTCCGTCTGTCTTTCTGTTTGTCCGGGCTAATCTCTGGAACAGAGGAACCGATTTTTACGAGACTCTCACTAAAGATATTGTGGAGCAACATAAAGGCTACTCTTAAATCGGAATTCACCCGCCAAGAAATATGTTTATCGCGCGCAAGTACCAGAAAAAATATTGCATGTAAAATGGTAGTTTTCATTAAGTATATACATAAAATTCGTTATTTTTCTTAAACAAAGTGATCCGAAACATATCATATTAAACAAAACTTGGGAACATTGATTATGCAAGCGAAGTCGCAAATGAGAAAAAATACTAAGCATTCCATACTCACTGCGCGAGTGCCTTTTTTTGTTGTGAGTTTAATGTCGTTAGCCCTGTTGGCCTTGACAACGACACCGGTTTGGGAGGGAAGAGTCCTCTGTCCCTGAGAAGTAGCAAGCACTATCGTGTCTGCTTGAGAGGAAACTGCTGCAGAGGAGCAAAAGCAGTGCCTGAGACTTGCAGCCCAAGTGTAGGCTTAAAGGACCATTTAAAATGCATTGACAGTCACCTTCACTGTCCAAACTCCTCCTACTAACTAACCAAATTCGAAATGATTCTATTAGTGCTGTTGTTCTAGTAAAGTATGTTCCAGAAATGAATTGATGCTAGTTCTAGACAGGCCGAGATCTCAGCCGAGATATCCGTATATTGTACTCAAAGAGATCAAAGTTTTAAAATTTCCATTTTCATTTAACATAAAAAGTTATTTTTGGTTTAGTCAATACATTATTGTTTGAATTACATTCTAAATTTTAATAAAAAAATATTTGTAATATATGTACATATTATATATTCATATCAGGTGTGACTGGATTGATAGGTTGACTTGCATTTATATAATCATACTTGGACTTTTAGTAAGAGAATTATTATAAAATTCAAAATGTTTTCAACGTTTGAGCAGAACTATCAATTTTGTCATTTATGAATCCTATAAGTAAGCAATCATATTAGAATCTTATTAGGATAAAACCATAAAATATGCAACAAAAAATTAGTATACAAATTAAAAAATTTAAACAAATTTTATAATATGCAATGTAACTTAACAATCATTATACACCTGGTAGGGATACAATATATGTATGTGCACATTTTTTCATTGCAATTAGATATTAAGTGTATCCTTTCCATAACTTTGTTTTTCTAATTTATCACTAGATTCACTCTGCCTACACCATCAAATACAAATGCAAAAGATAAAACAAAATGTTAGTTGGTAAATTTTATCTTTCAAAAATTAATCACTCTTCAATTTACTCTTTACCATTTTAATGAAATGATAAGTATTTTTGCACACAATACAAATATCGTTTGTTTCTAAAACGGTGTCAAATTGAAACTATATAGAAAGACTTTTTACATATTTCCAATCAATATTCAACATCCAATAACAAATATATATATAATGTAAATAGATAAAGATAATTGAATTGTTTACAACATTACTTTTATCATATGAAACTTTATATGTAATTAAATTTAAATAATAACAAGTATTATATAAAGATTTATCTGGAATTACTATTTTTGAATTTGCCTATAGACAACTATCATTAATAAAAGATAAGGAAAATTTCGAAATACTTGGCTTGAAGTCAAAATTACCAAGTCTTAATGGATCAAGGATCATTGTCATAATAATAAAATACAATTATACATAAAATAATACACTTTTTTTACACATTAGTTAAAATATCTTTGAGCAAATAAATACTCTTTAGCAAATATAAATAATTGAAATATTTTAAATAATTCAAAATAAACGAAACTAAGTAAAAATAAACGAAACTAAGTAAAAATTTTAAAATTTCGTTCTAAATTTTCAAATTAGCATACAAATAAAAAGATACATTGTTTTTATTTGAACCATCATAAATAATTACTAATGTTTGGCAAATAATATTTCATACAATATACATAATAAGGATATATACACACTTACATAATTTGAATTGTAATCTGTACATAATAGAAATCAATTATAAGTATACACTTACATCCACAATAAATAAATATTATGTTTCTCTTTCAGCTTAATGTTGAAAGTAGTAAGTTTTTGAAATCAAATTATTAAAATTACTATCTTTGAGAGTAATTAAAATAATCAATAAATGAATATCGCATAAATTAGATAATTTGTAACTTGATTAACTTTTGCAATCAAACACACTTTGTAGCAGAACAGTTTTGAAGTTTAAATTTTGATTATTGCTTGTCAAAGTGACAGTTACATATGCAACTGAATTAGTGGTAACGATGTGGAGTTTAGAAGCTGTATCTAGTCATAAAGTGAAAAGCTGAGACGGTACTCCTTAGGTCTACACTCCAGTATTACACTTAAGTTTTAACTTGATAACGAAAATAATAACTTAATAATGTTCTAAAGCTGATATATTTTTTATTTAAAAAAATTGTATTCAAATTACAGTTAACTGTGACTTCTGTTCCAGCTCTTTAAACTTTTAATTTTAGTCAATTCATATCAATCTTGAAACATTTTCTAGCGTCACGCTGTATCACCCTTAAAGCAGCAAAAGCAGAGGGAACCGTAGGCATAAGGAATCTAGTGTTAAAACACTCCATTCCTCGCTTTCCGCCTTTCAAAAATATTTATAAATATATGAATATATTATTATAGATTCGTATTTTTTTTAATGAAATCCTTTCCTACTTGGAAGTTAAGTTAAGTAAGTAATACTTACTGTATTTAAATATTTTTATAGTCCTGTTGGCTGTTATCAAATTAAAACTAATAAACCATGGAAAGGAACACACTGGAATTTGTAAGTCAAATATAATTTCAAATGTCGATTGATATGTGTCAAATCTTTTAAGTATGTATTCAGATTTCTGTGATATGTTCATTGCATACTAATTATTCCTAAGTTGATAGTGACCTAGTGTAAGAGACAAAATAACATTCGAAGCATTATTTAATATTATTTTAAAAAAGTATAGCACAGACGTTTTCATGGAGCTCTTGTGAAACTTTAAAGAAATGTCATAATCCTAATATTATCTGAAATCAAATAGACTCAATGATAATCCTAATATTATCTTCAATTTAAAATCAGTTATTGGTGCTTAAAAAAGACTAAATATTTCAAATTTATTTAGTATCCACCACGAGGTGAAAATTAATTTATTAGCAGTTAAATTATTTAACAATAACTAAATTAAAACATTAAGCGTTTTTTTTTCGAATATGGCATAAAATCTTACTAACATTAAGTTTTTTTTCGAATATGGCATAAAATCTTTATCGAATAATTGTGAATTATATGTAATCAAAAATGTGGGATAATATAATCGAATATTTAAAAGATCCTCTTTTAGTTGTTAAAGTACAACATTTTTTTGGTGTTACTTACAAAAAGAATAATGTGGAATCAAACGAAGAGTCGATCCTACACTCTGACCGTCATAACTGTGAAGATAAAAACGATATAAAATACCATAAAAGAATTCCTAGTGATATATCAGGGACATCACAGTCTTCTTCTGGAACTGATACTTCAGTAGAAAACCAAGATGAAGTAGTTTGTTTGGTTAACAATAAATTCTGGTATTACCTTTTTGTGCTGGGAACAGAGCTTGGTGATGAAATATTTTATGCTACATTTATACCATTTTGGTTTTGGAATATAGATGGGGCAGTTGGTAGGCGAGTTGTTCTAGTTTGGACAATTGTTATGTACATAGGTATGTGAACTATGAGTATTTTAAATTACACAATTAAAAATATGGGGAAAGCTTATGTCTAGCAATGTGTGTAAAAAAAATAGAGTATGGAAAATATTATGCCATTTTTACTGTCTTAGCATAACTAGGAAATATAAAATATATAACTAGAATGATATCTTATAAATGGAATGTATTCCTATTTCAAATTTTAATACAGAATTATGATTGTATGTTGAGTTGTGTATCATAATTGTAGATAGATTATCTGTACAATATAAAAAAAATAAAGAAATTATGTCTACATTGAATATTTGTACAATAAAATTATGCAGGAAGATGTAAAAACACAAATAGTATATGAAACGATGAATTAAAATTTTTATCTGTTGTACACGTACATCTTTGGTTCTACTGGACAGATTTGATTGAAAAGTATCCTTAGTAAAAGTTATTGGAGAATTTCGTTTACAATAAATCAGTGTATAGAATTTAGTTAACAAGCATCATACAGTCCACACTAACTAATTTGTAGACATTTACTAGTTTTATATATAAATTGATATAAAAGCACATGTCCATGTAAAAAATATTTTATACTCTTAAATTGCTCTTATATTTATTATTATACCTCAGTAACTTTTGTATAAAAATAAAATAACTCAGTCTATCTTACTTTGATAGGATTATATATTTATAAATTATCATTTTTACTTTCAAGGTCAAGGTTTCAAAGACATAATCCGTTGGCCAAGACCAGGTTACCCAGTGAAAAAACTACAAGACAAATGGGCCATTGAATATGGAATGCCATCCACTCATGCCATGGTGGGTGTTTCAATACCATTCTCAATCCTCCTATACACTATGGATAGATATCAATATCCTGTACACTGGGGTGTGCTGATATCATTTGCATGGTGTATGTTGATCTGTGTTAGCAGGGTTTACCTTGGGATGCATAGCATTTTAGTGAGTTCTTTGTTTTTTTTTATTTGTTGCATTTTATATATATATATATATATATATATATATATATATATATATATATATATATATATATATATATATATATATATATATATATCAAATAATTGTTTTATTATTAAATAAAGGGACTATTTTAAAGTTATAAGCATAGTTGATTGCTTAAAAAGAAGAATTCACCAACATGTAAAATAAATCTATGACCATAATTTATACTAGCACATGTCCCATTTATGCTATAACAGTGTCAACTACTTTAAGAAAACTTAATAAATAATATTTTGTTACAATAATTAAACCCATGTTTAAAACATTTTAATGTCAATTAAACACAAGATTATAATATACTATGTTCTTTAAATTAAAGTTATTAACATTAGTACCATGAAGCGCTTAAATTTATTGTAATAATAATAATACTTTATTGCACAAAAAATATACATTACTTTACAAACAGTGCTATATATAAGAGTGAATACAATGGCGCCCTTATTGGTTTTCTGTAGTTAAACAATAATTATTTAATTTTGATTCTAATTCTAATTTTGACTCATTTACACAAAAACTTCTCATTTCCAGGACATAGCAGCAGGTCTTCTTCTATCTTCACTTTTAATGTCAATTCTAATCCCAATTGTGGATCGACTTGATGGATTTTTAATAACTTCTCAATGGTCCCCAATATTTGTTATTACTGTATCAATACTTGTCATAGTATACCATCCCCAGTCTGATAAATGGACGCCTACAAGGTGAGGTGTTATATATATATATATATATATATATATATATATATATATATATATATATATATATATATATATATATATATATATATATATATATATATATATATATATATATATATATATATATATATACATATATAATATAGTATAGTATTTGTAAGGTTAGGATGGTTATGGTATGGTAATGCTAAGCTTACAGCTTCTCTGAATATTTATAAAATTGTTTAAACATGCAATTGACCAAACCAACTAACAAATATCATATGTACAATCAGTAGAGTTTTCCATTCCGTTCAACAACCGCCACTCAATATTTTCTTTAACTTATCACTAATTTCCTTCTCTCTACCCTCTTATGGAGGAAAAGCAAAAAAATGCTATATTAAAGAGATTATAGTAATAAATGACTTAAGCATATTAACATATTCATATTAATGCAAGAAATGAATATATTTATATTTTATTTATTTACTTAGTATTTTTTTCTTTAAAATGATTATGTTCAATTAATTATTATAATGAGTATGGAATTATGAAATATAAAAATAAATTTATATATAATAATAATAGTTATTACCTATATGTTCTATACATATCTATACGTATAATAAAAATATAACTGATCGCCGTCTGTACACGGAGGAGGTTTTTTAAATAATACGCTTATTAATGTAATAGAACCCGAAACAATGAACTCAAACAAATTCTTTGTCTGTGCGTGCCAAAACGCTAATCTCAGCAACGGTTTAACTAATTAAAATACTAACTTACTATAACATTTACAATTTGTTTTATTTCAATCGGTTTATAAATAAAATAGTTATATAAATTTATAGTATGTATTTTGTTCGGCAAAGTTGCATGCGCAGTTAAACAATAAGCACCTGCCTGACTGACAAAACTGACATCTTTTTGACGATTCAAATTCGATCCCAGATAAATAAAATAAACAACCATACTATATGCATACTATACCAATATTATAAATAGGAAATATTTGCATGTTTGTTTGTATTGAATTGACTCAAAAACTACTATACCGACTTTGATGAAATTTTAAATGGATGACCTTATGCCCCTAGAAGTAATATAGGGTACTTTTTATTGTGAAAATAGGGGGAAAAAGGGGGTTCAAATGGACCCTGAAATTTTCTGTATAGAGAAATTATTTAAATTAGTTCATAAATAAAATTACTACAAAATGCTTTTTTTCAATTGGTTGCAACTTTAATCGTCTAAAAGAGATAGATTATGGGAAATAATGTATCTTAAGTTAGTAGTTACCTTAAAATATAAAAAGGTTCATATTAGAAGTCACGATAGTAGTCAAGTCAGAACGATATTTGATTTATGAAATGAATATTTCTTTAGTTCTAGCGGGCGAAGCCGCGAGCGGATTGCTAGTATCAAAATATAATTTGAAAATGTGATATTATTTACTACTTCAAAATAACAAACAATAAGACAAAGAATATTAATAAAATATTTAAACTAAATTCAAATAAAAGCCTTTAAATAAACAGTGTTTTTTATAAAATGTTACTATTTATTGTTAACATATCATTTATTTATGTATATATTTTGCTGTGTGTTTTTCTATGTTTAGAAATAAGTATTTATGTATCTTATATAAATGTATATTGTAAGTTTTATATAACTATTTTTTACAACTCCTACATGTGAAGGTTGTTTGAAGCGATAAGGCCGCATTACGTACATTTAAATTTGTTTTTTAGCCTGTCTGCCGCAGTACTATGTTCTTGTACGTATGTAGTAAGTAGTTTTTGTGTGCTATAAAGTATAGTAAATATTCTTTTGTATTCCAGAGGTGACACAACAATGATAGTTAGTGTATGCGCGGGAATATTGACAGGCGCTTGGACTAACTACCAACTCGGCAATATGGCGGCGAGCGATCAAAACCCGCCATACGAAATCATTTGGCCTTCTGTAGAAATGCTTGGGTGTACTTTACTAAGAACAATATTAGGATTTTGTGGAGTTATAGCCACTAGAGCTCTGGCGAAATCATTTTCGTATGGATTTATATGCGCTTTACTGGGAAAGGATAAGAATGAATTAAGGAACTCCGAAGATAGTTTGGATAATTATAATAAAATAATAGTGGAGTGTAGTTATAAGTATTTTACGTATGGCCTTATAGGTTTCAACACAACATATGTGTTTCCGAATGTGTTCGATTTGCTGCAAATTAATAGGCCTACGTATTATACTGAGATTTGATATAGTCAGGTGCATAGATATCATTTATATAACAGTGATTATTTTATGTGGGTTCATTAGAAATATTTTTATTAATATTGGTTTTTGTGTTAATGTAACGTGGAATCTTTTATTATGAATAGTCCAAAAGTTTAATACGCGTACACAGCGCTTCATATAAATGACCAGTTTAGTATAGTTCTCATATTAGTTCCATAATATGAGTACGCAACTGCCCACTCTTGTTGTGTGTATAATACTAATTTTTTTATAAAAGGAAATTAGAAATTGTCCAACTGCTTATATTTTAGTTCCATATCGGCTTTTCCAGATGGCAGGCAAAATAAAAACGATTTAAATATCGTTCCCTCTAATGGAGATCTCTGATTCCTCACGAGTCCTCACAGTCACAATCATTAGTCACTTTAATATTTTTTTTTGGCAATACGCCATTTAATGATTTCTTAACATATGATAATGAAATATATAATATATGATAATACTTAGGTTCTTCATCAGAGTCAGAGTTTTATATTTAAACTTCAAAATATTCACGAAGCATTTTTAAAATATATAATTCGCTTATAGCGCTTATAATATTATAGTGGTCGTTTAAGATTTGCACAAAACCTGTGATATATATATATATATATATATATATATATATATATATATATATATATATATATATATATATATATATATATATATATATATATATATATATATATATATATATATATGTGTTGTTATTAATTGTTTTAAAAATAAGTGCCTTGTAATGTAGTAAGCTTAGAGTTACGTATAGATTTAAATTATAACGAATTATCGATTTTATTCAACAAATAAAATTTATTTATAATTGAAGAATTATCGAATTAACACTATGTATATATATTTTTGTGAATTATATATGCAAGTGGAGAATATTTTGTAATAAATAAATTCATTATAATCATTAGTGAGCTTTAAGAACTTCATGAATTTTCTTCTAGTAAACTATTACTGCTGAATGTATGCATCAATTATTATTATTAATAATAATGTCTGTATGCTCAAAATATTTTTGTTATTTAATATTTTTTAAAGTTATCTAATCTTTAAAATAATCACAAAATGAAGAACAAGAGTCGTAATAAAAGGTATTTAAAATGATAATATATTATTTTTTTTTATTTACCTTGTTAATAAAAATATCTTAATTCAGTAAATAGTTCTTAATCTGATGACTTACTGAAGCTATGAGTTAGTAAGCACTAATGTCCCGCTGAGTTTCTAGCGCCGGCTCGTCTCAGGTCTGAGGTATAGGGGTGGTATAGGGGAGGTATAGGGGAGTGCCGGAAGACGTAAAAAAAGTAAAACCTCAGAATCCAGGGACTTTGTTAAAAACTCAGAACGAAAAGTAAAAAACAAAAAAATGCCCGATTTTGATTGACTGAAAATTAAGAAGATCGAAGGGAAAAATTGTTTAGAGCAATTTTTTTCATAGAGATAAATTTTATACCTAATAAATAATATTTACACATTAATTGTAATTTTATTAATTATTAGTATATTAAGTAGTTTACAAAGAATAACGAATTACAACAAAAACGTGATTATATATATATATATATATATATAATATATATATATATATATATATATATATATATATATATATATATATATATATATATATATATATATATATATATATTATATATATATATATATATTATATATATATATATATATATATATATATATATATATATCGCAGAGTATAGCCTCTATTTGTAAACGCGACGATTTGTGGGTTCGATTCCCACTCGGGGAGAATGAATAATTTTCATTTTCTTCGCTCTAGTAACAAGCCAAAGCGCAGCGTTGAGTTCCGCCACTCAACACGCAAAACCTCGAAAGGTGGAAAGTGGGGAACGGAGTATCTTAACACTAGGTTCCTTTGGTTCCCTCTGCCTATCCTGTCATGTGCGGGATACAGCGTGAAGTTAATTTAATTTATTTAAAAAACAGTTGAATCAGACGGTGCTGCAACATTTATACTTCCTTTTTTATTCATCTTCTTAGTCGTACACTCATGGCAGAGTGGTCGTGGTCAGGAATTGTTCGGCTTCTGCGTTGATATCATCAGGATGCGTCTCCATCTTACTCCACTCGTGGCTTCGTGCAAGCATTCGTTGATGGTGTGGTCAGTAACAGACTTTATTAGATCCATCCATCTTGCTGGAGAGCGACCGCGAGCTCTTCCTCCTTCTATCTTGCCCTGCACGACAAGCCGTTCCATGGAATTTTCGTTGCGCGTTATGTGACCGAAGAATTTAAGTATTCGTCCACAAACGGTCGTTGACAACCTTTCTTTGATGTTTAATTCCTTCAAAATAGATACGTTGGTGCGAAAAACTTTCCACGGAATTCGTAGCATTCGCCTCCAACATCACATTTCCAGAGAATCTATTTTGCGTCGATCGTGTAGTCGTAGCGTCCAACCTACTACCAAGGGAGACATCGAGACTCTTCTTCGATGTCTTGAAGTTACCGGATTGGATTTTGGCCTCGCAATTAACCGTGACAAAACTAAAATAATGATTATAGACCGAGCTGGAAACAACCACCTTGATGTAAGAGCTATCGCAAATTGCGAAGTCGTTCAGATCTATATTTACTTAGGCTCAAAAATTACAAACACAGGTGATTGTCAAGAGGAAATTCGCAGACGTTGTGCAATTACCAAGTCGGCAGTTGAAAAGCTTAATAAAATCTGGAAAGATCGCAGAATAACCAAAAACACCAAGGTCCGCTAAATGAAATGCTTGGTCTTTCTTATTTTTCTCTACGGAGCAGAAGCTTGGACGCTACGACTACACGATCGATTTCCTTTTTTATGCATAACCAGAAACGTATTCAAATACTGTGACAGGCATCCGCTCTTTCTGCAGAAGCAGATCCAGCGTTGATATACCTCTTGTTACTTTCATAATTTCCCCAAGTTTGGAGCTAGAGAGTTGGAGAGCTAGATCGGATTTTGTCGTCACACATGAGGCAACCATAACTTCTCATTTCGTCACTATTTGATGATTCAGTTATTTTGACAGGAAGCTAACAACAACTATTAGTAATATTAATAACTCACGTTTATATTAATTAACGTTTATTTAATTTTACTGTAATATTATTTTTGCGTCATTACTCAGCATTTATTTTTATAAGCGTGCAAAATGATGTACGATGTACGTAGGTACTATATATTTTAAACGTTTTAAAATATTCAATAATTGACTGTTGTCACACTAACTGCAAAATAGTAATTTTTATCACATAAATATCGCATACTCAGTATCCCATACTTGTAATTGTAGCTGGATATTTATCCTAGGTAGTTGCCACGGCTACTAATCTATTAGGTATTACGTCAACAGCTTTATACCTGCAGTTCCTTCAGGACCAAGGTCAGGCTCCAGCACAAGTTTGTAATAGTTCTCCTTTTCAAAATATAATTTTAAATTTATAAATAGCAAAGCCAATTCCATAAATATTATTTAAATTAAAAAAAAATGAAGATTGCACAAATATTATTTTTCCATGTTGTTAAAAACATAATACAAAAGTTTATTTAGAAGTTCATTGACTGTACCTTGTGTCCGGGGTGTACAAGTCTACGGCACTCCACTAGTAATGGTTTTGACTTTCAAAAAATCAATCATGTAGGTATATTTATTTTGAATAAAATAATTTGAATTTTAATATTTTATTTGGTTATTTTAATTTTTTTTACCTTATAACCTTATAAAAATCCTACATGAATAGCTATTAATAGACATTCCTGCTATTGCATATTGTAAACATATAGGTGTTATTTAGAAATACTCGTTTCAACTTGCAAATACTTTACTATAAGGCTCATCTGTCAAGACAAACTGAAATATACAAACTAATGTACGGATTTTATATTCGATATAAGCGAGTCAGTCAGGCAATAAGTTCTCATTGGTGAGGAACCAATGAGGAGGGTTATTAAAATAAAAGGAGCAGGTACACCCGACACTGTTGTTACAGGTGCGTTGGGTTCCAGCATAAAATTGGCTGGAAAGTGGAGAATGTAGTGTCTTAACACTCCAGGTCCGAATGTATTATTATCTATTACCTATATCTCGCCCAGCCTTAATAGTAAAACAACAAAAAGAATCGCTAAAATCTGTCCATATATTTATGCAAAAAAAAAAAAAAATCCCAGATTCATATTCTATCTGTGGCCGCGGCAGTGGATCCGCCAAGACGAGCTTGGCGAGCCGCAAGTGGGCACTACCTAGTTTTCTTACTTTCTCGTTACTATTTTAATGGTAAAACTATTAAATATAAAAATATAACAATAGCTTGAAATTAATATATATATAAAATAGTTACAAGTGAATATATTCAGTCGCCTGCCCGCCGGCCTGCTCGCTGCGTACGAGCGGGTCGTGACTCCGATGCGATAACGATAGCCAGCGTATGGACAATTTAGTTTGTTTTAACGGTTTCATATTAATGTAACAACACTCGCGATAAGAACATAAGTAGTTTGAAGTCCAAATTTATACTTTTACGCATCAAATTCGTATGTTTTCATCTAAACTTCATTCAAATATATAACATGTAATGTCCATGTAATGTCAGTAACAGTTTTCGTAATGTTGGTCTGTTAATAATTGAACAATCATCACCGACATAGAGACTGCGATAACTTTACTTTAGGATTGATTAAAGACTGTGTGATGTGCGTATACTATAACGATTTAGTCGTAAAAACATACATTTCAAGACGTATTTCCATACTAAAAATGTGTCCACTTTTATTTTATAGTAATTAGCATTTGTGAATAGTGATACATAGTTGCAGTAAGAGCTAACGTACTTACTAATATACTAATGTATAAATGCATTTATAGGGCAGTTATTTAACAATATAGAAGAAGCCGGTATTGCATCATATACTTCTTTGTTATCATCTCCAAGTTAAGCAATGTGAGCAGACAGAACGCAGCTAGTTTAGACAAAGGTGGTGCCTAATATGGAAATTTCAGATTAGATAAAATATAAAAAAGGAATTTAACAGGATTATACGTAATCGTACTATTTATCAAGCAATCAATCAAACCCTATTTATTGCACTCACAAAAATAATAAAGTATGGTTTACAAGGTTTATGAGTAACACAGTATAGTGCAAATGCGGCCTTATCATTTTAAGGGATCTCTTACTGACAATCTTTGATACAAAAAAATCATAACAAAGAAATTACTGTTACAAAATGACTGTTGGAGTTGCAGGGTTAGGATGGGATTGTATTAAAAATGTGAAAAGAATAATTTCCATTTCTACCCCTTTTTTTAACCAACAGGTACACATAATCGCGACGTTCTTGGTAAAATTATAGAGGCTAGTATGGCTCAGTGGGGCTGTAAACGTGACGGTTGTGGGATCGATCCCACGCGGGGGTTCCACCTCCCATGCGGTATTGAGTGTCATATCTCATAGTCATGCTATACTTCTTCTTCTTCCACTTAGCATTATCCCGGCCTATTGCCAGGGTCTGCTTTCCTACTTAATCTACTCCACTTTGCACGGTCTTGAGCATCCTCAGTGGTTAGTCCATTGGCTCTCATGTCGTGCGTCACGACGTCCAGCCATCGCTTCCTTGGGCGTCCGGGGGGTCTTACTCCAGGGACAGACATATCAAGGCATTTTCTTCCGACGTAGTTCTTAGGCCGGCGCAAAACGTGGCTATACCATCTCAGGCGACGCTCTTGGAGCTTACCCGTTACGTCACGGACCCCAAGACTACCTCGAATGAATGTGTTGCGTATGCGGTCATGCTATACGAACTACGATAACTTTTAGGTTCTATTTTAAATATTTGCTTAGATATAGCCAAGTCCAAAAGTAAATTGAACGGAAATCAAAGTAGCCATTTATGTAGGTTATAAGATATTTAATGTAAATTATATATATATGTAAATTTCAAGAAGTGATTACGGAAATTATTACATCACGCCTAAACAGGATAGTAGATAGGAGGTAGCGTCAGCTGACTGAGCAGTGAGCCGTCTAATGACGCCCTTGAGGAAAGGTCACACTTGGCAAGTTTTTTTTTGTAAATCTTTAATATTCTGATTATACTTTATATTTATGGTATACTGTATACCATAAATATACTTTATATTTATGGTATTAATAAAAAAAAACCATAACTGTCAATATTAATGACTAATTTATAGAGAACTATTGTTTAATTTTATTAATTGATGTGTAATGCGAGTCAATCGTTGCCATTTGAAACGAGGAAAATCAAAGAGCCTCTGATATAATATTGTATATATTAACTGAAACCATAGTATATAAATACACAAATTTACTCGGAATCCAGTAAAAATAAACTTACATTAAGACAAATAGCTAGTTAAGGCAGGCGTACACGCATTGACTAAATAATTTGATATACAGGCGGCATTGGGCGGAGAGAATGTCCACTCGGTGCTGATATTGTCGAGTCAAGTCGAGAAATAAAATATCTGCATAACTGAATCAATTATAATTTAATAAACAATAAAGACTAGCAGAACAAGTGTTACATCTTACATTAAGTGGAACACGGCGCAGTGCACGCTGCGGTGTACGCCCACCTCACTCGGCGGAGGGGTGGCTACGTCATACGCGGGGGACGGGGACAGGGGACGCGGGACAGGGGACGCGGGACAGGGGACGCGGGACAGGGGACGCGGGACAGGGGACGGGGACAGGGGACCACACGTCTTAACTTCCGCTTTCATCAAAAGTAAGAGCAAGACGCTTATCTGCACAAATTCCCATACATTCGGTATTCGCTACCAATAGATTCTCACATACTAATATATAATAATAATAATGAGATGTACAATAAATAGTAAATAATCGTTAAGTTACATAGGTCCCTTATGTACTTGTAACAACATATATAACTAACTACAAGTGTGTCGTCAGCATAAATTTCAAGAAAATAATAAAATATTCATTTAGTTATTATATTGCACATTTGTAAAATTATAATTTGAAAAACTTGGTTTACCGCCATGTTTTTTTCAGTTCAAAATATTGTAAATTTAGCCAACCAAGCCAATGAAAACTTTTTCAAAAAGACAGTATTATTATTAACACAGAACAGAATAGCATACAAAAGAAATACAAAGATAAAGAAAAGGAAGTACGGAAAAACGGAAGTAAGGAAGACTATATCCTCATATCATATACAAATTGCACTCATAGAATAAAAGTGAACTAACTCAAACAATTGCATTTTATGAGAAGTCATCATAGAATCGTAGAATAGGTTTTTTATCAACATTATTCTACAAAAACAGAAAGTTATAAATTTTCAGTTATGCCACTTTTATTATAAGAGTGCGATACATTAAAAATTATAAAAAAATAGCACATATATACACGAGAACACATTCACAGCTCAAATTGTAACATGAATGACAAATATATATTTGATTTAATACGAAAACTAATAAAAACACTATAAAAATGTTCCCGTGTGCCACACTCATACATAGTTTTGTCAGTATTTGGCCTCGTCTAATATAAAGTTTGAAATTGGCTCAGTCATACTAATTTAGTCCTGGATTCGATTCCCGTTGGAGTACAGTACACATCATATGTTTAACCCCACAGGTAATATATAACTCGGTTACATATAAAAACTAAAACTCTATATAAGCAAAAGGAAAGTTTTACAAACTTTCATTGTTGATTACATTTTGTACGTAGAATAAAAAAAAAAAAACTAAATAATAATATTAATAAAGTAGACAGCGTGATAAAATATAATACTACTAAGCGTCAAACTAATTAACGAGTACTGAGTACCAACATTCAAGTACTAGCGACTTGTAGAGCGGCTGCCGCGTCATACGCCTGTACGACCAGAGGGAGTGATGCAGCCGCAGGTTAAAGTTAAAACCACATCAATAAAAATAGGCTTTCCCATTTAACAAAGTGTAGAAGGAAAAGGAATATTTCTATACGATACAGTTGTTTCTTTGGAAAGTTACATATTTGTTTAAATATGTTTATAATTAAACATATAAATTGATGTATATATATATATATATATATATATATATATATATATATATATATATATATATATATATATATATATATATATATATATATATATATATATATATATATATATATATATATAAAAACGACTCAGTGGTACATCACTCCGCTTATCGTTTTTGTTAATATTTTATATACATATTGTTTTCTAAATAAAGCAATAATAGTGTCAAAAATGAATGAGTATTAGAATAATGACATGTCATTTGAATTGACATAATATTCAGAATTTCATTAAGTAATATTTTATCCCGCTGTCGTTTACAAACACGCATAATATCTATACATAAGTATGTTCTTAAACACGCAGACTCTTTGGTCCACGATCCTAAAACAAGGGGATCTTCAACTACATCCGTTCAACAGTTTTCAGTTCCTTTTAAAGTTTGTACAAACCTAATAATAAGCGTTTATTTCTTCACGTTGCTGAAGTATTACGTATTTTCTTGATTTTCGTGTATTAGAATTTAGACTGCCCCTGTAGTCTAGCGGTGGTGTCGCGGCGCCGGCCTCAAGCGACGTTGATGGGGTTCACACTCTGCCGAATCTTGTCAAATAAAGTCTCGCTGTCACTGTCGTACGAGCACGGGCAAGGCTGTGGAAGAACAAAATGTAACTTTAAATACATTTCTTGATGACTTTCATTCATTCATTATATGATTTTATCAGAACTTCTATCCTTATTTTGTACATTACAAGGTTGATAACCTCGTGATAACATTACAAGGGTGATAGCCTAGTGACAACTTACTTCAGATTGTACCACACATATAGAGATTTAATTGTCTTATTTTGGTTTAAGATTAGCAACTTCCAGCCACATTTCGTCCACATAGACTGAAAGAGAATTCCTGACGTTTTTTTATTGTAATCAACATCCTATGAAATATCCCCACAATAGGTACCTTTAGTTTTTGAACTTATGTAGTGCAATAGATTTTAACCTATTACCTTCAAAATGAACATGCAACTAAAATTACACATTTAAAACTTTATAACTTCACACTTCCCTATTACTACACAGAATATATATCTAATCATGGACCTAGACCTGGTGATCATCTCTAGTGTCTGCAATACTGACCTCATCATCACTATCGTCCTCATCATCTTTCGGCAACAACGCCAACACTCTCGCATCTCTCGTCTTAACAAGCGACCGGGCCGTCCGTCCCGCGTAGTCACGTATTAAAGACGCGCCTGAACGCTGGAGATTATGGATGAGAGCGGCGTCTCCGCGTCGCGCTGCTATGTGGAGAGGCGTCCAGCCAGCGAGACCCTCCTAGGGGAAAAAAGACAGATTTAGTAACTAGAATTCCTAGTAATATCTATAGACCCCACATAGAGAATAATACTAAAAGTTATAATAAGAAGTTCCCACAGAATGACATGCCACATGAATTTCTTAAATAAACGCTTGACAGTTAACCGCTCGTTGCTTGCGACTTGTTAGTGTTGAGACACTTTGTTCCCCGCTTTACTTCTAATTTAGAGACTGTGTGGTAAGTGAAGTTCCGTCTCTGCACTGTCTCTCGCCACGTCAGTTATTGTCAACAGTTTCTATGCGCAAGTGACTTAAAAGTGAGTTGTGCCGTACCTATTCCCAATATATCATTATATTTCACAATCAAACGATGATAGCAAGCAAAATGATAGACGCATTTTTAATTACTTTCAACTCTATAAGTACAATAATAGAGCGATATTCAACGAAATAACCCAAATCAAAATATATAGCAACTATACACACTTTTTTGTAATTAGCTACAGTTAACCGTTTTGTTTACTTTTTTTGATAATACTTCATGAAGCCACATATTACAAAAGGAAAAAAAACAATTAATCAGAAAATGTACGGTAGCCTTTTAAAATATTACATATTTGCTAAGATAATAAGATAATAGATAAATTAAAATGATATGTATAGTAGGTATTTGTATTTAGACCGACATTGAAGAGGAAAATGCGGGTTTTTCACAACCTCGAGGAGACCCTGGTACATTTCGCTGTGATACATTACAAGGTTTAGAACTCGAGGCAAAAAACCCCGACGTTATCGTTATCAGTTGATTAGAGCGGGTTTCCCATCATTGTGACTACATCGCCCCGCCCCCGCCCCCCCTAAAGAGAAAGGCTGCGGTCGCTGCCGTTACGTAGCCAGTCGCATAGGAGAATAATTAAAATCAAAGTTTAAGCTATATTATTGAATTGCATTTAACAAGTAGTTCATTAATTTTAAATATATTTACAAGCTTTTAAATAACTTACTGGCCAAATAATAATAATAAAAGTAAAAAATGGCTAAAAAAGAAAAATGTATATAAATAAATATTTACCCTTGCGTTAATATCCGCACCGAAATATACGAGCATTTGTAGTGTATCCACGTGTCCCGCCTGCGCCGCAAGATGCACACAATATTGTCCTGTAACAAACAAAAATAGTCGGTTTAAAGGTTTGCCAACTGTTAAATAATAAATATACTATTAATTAAATTACGCATTTATATAGTCAGTCAGCCAGTCAGTCAAATAGCGATAAGTTTCGCTATCGCGCAAGCGAAGTAGAAAGCAAGAGATATCGCGGGGTTCTTTGGGCTAGTTTGAATAAAGCAAGTCAAGCGTGAAGATAAAAGAAGGTTTTATACTGAATACAGATTATAACTAGTCATATTGACATTGTATAAATAATACAGATAATATTAATTAGAGAAAGAAAGAATCATCACAAAATTTCACATGAATATCTATTAGCTACACAAAGTAGAGCAAATATTTATCTATTTGGACCAAAACCCATTAATGAGGACGTTTAACTTTCAACATTAAATTGTTACATTTTCCTCAAACACTATGAAAGTTGACTTTGCGATGCACCTCTGGCCTCTTGACTCACAAAACTTATCGTTATTCAAATCACACGCATATTTTTACTATTTAATATATACTAATACTATGTAATATATAGTAATATAGCCAGCCATATATATGTGGCCAGTTAATTAATATTCTATTGCACTAGGGTTATTATATCGATAATAGTCAGTCGTGCAGTTGAAAGCAAAATATGTTCATTTTAATCGCTACTTAATCTAGACTCAACAGTATTTAATAAAGTGATGAAACACTTTACTGATAAGACGAAGTTATCTTGGTGCTATACGATTATATTATTTACGGCATTTAGAGTGTCACAGAAAAAGCAGAATTTATTTTTGTTTAAAAATATATGTCATTAATAAAGTGACGTTTCTAGAAAATGATCGATTGAATGTAACTATATATGTGAATTTTATATAACATTAACGAGCAAAGTCTGACTAACTGATTCAATTGTAGACGTTGGAACCGCTCCAACGCTATTTACAGCAACATCAAAATAGATTGCGTTCCCCAATTGCTGAAAATTATAATTTTAACAAGTACGTCTTTATTATATATAGGTCTGCTAATATTTTTAGATATATTTTATAATATTAATATGTAGTTACACACTAGACCTCTTGTATACCATTTGCTTTGTGATTACTTGTAAGTTCTAGCAAATGAAAACACCAATGAGTGTCCGTACATTTATGAATGTAATAGAACGATGTAAGAATATGAAATGTGTCAATCAAATGCGAAAGTATCTCTCATCAGAGTTTGCACGGCGTAGTAAATAATTATGCCGTATATGAACAGGTCTACTCGCGAATAAGGCTCCACGTGGAGCCTAGAAACGTCTAATGAGATACGACCTCTGTTCACTCTTCATTCATTTTAATGTTCAAGTTGTATCGATCAATGTTGTTTGACCTACTTAATGAAATTTTATTAGAATGTCTTAATTTTATTCATTTGTAGCTAAGTATTTACGTATTGAGAATAATCAATACTTCTAGTACAGTAGTAGAGGCCTGTTACGAGATAAATACAATAATAATATACAGCGGTATTTAAATTACGCCACGACGTGCGCGCGCGCAACCGACGCCGGTGAGGCAAGGGGAGACGAGTGGAGGGGAGGGGACCGCGGGAAGGGGGCGACTGGGGTTTTCCCAACAATGTGACGCCGGCGTGCCAGCGAACTGCCCTCACCATATATGGCGGACGATATTTTTCAACGTTTCCGTAATTAGCCAATGTTCTAAAGATTTAAACATGATTCTATGTACACTTTGTTTAATACCGAGTTATAGTCAAAATATCATTAAGTTATATTATGCTAGTTTTTCTGTTACAAAACGTCTCTAAGCAAAAATCTTATTTTGAGGGCTTCAACCGAAGGGCTCTGAACCAAACCATATGAAGAGGTGAATAAATTTTCACTAATAATTTTGGACATACATTAAATTGCATTAGGACATACATTTTATGGAAATCTCCAAAACCAACAAAACAATTACAACTAATAAAGATTACTGGCAGATACGCTGCTCTATCTGATTAACAATGTTTTATCTTCTCCCATGATTCGAATGCTAATTGGGCAAGGGCGTGAGCGTGACTGAGACTCGCTGATTGTTAAGTGATTTGTGGAAGATTTTTAAATAGCGTGGGAGTAAAGTGCACATAGATTTCATTGACAGTTTAATATATTAAAAAAAAAAGAAAAATATCTTGCGAATGACAAATAAAAAAAACCGAATCGTTAGTGGGGTTTTTTTTTACAAAATCTCGTGTGTTCATTGCCTGTGCATTTGAATAAGAGTATGAACCGTCAGAATTAACCTTTCACTTTTCATTTTATTGTACTCGTTATTTTAATAGTGTGTTTTTTTAATGAATTACAACCCGCTAATATTTTTTGGGAATTGATGTAATGTCATAGAGCTCATAGAGCTGTGAATATTAATTAGGCCATGTGATTCTACAACACATTACATAAAAAAGAACGTTTAGTTACATACAGGAACACTTATGGAAGTGCTGTAACCACAAACGGTAAAAGTAATGATTGTGATCACGTAATAATATAATGATGACAGGCCGGAATTTCCGAGGCTTTGTAAGAAAACTTTCACGTGGGTATAACCCGGAGAATAACTATGCCAGCTAGCATTGTCTGCTGCTGGGGCGCGTCGCGCGTCGATGCCTTGTGGTTTTCCTGGATGTCTCAGGTGCCGCTAACATTTATTTGTTTTTACCATGTTTGACTATACTACTTGACTAAATCATTGTACTCTTTGAGTTAAAGCCATCTATATAATTTAAAACTTATTCTAATTGGTTGTTAATAAAAAGAACATTTAATTCACAAAAGCAATAAAGGTTTTTAATGGCCAATATATTGCAGTTTCTCCAAAGCAAAACAGTTTCTCCAAAGCCGTAAATCATAGTAATCATAGTAATGTCATTTATACAAATGTCACCTCGCACCTCTCACATTAATATGGCAACCATTACATCGTCCGTTGACTTTATATAAACCGTAGGAAAACCCACGATCTCTTAACATTCACGTAACAGCGTTTCAATTAGCGCGGCCGCTCCGGGCGTCGGAGCGCGCGGTGCTTTCACCGTGAGCCGGTCGCTTTGTTACGCGACCACGTCGGGAATACCCACCGACCTGAGCGATGTCAAGTGCGGGCAATTGACCTCTATTCAATTTTGGTGCCATTATTAAGATAAGTTAAGTTGAGAAGAGCTGGCAAGAAATTCAACAGTTGTTCTTTTAAAAATAAATATTACAATTTTTATCTCTTTAAATTCCTTTCGTTATATAAACAAAGAATAGCGTAAGAAGGTCTCGCATACATAGCGACGTCCCTGCGTGTGAGGTTGCAGCTATGGGTTAAACCGCATGCAAATAAACACCAAAGAATACTGAAAGTGTTGATGCGAAACAGACGTTGTATAACTTTGGAAAACCCCACCGTGCAGTTTTATTATTTCGGCCGACACTAATACGTTATTAATGAAATTCTCAAAGTCAGGGAAAACCAAATTTACTTTAAAAGAACGCTGTGTGTTTTATTTGAGGCAGGTTTTACTGGTTTTACATTTGCGTCGAAAATACTTATTACTGTGAATATATCTAAGTACCTGGTGGTAACATACTATAAAATAGATGAAAGTTGCATTATTTATAAACATATTACGTAAAATATTAAACAAATATTTTTCCGTATATAATATGTGTTTTGGAAATATATGTAGTAGCGATGATTCAGTTCTAAGTAAAGTGTGACCAATAGGGAGAATTGAGGTTTTGTAGTTTATCGTTTTCCCAGTCGTGGGAATTTGATGGCACAGAGCGATGAAGGCCTTGAGTCTCGCGGCCGGCGACTGAGCGCGTAAACAATGTCTGCACAAACAGGTTTCTATAACAATTCAAGATCCTAGTGAAACCGATGTTTTTATCGAGTGAATGACGTGAACTCGCGTGTTAGGTCCTGATGGACAATTCCTAAGAGGACAATGGCATCCGGTGAAGGTGAACCAGAACTAGATACCCGCCTTGCATCCGTTCTCTAAACACCCGACAATTGATATTAATGAATAACCGTTACTTAGAACAAATACCCGTTTCGGATATGAAGGACATGTATTGAAATCTGAATTTGAGGTCGTTCAGGTCGTTCAAACCAAAAAAGCTGAATATACTATGCTTGATGTTTGACCAGATAACTGAATCACACTGGTCAATCTTTATTTTTATTAATTTGTGTACAGTTCATTGGCTTGTTATAAATCTAGTAGTAAAGCTAAAATATTACATGAAATTACACGTAACAAACGAATTACTAATCCCATTGGTATTAGTCCATAATATCTCTATATTACGAGTGTATATAAGATTATAACCTCTTTTTAATTCTAAGAAATTTGGAACTCGAATCAATGCTAAGGGAAAACCTATAATTGGGTATTTACTTCTTGAATCATATGGCACATAATAGTATAGTGTATAGAAAATAATTAATAGCGTTGCAGTCGCTGGGATTTCCGTATAAGACCGAGCTCAATGGCGAGATTGGACTTATACGTGTCCTTTTATTGTAATTGTATACACAACACTAATTTAAATAAATCAAATAAACTTTAAATCCAAGTTTCGCAATAGCAATAAATGTTGATGAGAAAATGGAATATTAATGAAAAATGCTATCATCTATGACGTCAATCTGCTCTTATAGCTCAATGGTGACGTCACATCGCGGCACTTTTTAATTCCGCAAAAATTACAACAATATATGACTTTAATTTTGTTTACTAACATCTCGTCTGGTCGTCTTTAAATTGCCAGGCTTGTTAAATTAAAATTGTTTAATAATATGTAATTAATTGTATGATATAAGCTTTTTGATTCATAAAGCATTCAGAAATATTATATCTTGTACAGTGCAATAACCACTGTGCTTCTCTACAAAAGCATCTTTCATAATATCCAATGGTAAATACACACATATATATGTGCAACATTAAGGCTCCTTCAATACAAAAACGGCATAAAAAAAGTAGTTGCAAAGCCTACCTTTGTAATTTCTTTGATTGACTACAGTTGAAAGCTTTGGTGACACAGTATCTGATACAGGCGTGAGTAAAGCTTGTATGCACTCTAAACTCCTCGCACTAACTGCTTTGTGTAGAGGAGTCTCTCCTGTAGCATCCCTTACATCTATTGAGGCTCCGGCTCTGATCAACATTCTGGTGACTACAGCATGACCACTCATCGCGGCAAGGTGTAAAGGTGTATGTCCATAGTCATTTGGTATATCTAGCCAAGCTTTCTCTGGACACACCCTGATCAATGTACCAACAGATTTTAGGCATCCATGAACTGCTGCGATGTGTAGCTGCCTGCAAATTTATACTTTTGTCAAATTGTATCCTTTAGGTAGGTGGATTGCACAGTAGAATATGAGAGTTGAAATTAAATTGCATCAGTATGTATATATGTGAAAGTTATATATTATATTGATAATAAATACATAAAAAAAGTATAGTGTACTTTATATTTTTACTAATATACTTTATACATATTTTGACATGCCATACATACACACTACAATGTAGCCTACTACAGTATACCTCACTGATCAGGTTGGTAGTTGGGTTTTCCAAACTAATGACCTTATCAAAGTGTTTAGAATGTTCAGTATTCTCTAACTTGTATTTTTATTTCTATATTAATTAAAGTTGACTTTTAACTGAAAAAATTCATTATTTGTTATGTCTATATTTTAAAGCAAATATTTCAATTTGTACCAATATACAAGTAGTCAAATTATATACAGAGATTATACATGTTGTTTATAAAATAATTAATTTGGAAATCTTGTGTGATTAAAAATAGCCTCTATATACTAGAAAACAAAACTTATAATGCAGTGTTATTACAACAAAGGTCATCTAAATGAACTCTGTATTGATAAGAATAATAATACACAGATAAGAGATGTACAGTGCTGAGCAAATCAAGCTGTTTGTTAAAAAGTGGATAATGGGGAATATTCAATAAAACTCCTATGATTTGTAAGTAAGTAAAGATTTTATATATTTTTTATAATCAAAAGATTATAGAAAATGCTGCTTTTTGAAAGAATTGAAAAGAAAAAATTGTTTAAATATTAATATGTGTTATTCCAAATTCATTCTTACAAGAGGCTACTTTATTCCAATATTATATAATCATATTATATTTAATTTATATATATATATATATATATATATATATATATATATATATATATATATATATATATATATGTATATATGTTGAGGTAGACTAAATAAATAAATCTGAGTGAAGTGAAAAGTGAGGTTACATATAAAACTAAACATAAGAGAAACACTTACGTATCACCATCGTCGTCCTGTTGGAAGAGAATAGCGAGCGGTGGGATATCTTGGTGTTTGTCCTCATCCAAAAAAATAAAAGGCGCTTGTCCTTGGGCCGGGGGAGTAGAATCACTAAGGATAACTTTAGACAGAGACTCTGACAAGCACAAACCACTGTCGAGCTCTGTTTCACTGATCACTTGTTTGTTACTTTCCACTGGATAATCTTCTCCAGTGTCCAATTCTTCGGAGGAGAACAGCTGTTCACTCAACGGTCCAGACTCGATTCCAATGTCGCTCTCCTGGTCATCGTAAACTTTTGTTTCAAAACCCTTTTTGGCACTCATTTTTATAATCACAGTCGTCTTTATAACAATTAAATATAAAATCAAAAGGAGCTATATAATTTACACTCTAAAACAGCACAATAACATGGTTTAAGTATCGTCTCTCATTTGCAACAACAACCGTGTCACTGCCAGAACGCGTGCGCAATGATTGAAATTTCAACAAGCAAGATGGTTATAGCCGCTATAAAAATACAACGACGTAAGCGACTATACGCTGAGTGCGACGTCACTCGCCCTAAGATCAATGCGTACATCCGAAAATATTCCATTCGGATTGTCATACTGAAATATTTTAAAATTATGTTAGCTATTTATCAGTTTAAAAGTTTTGCGATATATTATAAAGTTATAACATTAAACAAATATTGTAATGAACAAAAAGTTATAAAAGTAATGTGTAACATAAAAATTTTATAATATGAATCGATGTTTCGTGACGTTTATTTATATAAAATATTTCGTCAAACCTTCATTCAGTCAATATTATAAATTGTCAATACACAACATTAAAAATTTTAAAAGTGTATTAATATATATATATATGTATTTGGGATTACCATCTGAAAATTAAAATAGAGAAACAGTATAATGAAATTGTATTTTTTTTATAAAAAGTAGGTTTTATCCGTTACCTTTAAAGTTTATTGTAACGTAGATGTAGATAACAATGTTTGGGGAAAAGGTTATAGAATTATTAAAGGAAGCCGAAAGGAATCGTGAAACTATTGATCAATATAATGTGAGTAAATTATTAGAGAATTAGTTCCATAACTTTTCACAAAAATATTTTTTTTCTTAATCAAGATGATTTAAAAATAACTTATTTCAGGATGAAAAAGTACGTCAAGTCATCCAAGAAATGCATGTACTATTTAAAATGAATATGACAGATGCGTAAGTAAAAATAACTTTACTTTAAAAATAAGCTCCTATCAGTCTTCTCTATCTTAGAATATAACCTTGCGAATTGTTTTCCAGAAATGCAACTACTGAGAATAAATCGTTATGGACCACAGTTCAAGTAAGACACTCTGCATTAGAGAGGAATAAAAGATGTCTTATTGCATATTTATATAATAGAATGAGCAAGATAAAAGTGTTACGCTGGGAATTTGGCTCAGTACTTCCGCCTGATGTAAGAGAGTTGCTGTCAGATAATGAATATCAATGGTTTTCAAAATATTCTACAGACTTAGCCACATATATGCGATCTTTAGGGGAAGATATAGGCTATAGTGGAATAGACCTTACAGAAAATTTACGCCCACCAAAAACCTTATACATAGAAGTGTTATGTTTATGTGATTATGGTAAATTAGAATTGGAAGATGGTGATGTTATTACTTTGAAAAAAAATAGCAGACATTTTTTGCCAACTTCTGAATGCCAGACTCTAATAAGACAGGGTGTTTTACAACAAATTTCCTAAGAATTCATTGTAAGGGGACTGCACTGTTCCGGGGAGTCAATTGGCAAGACAGAACATCACATTGAATGTCACCAGTCACCACTCAACATGTAATATCTCAAAATGGAGAATGAGGTGCCTTAACACTGTGTCTTTGTGATATAAGTTATAAAATATTTTTATAATAAGAAAACCTTTAATTAAAACCTGTTAAGTCTAAGGCACTTAATATTTTTTTAATATTTAAAAATCTAAATTTAATAATACAATAAAAAAATACTGTCCACATTACCATATTTTTAATTAATTATTGCTCAGGCAAAAGCGCACAGCTGCAAGTACCCTGGCTCAAATCAAAATGTTAACTGATTGTTTTGTAAAAGTAATTATCTCCTTTATAGTGTTATTATGCAATAATTTAATATACCTAATAAAATATAAATGGATAAGTATACTTTTTCTTAAAAAAATATTTTTTATTGTTAAGTGTGGAATACCACTTTAATAATAATAAAAAGAGATAAAGATAAATCTGGTGTGGTGTAAATGTGGGATTATTTGTCTGGTTGTGATGGCTCGGGTTTCGCCACCAATTGCTGTTATTACAGTTTTGGGTTTTTCCTCCTTCAGTAAGTTGACGGTAAAGGTATGTCGTTCAATACGTAATATCCCAACACTAGGCGGAGAGCGGAGGACGTAGTGTTTTAAAACTAAACATTCTCCATCTACCCTGTGTTACTATACACTACATATTATTAATATTATATTTATAGTTTCCTGTATTGTCCTATTAATGTTAACAGACTATTTTAAATGAAACTCATTAAACAGATTTTTTTGGCAGTACTAGTTCATGGTCACGAGTATCCAAGACTAGATCTTGGGCGGTTTCCATGAGGCGCGGGTTCGAATCACGCTGCATTCAATTTTTTATATGTTTTCTTTAAACATTTTTCCATCCTTATTGTTGATAAACACTTTAAAAATCATCAAAAGACTAGATCTATTTAAAAGAATGTACGTATATTATTAACTCCTTTGCATCTCCATCCCATGGACATACCCCGGCTTGAATCCACAAGTATTGCGTCGCGTTACAGTTAGACGATATACCGCTGCGTAATCTATAATATGGGATAGTAAATTGTATCCAAGCCTGCGCTTCGTTTATACTAGATTAGGAAATAACATATATTTTAGATAAAATTACATTTTTGTAACGTTAAACTTGGAGAAGTTGCTCGGTTATATATCTTGCTACGTACATTTATTACGATTTTGTATACAAAAATATTGAAAACGGTTAAATTCTAAATTACCTTAAAAAGGCGGTCAGCGTCCTGGAAATAAAAATATTTGAAGTGATTTAAAATTTTGATCAAACAGAAAAACCCAGTTCGACACGTGAACTGTACTCGCTGCACTCGCTGCACTCATTGTAAAGTGTAAACGCTTGTTTCTATGTAGGTTTATTTATTTTAGACTCTTTCCTTTAAAAATATTAATAAATTAAAATTGATAATAATGCAAATAAAAATTACCAATTAAAAAAGTTGTTGCGCGACAATTGGTAGTGGGTTCGAGTCCCACTCGGGAATATTTTATGTGTAAAATATACAATCCCTTTCTAAGTCCGTGCAGGTAAAGCTATGGGGTTCGCCAGATAAAATGGAAGAACGATCTTTGTATTTTAACAAGCAACTGACTGTTATCGGTACTAAGAAATAGGTATCTTTCAGTGACCACCGCCGAGAGTACATTGTAGATATGGACACAGGCTGATCAGAACTCTGAAGATAAATAGGATACCACAAAGAAAACTAGATTTTTTGATTTTTACTAGAAACTATGTAACTATAAGTACATAAATATACATTATATAAAGGGTAAGTTTATGCTTAGGTAACTATTTGAAAGTACGCTCTCCGCATCCTCATGTACATCATCACCCTACCTACGCAGGGCTTGTGATTCAAATGACTACAATTGCTGTTTAATTTATTCGACAAAGGACAAAATAGTTTTTAACTCGTAGTAATATAAATATAGTTTATGAGTAAATTGGAATTAGCCATATAATGAAAAGCTAGCAATAGTTGGTGACGTCATAAAAGCTTCACGTTGAGTCATAATTATATATGCGGTAACAAACTTCTGGTGCCACCATTATTATTAGGCGACACTAACTACGCGGTGGGGAGTTTTGTGTGAGATAGGAATTTTATTTGGCTATTTTCATGTCTCATAGGATGTTCGTCGGGGGAAGCCCATGTCCAGCAATGGGCGACATAAAGCTGACGATGATGATATCTCATATTGGTCTATTATTATAATAATCTATTGGCTTTCTACTATTTTTGCTCAATTGGTCTATTATAATAATAATGTGCCTTATATTTAATTTTGACAAAATGGTCTTCACGGACGGACGGACAACTATATAAATGTAAATGGGACAACAAAGTGATTCTAAACATTATCGTTTTTTTCCTTTTATTGTACGTAACGTAACGTGCCGTTTATGCAAGTAATATATGTTATTATATATAAGGAATACTAAATACAAACACAAACGTAACTTAAGGCGCTTTACATCACGGCTCGGCTATGAGCACGAAGCTGAAACTTGTCTGTTGAAGTTCACTTCTAAGTTCAGCCGTAATTTAACTGTATGTGACATATAAATCAGCGAGGCGTTCGAAGGTACCTAAGTTGCGGTCACGTCGACCACGGAACCCATCTTACTTATTTATTATTTACAAAAATATACGAGACGAGACGTGAAACCGATAGAAGTAAATTTCATCAAAATGTGTTTAGTTTCATCAAAATGTCTTTTTAAATTATTCAAGATAAGTTCAGAAACTGCGACCATTTGCAGCTGGTTTGCTGGTGTAGTTGGGAAGTTGCTTACTGTACCCTCTTTACCCTCGTACAGTATGGTGGTTTGGTTTATACGTATTCGATATAACATTATTCAAAAAGCTATCGTAACGACAACGGGCTTACATACCCCGCAAATATATGAGAGAGATCTCTCTCTCTCTGAGAGAGAGAGGGACATCTAATATATCACATATCTGCAGAAAATGTTAGAAGATGAAATTTATAATATGATTGTTATTGGTAAAGTGTTTTCTCAGAAATAATTAAAGTTTTGAGAATTGAATTTGGGATAATAACGGGTTTTGCCTGCGTTCATCTTGGTTTAGAATTTGAAGTAGATATATTTAAAATGTTCGCTGTGGGCTAAAATGGCTCAAATAAAATAATCACATGACACATCTTCTAAGACTGCTACGGGTGTGGGTTCGATTCTTACTTGGGCAGAATGAATTAATTTGCGCTCTGGTAGTAAGACGAAGCGCGGCGTTGAGTTCTGCCACTCAACATATGTCTCGAAAGTCGGAAAGCAGGGAACGGAGACGACTGACATACTTGTTCCACTAAGCTTTTTCAACTACAAAATTTAGCTTAATTTTAAATTGTACTTTATGAAAACAAACTTATTTCTAAAACTTAATAATTTTTACTTAATACGTCCCTTTTACGATTGCGAGTAAGTAAGCAACTTATGCGCGAGGCAATCTGTATTGCAATAAAAGCTCGAGTGGTTTTTATAAAAATGTGCAGTACCGGGAACACCTGTGCCGAGAATATGAGCTTGTACCTTCGTAGATAACAATAAAGTGTAGATATTGGACCCATTGAATTGAACGAGTCATAAGCCCCTGCGCTCTTGCCGCTTCAGATAAAGCATAAAATAGTAAAATTCTTAATATAACTACTTTCTCATACTACGGTACGTACGGCAGCGCGTTCATAGTCAATAGTCAATACCCATACGACGACTATAAAGGCGATGGTGGCGGGCTTGATACATACACGAGAGTATTGTAAGAATATTTAAATATTTTTAATATCATTTGTTAAGCAAAACACGTGGAAACCTGAACCGAGCGTCCTTGGAGAGTGTCAAGTGGCAGGGGGCACTATGAGAATATTTCTAAAACTCCAACGGGACGGTGAAAAATGCGATGTTACGTTTCATAGCCCATGCAAATGAAATTATAAGCTACAGCTCCTTCGTTTATAAATCATAAGACACTGTAATTATAGAATTTTTCCTCTCCTTCAGTAATTACAATATGCAATAGTTTTCAATATGTTTGTTGATATATAGGAACCTATCACCTAGTGTTCGTAAGACACCTGATTTGAACTAAGACACTTGCACACATTACGAGATTCATTGAATTCTAGTAAATATATTCTAGTCAAAATTATATATAAACGTAAATATAAACTATCGTAGTGCTGGTTATGGAATCAAATTTCACTAGGTGGAATAAATGTTTCTAATAAAGGTGTTTCACGTGAGTTGGCTTAACTAAACCCAGTTTGGACGTACAGCTTGGGTAAACAAGTATAATTTTTCAATGTTAAAAGCTTAAAAATCAAAACAGCGATCTATACAAGAACGATGAAACAACATAGCTGTCTACGACATTCCAGTGAATTTCATTATTATTGTAAATAAAGAACGAATGAATAAAATATCGATCAATGTTTCATTTTCCGCAGAGTAATGTAAATGTATGTGTAGTCAAGATTATATGTTCTTGCATTAAATATTAGCGCGGGAAGTAATCAACAGACGATATCGATACGTAAATAGCAACGCGAATATATTGTGTTTCTATGACGTCACATGGAAAATGGCTTACGTTGTCAACGTATCCAAACAAGATGTTAAGTAATATAAGAAGTTAAGTCATATAATATAAAATATTGACATTTAGCTCTTCGCTTTCTATTGCCTTCAGCTAAACTTGCTTCAGTGTCAAGACACTCTGATCTCCTCTCCGTTGAGACGCGGTGCTCAAGGCCGCGACTTGCCAGAGCAATGACAACGAAATAATTCGTTCCCTCGAGTGGGTATCGTATCCACAACTCTCGTGTATACAGCTAGACACTGTCCCATTGCGCCGTCGATGGCGCGTCGATGGTCATTTATATTTCAAATAAATTGTATATCTATTTTTTATTACTTTTATATGAGAGCTGTCAGCTTTGATAGGCGGCATTTGAAGCATGAAATAATTTTTTAAACATGGATTAAAATATATATACAAATCATGCTATCGAAACACTGTGTATACATGTTGAAAGTCACAGAAGGAATAGTTTCTTTTTGATATCGTTCAATAAGTGTGGCTTCAAATCAGTGGCGGTTGTATACATTTTCAAGGATGTTTGGATATTAAATATTTACCGCCCTTATACATACAGCTGCAGTTAATTAGCGGATTATTATTACAATACAATAATTTCGTTGCTTAATATATAGTTTTAGTAAAATTATATTTTAAAAGGAATGACTGTTGAGTTCCTGCTCTTCTCATCAGGAGCTCATCTTGCCTGCCAGGTCAGTAGTAGCTTCCATAGGAGTGACAAAACTGAAATTTTTATGTAAATTGAAGATTCCAAGTTCTTGTAGTGGCATAGTTAATAAAATAATGCTTGGATTTTTAATAATACGGGAGTCGTTTTTGGGTGTATATCTCCGCTTGTCGCGGTAGTACGAAGTAGTAAAACCACAAAATCTAATAAATCCTCCTCAAAATCAAAATGAACAGTACTTGGAGCATCCTTGGAGCACTGCAAAAATAAACTTTGAACAAAAAAGTCAACGTAATCAATAGATACGATCTATGCGATATGCTTCATTTTTGCCGCATTTGTATGAACTCGCGACTTCCATTGGCTAAAGTTATGAAATTTGACAATAATTTAAAACTTACATAGACAAAGGAGACAAGCCGAATTTGGGAAATTTATAGGAACATCAGGAAAAAGTTCCTATTACAAACTTATTTGTGTATCTCATTTCATACAAAATGAGTGCATACAAATTTAAGCTTTTATAAGTTATATTTTTGTTGACCTATAATTACATACAATCCTGAAATTGTTACGGAACTCTAGTGAGCGAGTACCGTCCGCACCAGACCGATATTTATCCTGCAACAAAACACACATACGAAAATAACTATAGATCTTTTATTAATAGGCCTGTGGTATTTTTTAATTTGTGGATTTGGGAATTTACAATTTATTTATTAAATATAACAGCTCGAGTTTCAAACTAAGCCGATAACGTTTTTCCCGTATGAATAAGCCGGGAATGGTGACGCCCATGAGACAATATTACTGGTAATGTGACCGCCTCCTCCTCTTCAGACACGGTGCGAATCCATATCCTCTATCCTATCCTACTTTAGAATTCACATGATTCCGCATACCTATAGCATGTTAGGAGAACTTTATTTAATTCTTACAAATAACGTAATAAATATTAATTATATATAAAAATTTTATATTACATTTCTTTTATATATTATATTTGATAACTTAAAAAATATTGTATTACATCAAGGGCCGGTTTCATCACCTGCTGATATAGTACCAGATAGGAAATAAGTTCCTTGTCCGGCAGATAAACAACAAATTTTGGTTGCACAGGTCTCAGATAGAAATATCTAGCAGATAACGACCTGTTCCAACTATCAGCTTTTATCTGGAAGTCATTAATTACCAGCTTAATATAACCAGCGGTAGGGAAATAAAAAGGCACAAAGATTAGAAAGAAAAATTATATAATATAGTACCTTATTTTGCTTAAGTAGTACAGGTAAATTATTTTCCCTACTTTTTACCAGTACCTCACACAGGTACCTATTACCTTATTGCGGTTATTCTTTAAGGATAGGATTTCCCAGCCATTATTCCTAAGCCACAATAGTTATAATTATTCTGTGTGTTTAAAATAACCTTTATTTAAGTGTTTCTCTTCTTGAATATTTTATTTAAATGAACGCCACCGGTTCTAAAGCGCCAGTGAAACGAGTGCAAGTGCAAAGTATCAGATTATGACGTATTCACAGGGCGTTATAAGTCTATTGCAGAAATAAGCTATTACAATTATGTATCTGTAGTTCAGTATTGCAAATTTGAGTTTGTCAATTGTTATAAGTTATACTTTCCGCTGACGTACAATCGTCAAAAAAGTTCAGAACGCTCGGTGCGCGAGTACTGCTCACACTTGACTTGACGCAATATTTCATTAAATTACAAACGGCATCTTCAATTACTTCCTCAACTAAAAAATGGAACATTGTCCTCTTAATAGTATAATACATTTATTTACACAATACGTTTATGTACTTGTACTGACAGTCAGAGCGACTCACACTGTTTCGAAGATATTGTTACATACTCAAGCCATTATAAACGAAATTAAGAAAAAATATATGTAAACTACGCAACGTTATCGGTTGGAGAGCACCGTCCATAAATAATATTAATGAGAGGTTTTCCCTACAAGAGAAACACTCAGCATATACCTTTTACAGTACTATATTAAAATGGCGATCAATAGTTGACGAAAAATAAAGAATATACAATAATTAGAAAATCTCGATATGCATCTAGAATAGCGATGCATCTTCAATATTCATTAGACAAAGATCTTATCTAACGTACTTGAAGAGGTACCTCTGGAACTACGTGTATGAGGAGACTGATGAGGGTTGTGAGGAGTACCGAGATTATAACCGTCAGCATCTCTGATACATTATTATAATACAACATAGATAAAATATAAATTTAATAGATTATTATCAAAACGAATCCATTCCAACGTGCGTAACGTGTGTTAACTGTACCTACCTATCTGTTATATATATATATATATATATATATATATATATATATATATATATATATATATATATATATATATATATATATATATATATATATATATATATATATATATATATATATATATATATATATATATATATATATATATATATATATATATATATATATATATATATATATATATATATATATATATATATATGTATATATATATATATATATATATATATATATATATATATATATATATATATATATATATATATATATAAAAAAACTTCTTTAGATTTAATTTTGTTGACATTTATACAATATTTAGATTTCCTGTGTCTAATGTCTATTAACCACTTTTCCAATGACTGTCCACCATTTCTAATGACTGTCTAGTTTAAAGTAACGTTTATTAATATGAATTATTTGAATGAAATCAGTGAAATATCAATCACTTTGTTCCGCTAGAACTTAATTAGCCAATATTCGATATAACATTTCCTGTACAGGGCTTTTCCCATAACCGATAGATTACACGTACATATATATATATATATATATATATATATATATATATATATATATATATATATATATATATACATATATATATATATATATATATATATATATATATATATATATATATATATATATATACATAGTACCGTCATTGGTAAATAAATATATTTTCCCAAGCACGGGACTTTATATGCGCTTGTACAAGATTTATATGTACCCAATGTACTAATTATTTAGAACTTAATTATATATTCTTTTCTATAATACAGTTGCAAAGTAATTATTTTTGTAATTTTTAATCTTATATACACATTTTTGTTGACCTGATTACATTTTCAAATATAAAGTAGACAGCCCTGTGTTTTGCTAATCGCGACGTCGCCTTGTTCTGATGTCAACTGTTCTTGGCCGATAGTCAACTATTCCAAATACAAACTACAACTGTTGTGTAACAACATGGTTCAAACTGAAGGTATATTATTATTAAGTTTAATAAAATCTTTGTAAACCTAGTATACGTATAGATATGATTTGTGTATCACAAGTAACTAGGTACTTTTGTCTCAGTCGCCGATCAATGTACTTCAGAACTACTGTAGTGATTCATCTCTCGTATTTCGTAGGATAGGTCTGACGATGAGTAAAATCTTATCGTCGCATAAGTCACATACCGAGTAAAGTATGAGATCTCAATACATATGAATATTTACCTCCATGTATTTAGCAGATACGGCCATTGAGTATGCAGTAAGCTTGGACTCAACTGCGCTACGATGACGTCAAACATAAATTAACTTATTAACGACATCGTTGTTGTCTACTAACAGTGTTATAATAAACTTGCTCTCACAATGGGACCGTTCCTTAAAGTACGCGTGATGGTCGTCTATTCGATCTCTGTTGTAGATGAGATTACAATAAAATTAAAATTACAATAAATTTTCTCTGGCCTATATATGCAACGTTAAGATCCGCCACTCACCACTCATACTCTCTCAATGAGTGAAAATTCAATAACGGAGTGTCCTAACACTAGGTGAAACATCTTATGTAAAGTAATTATTTATATATTATAATAACGTATCAGACGAGTGAGTAATTCGTTCATAGAAAGCTTTGCGTCGGCGAGCATTTTCCTGTAGGCGACTCCGTTAGGGCCAGTGTGTTTTACGTCTTTTTTGAATCACCGACTCGTTCAATGTTATTGTTTATATTTTTGAGGATAATTTCAATAAATTCTAAAAAAAAGCTTATTACGACATTTATGTGTTTTCCACCGAGTTAGTTTTGAGTGAGTCAAGGATTGTGCTCTTAAATTATTAGGAAATAACCGAAGTCAAGCCGTAATAAGTATAAATAAGTAACAGTACAAGCTAATTCCAATCGATCGTAATGTTTCTATTTCTTAGAGAAAGTGTCATTGCATTGGCAGATTTGTAATTTATGCGGATTTTGTTTCAAAATATACGTGAGATATCTTTGGAGGTAATGTAGAGAATTAACTAAAGTTTTGGTGACCACGTCTTGCACTGCCCGAAAACTTTCGACTTCAGGCGAGTATACTGGGCTAGAAGATACTTTCTATATTCCCGAACGCTGCCCAGCCGAGTTGGATTCTCTCTCAAAGTTACTTTAAAGGACCTACCCATTCAGATCACTTGTCTCTGGTAGACAGGCGTACTCGTCAATAACTTACATATAAGTACATGGTATCGAATGATATTCTATTAGGTACATACTCGCACATACTCGTACACACATAGGTATAAATCGATGCTGCGCATTATTTACGACGGGCAGTTGGTTTTACCAACTAATTACGATAATATTATTAATAAATACCATACGGTCGATTATATCAACGATACTGAAGTATTTGTTTTGATATTTTTTTTTTAATTTTAATTTTTATTCATTTTCTTGTAAAAATAAATAAAACCAAAACATGTTATTACTGCGCAATATTTCCATACTTCTGTATTTTGATGTGGAAGCAAATTAGTAGCAAACTAGTATTTTCCCTTAGTATTGTAAGCGGGCGAAGCCGCGAGCGGGCCGCTAGTTAGTTATATGTTGGTAGATACTATTTTATTGTATAATACATTAGCGGTCGGCACGCGTCTTCGCCCTCCTGACTGATGTTCTCGGATTTACATTTGTACATTCTTCTTCCGCCTGGCATTAGTCCCGGCTTCGTTTGCCAGGGTCTGCCTTCCGACTAAGCTTACTCCACTGCGCTCGGTCTTTAACATCCTTAGTGGACAATTTATTGGCTTTTACATTTGTACATTATGCTGGTACTACTACTTTTGAATTACTTTGTTTATGAAAAATAATGACAATATATATATATATATATATATATATATATATATATATATATATATATATATATATATATATATATATATATATATATATATATATATATATATATATATATATATATATATATATATATATATATATATATATATATATATATATATATATATATATATATATATATATATATATATATATATATAATCCGAATGTCTAACAGCGGCTTTATACACAATATTTGAATTAATTAATACAACTGTATTAGGATACACATGTTATAATCTAAATTAAGCTATTGATATTATTATTGGCCAGAGATGTAAAGTCGACTGTACGGCCACTTTTTAAGATTTCTTAACATATCGATGACGTCAACAATGTTTGAATCTTTGTTGATAAAATTTAGTGTTTCGTCTTTATCGATAGTCTGAGATCATTTTCGCTTCTATTGCTCTAGCCATCAGTCATAAAAATTTTCAATTATTCACATATGACAAATGATGGGCTTCTTTACAACCGAGTCGGCTAGTCGGCTAAAGTCATAGTCGGCACATCTCTATTATTAGTATATCTTACAGCTATCGTTTAAAGGCTACCATACTAGTTATTTTAATATAAATGATAAAGAATATGATCTAATCCCTGCATTTTCCTCTAGTTATTTGATTAATCCACCACAACACCTATAGCACCACACTAGTATCACTTTGTTATCTTAGATATTTTTGTATGTTTCTATTTTTATATTTATTACTAAATTAAAATAGATAGCAAGATTTAAATAGATTAAAAGAGATAGAAAATTAAATCAAAATTAAATAAATAAATAAATAAATGAACACTTGATACATTACGTTATCTTAAAAAAAAAAACATCATTATATATTTATGTATTTACCTACAGAAATATTACATTATATGTCAAAATTGCTTTCGGGGATTTTTACATTATATACATAATATTAATTATAATGACAGATTCTTCCTCTACTTGACATACGATACTATATTTGAGAGCTTATCAACGGTCTGCGAAATGAGCCCGGGATATACCTACACAAAGATAACGAAAATACATTATATTATTGAATATTGTTCATGAAAATATTTTCTTGCCTACTTACTTTTATATAGCTTATTCCAATAAATTATTAAGTTTTTATTAGATAATGATGATAATGGGTTTTTTTTTATAAAGCAATTAGGCGGTAATAAATGCTATTATGCGTTTATACTATTATACTATTTTTGGGGTTCCTTACTTCTAAAGGAGGAAAGGTAACCTTCTAGAATTATTTTCTTGTCCGTCTGTCTGCCCGAACGTCTGTCAAAACGATTTTTCTCAAGATCTCGTTGAGGTATCACACTGAAATTAATATCAAATTTTCAAAATTGCAAATATTCGCTTGGAGAATACAAAAATTATAGTATTACTAGATAGACAATTTCTGTTGACTTAGGATTCTAAATCTTGGAAAGATAAGAAGTCACATTATAAATAAAGGATAAATTTCGAAAATTGCATTAAAGATATCACAGGAAGGACGATGATCATGAAATTGGTACTGAACCCTCAGTGTGCGAGTACGACTCGCACTGGACCGATATATTTTGCTACCTATACTTTTGTACTAATATTGTATTCATCGTTTTCTGCACAACGGCTTGAACATACATAAATATTATACATTTTATAGTATAATTAATAAACAATATATAAACTCTGTGCATGACCTTTTACTGTCATTGACGTAGTGCTTTTTAAGTTCCACATTTTGTTCTCTCACTTAAAAATAACGTGCAAATTGCATCATATTTCTATTTTAAATCTTTACTACCCAAAAAATAAGATTTATTTTTATTCACAGCACTTTCTTCTAAAAGTGTACAACAAGAGTGAAACAACAAAACTCTTCAAACTCTTCTGTACATAACAGATATCACAGATTTTTTTATTTATATAACAGAATTGTTCTAGAATTATGAAAACCATAAATATGACTGAGACATAGTCATAATTGAATTTCTTATAGAAAATATTTTTTCATTTGAGTGCCCTCTGTCAAGACCATATTTTCTCAAAATCACGTTGAAGAATCAAGCTTAAAATAATATTAAACATCCAAGTCAATAATTTCTTAAAGTATAGAAAAAGTAAACTTCTACGACAACGCAATCAAAAGATATGTGCGTTTATGCTTAATTTTTATTTTTGTTGCAATTTCTATGAAAATCCGAGCGTAATCATAAGCTACTTCCAGTTAACCTAGAATTACGAAATTTGGAAATAAGATTAAGATTGGAGAAAACCGTTACAAACTTGTACTGTAGTTAATTACATACAAAATTGGTGGATACGACCGCAAGCTTTAGTTAGTTGTATTTCATTGACCTAGACTTATGAAATTTAACGCAAAGTAAGAACTTACAGTATATATAATGGATAATATCAAAATTGATCATTTATAAGTGTAACCCAGGAAGAACCCATTACAAACTTATATTTGTACTTAATTTCATACAAAATGATTTCATACGACTGCAAATTTAAGTTTGTAAATTTTATAAGTAGTATTTTCCTCAGTGGAATGCCTATAATCTTGAAATAGGTACGAAACTACTCGCACTTAACCCAATTCTTTTTTAAATGTACACAGAACCTAGTGTTAAGACGTTACACTTCTTGTTAACATATATTTGAACGAATGAAAGCTTCACACCTTTTCCTGCCTGGTAAGGTAACCAGTGTAAATCTAGCATTAAGATGCTTTTCTTGAGAGCTCACTTTGTTTCTATCGAATTTTTTGAGATATTGAGTGATTATGTTGATTGAAGAAGAAGAGAAGTCGAAGCCGCCCCGCGGTCTACTAGACCAAAACAATGAAAATAATTTAAACATCATCATTCCCCTGAATGGGGATAGAACACAAAACCACTGTCTGTACAGACACACCAGTGATATTAGTCTCACTGTGAAACCAACATTTTAACTTATAATCAATATGCCAATGTTTCTAGAGTAAATGTTGTCTATGACTGTTTGACTTTATGCAAGTACTTTGTAATAAGAAAATTAGCACCTACTGTGTATTATACGATTAGATAAAAATATAATAAATAAAGACTTTTTAATATGTTAAAAATTAATCCTTTGACTAGAATATCACATAATATGGATACACACATTTTATTTAAACATTTACGTAAATATATTTTATAATAATAATAATATATATAGATGAAAACGTTGCCTCACTATAAGGGAAAAAAATTCCATCACAATTAAATCTTTAAAAACAAACACTGAAAACTTCACAGCTTTTACGTTCCACTGAAAATTGACGTGAAAATTTTATCTGTACCCTAAAACCAAACTCCATGTTTACAGAAATAACAACATTCTCCTCTCAAAGTGGCTGAAGCACCCGATCACGTTGTTCATCCGCAATACTGTATACCATTCTATTACTACTTACCATACCGATATATCCTACGTGAAGGCTCATACAAATTGTTAGCAAAAGGAAATGCTAAATAAATAAAGTTAATTAACTAATTCAAAGATATATATCGGAACGTGCGATAAATTTGGTGTAAGCATCGCTGAGTCGCAAAGCCACACATAAAGCGGCGTATTAACCATAGTAAAGCGATTTACGACGGATATAAAGGCCTTCCTAACCCATTGGTAGGACCACCATGTATATGGGATTTACAGGCTACATCCCCGCTCTGCTTCTATACGCCGAGAGGATTGAATGCCTTTAAGGATATTCATTTCAACAAATGGAAAACTTTTTCCCTATTTACGTTTGTCTATCGATTGTTGCGATCCGTCAGGTCAAGTAAACATGGTGTTTGCAAGGAATTGCCAAATGTTTATCGGAAATATTCAAAATATTTATTATTTATATGACAAAAGTTAATACCTACATAGAATGTGGATGATAAATCAATTTATAAGAATTTTAAACAAACAGTGATTGATATTTCAGCAAACGTTCAGAAACATATTAGAATATAACGAGATTTGAATCTGCGTCTCTTTGACACCGTCCAAACGCGCTGACCTGTTTCAAAGTCGTGCAAGGTCAATTTCTCAATTCCAAATACCAGTCAAGTGCAAGTTGGTCTCGTACACCGACGGGTCTTCTATTTTATGATTAAAACTCAACAGAAAGTACAACTTATCACAGTCAGATGACAAACTTAAATTTGAGATCATATACACTCCTTTTGTGTGGACTGAACTACAATTATAAATTTGTAATGGATTTTTAAGGTTTTGTAACTAAAAAGGAGAATCGGAACCCTTATATGAACACTTTTTGTCCATTTGTCAAGACCATTTTTCTCAAGATCTCGCTCGTGAAGGTATGAAGCTGAAACTATTATCAAAAATCCAGGTGTATGGTCCCTTGAAGTGTGGAACAATTCAATATTCTAAGTCACGTCAGTCACATCAGTCAAAAGATATAAACGGTTATGCTTTTTTCGTTTTTTTTTTTTCTGTGATAAACCTATAACTTTCTAATTTTCGGATGTTTTACTTTATTTGCCATGTAAGTTTTGACTTCTTGCCAAATTTCATAATTTTAGGTAATCGAGAAGTACCCTATAGGTTGTATGAATGTTGTAAAAATTTTAAGTAACTTTGTAATTATAAACTGCAAAGTTTCGTATATGTTTTAAAGCGGAGGTGCTTATAACTGAAAATGTGCCCAGATGTATTTTATTCAAGAGAGCGTGGTATCAAATCCTCCTAAGCTCAAACATTTAAGCTGTATTTTATATAAACGCATATATGAGTTGGTTATAATTGTCCAATCCCGATTTTAGTTCCAAGCGCGAAGGTCACCTTACTCATCACTTTATAGCATCCAGATGAACTGAAAGGTCGAACTCGGGCTCGTAATCGCGCAAGAACGATTTAAGGCGTAGTAAAAAGCTTCGACTAAAAGTGGAACTATCTACTACGCGTTATTTGAAAACTTTTCCGCTTCAAGCTTACGTTGATGATAGTTGCTTAATTGGTTCTAGATTGTGTGCTGTAATTTAATTATATTTTTTTTCAATCTTAGCATTAATTCTGTTGTTAGCCTACATTTTACTCATTTAGAAACTTTGCCATTAAATCATGTTTATAGGCTAGATCAAGGTTTTCCAAACCGTGCGTCGTGTCGCCCGGGTCGGCGCGGCGTTGCTTCAGCCATGTCACATCAGAGACGACGTGACGCACAGTGACGAGGACAACGAGCTGATGGGCCGTTCATTTGCCCCATCGTAATCTATATAGCTGCCTCAAAAGTATAAAATATATATCAATAATCTAATTACAGTTTAAAATTTTCCCTAGATAAGAGACTAATATCTCAATTATATACTAAACCTAATCTTTTTGTCACTTCGATTAAAACGAGAGATGAGAAATTAAAAAAAAAACTTGCTGGTACAGTGAATTTACATTGAAACGATTGACGTGATAGCCAATGGCCTTCTTTGGTATATGGATTATGCAATATAAAAGATTTTTTTTAGTTTGATAGACAAACACACGGTCGACAAATTGATCCTGAAGGTTCCTGAAGATTGATCCTGAAGATGAAGGGTTCTGTTCCACCTTATGAGATAAGGAACCATAAAACTTACTGTATGTCGCACTCAAAGATTTCAATTAGCTGTTAATCACAATTAAATGAGTACTCACGTACCGTCATGTGTTATTGTCAAAATAAAGCAAACAAAGTAATTAAATTCATTACAACATAACTATAGTAGTATAGGTAGTATTACAATTATTTGCATTTGTCGGTTTTACCAGACGCGTAGATTAGATGTGAGCTGTCATCGCCGTTATCTCCGGGTTTCCCGCTCCTGCGCTGACGTCACAGCACGTCAAATTATCAAGATAAGCTTTCTTCTATTTGTAGTGTGAATCTCAAACTAAGCTAGGCTACAATATAAATACCACTGATACTAATGCTGTTTTTAGACGATTGCTAAACAGGTCGTGGGGACAAAGCTATAATTTTAATTGCATAATAGATGACTATACGTATTTCATTCCGTCTAACGTGTTTCAATTACTGATAACTATAGCTTGGTATATTTTTTATCCTATACATGAACCAAGTGAACGTCTGACCCCAACCGCCACAGTTGTAGATTCAATTTACATTTAGTTCAATAACTATACTTGAAATTATTGTCATTTTCCATTATAGTAAGTATATTATAAAATATCTTAAAATCGGAAAAAAAGTGTACTACGGATCGTGTATGTACAAGATTTTCTCAGCTTACTTTGTTAACTTAATAAAAACAGATTTTCTCTTACATAAGAAACATACTTTTTCCTCGACATGCAACCGGAAGCCTGCTAATGTAACCAGCGGGCAGCGGACCACGAGGCCGCCCTCTCTCCCCGAGGACCACGTCAAACCAAAATGATAATAAATAAATAAATGAAATACAAACACTGCTACAACATTTATATCGTAATGTCGGCTTGTTTTCATAATGTTGTGTAAATAATAGCTTATAAGGTTGTTTATTTACATCGTCGCACTTTTTCCCGCCGAAACTAGTGTTACAACACTCCGTTCTCTGCTGTCTGCTTGGTACGTTGTGTTGAGAGACGGAACTTAACACCCCGCTTTTATTTTTTATTTTGTCTATAATTTATATATAGACAATTAACTTCAGTGGGATTTGAAATCTTCACTAACAGCTTTACTTTTATATGTATATTTTAAATATGGTATGTATATTTTAAATAATTTTTAACTTCACTCATCGCCTTTTGTATATAAGAAAGGAGAATTATCTTATATTATTAAGTAAAACGTTTTCCACTTTCCACTCTATGCTAGGGTAGGTAGGTAACTAGCACCGTTCTCCGGCTGGTCGACTCCGACCGAAGAAAAGTAAATATTAGTAAATAAAAAAATCCTAAACTGAGCATCGAACTTACAACCATCTCTAATCCTATACTCGTCCTCTTAGTGTCAACCATGTGTATGAGTAACTAAGCGCGTAACATTTTCAGTATGAAATATGAGAGACACCATAAGAGATAAATAACATCCCATATCAGCGTGAAACTGAAAAATACTATCAAATATTTTTATGGGTAACAGTTTTGAAAGCCGCCCGTGACAGTGACGTACCGTAGTGCCGCTCGAACCACTCTCTTTTCACAATCTATCAAATTCGAATAGGCTTTCCCATTGTTCCAGAGTTCCCCATAGCTTTGGCATAAAACGATTGCCTTAACAAATGCAATGGAGCTCATTTTAGGAAAAAAGGTATATATTAATTAATTGGCCATCGTCGCCCAATAACACATCTGACCTGTAAAAGGGAAGGGAATGGGTTCAAATCTTTAGTTGATGAAACGAGCATACTTAGCGGCGTTTGGCTCCGCCACTTACTATACAAAATTAACACTTTCTGCCCACATGGGCGATGTACGAGTAACTTTTGTATATTTCGCTTAGTTTTCCATATACTGTTTACATATTAGCGGCATATTAGTAATTGATTACAATACTATCTCTATTATGCTATACTAATGAATAAAAACTATCCATTAAAATATTAAGATATGCGTCACACAACGTCTTTACATCTTTATTAAAATTAAGGTATATATATTTTAATGATCTTTAAAGGGTTAATTCACACTAAGGATGGAAAAAATATTTAAAGAAAACATATAAAAATTTGAACCCGCGCCACATGGAAACCGTCCAAGCGCTCTGGACTCTGACCACTAAGCCGTGCGTCACGCTGCGTCGAAATTCTTATAAGCTTTATACAACTTATAACGTTGGTAGCATACGTATTTACGTAGTATATACATATAATAACTTTATAAGTATTTTATAAAAAAAAATTATAATGACATTAGTATTTATAAAATTACGTCATTGTATCAATTACACAATATTTGTTTTGATAAAGAACAATTCGAAGGAGATAAATGAGTAATTTAATGTAGCGATAACAGGATTGCTGCCATAGGCGTTGAATGTTGTTATAGACACTTATATTGTACTTTGACTGTAGAGCTCGAAATTATTCCATGCAATTTGTATTTGGTAGAATAAAATAGAATAAAATTGTAAACGTTTTTATAATATCCTAGCACTTTACTTTTTTCAATAATTAAATTTCTATATCCTGAGAAAAATGACATCTACTTGATCCCTCCCGCCTTATCAATTTTTAATACACAACAGTTTCTCTATTGCATCAAGCTCTGTGTAGGTTGTCAACATCATGCACGAGTCATCGAGTACGTCCTTCTGCACGCATTCTGTCAAACTCACCAAATTCGTTAATTTATATTAATGAGAGAAAATATCTCCTTTAGCTACAAATATTTTATACCAGTTTTTGTATACATATTACCAGCCAGTTCGGTTGTTAATTATGACAATCGATAATTATTGCAACGTAATTAGAATTGACTTCTAAAGGCCTATTCGTATGACGGGAGATAGTGAAGTCTGAGTTACACACCCACCACAATTCAAATTTGAGTGAACGTTGCTTAACCCAATTATTTTTCGCCCTATCAAAATAAATTTGATACATAAGTCAATCAAACTTCATTTTTATCATATAAAATATATAATTACAAGGAAGTGTCAAGGTCAATTTCCCCCGGCGTAACAGAATATGTAATTTAGTTTTTTAACCGACTTCCAAAAAATGGGGAGGTTCTATGTTCAAAATTTGTATATTATTTTGATATATTTGTATATTATTTTGATATATACCACTGTCACCGTCACGTATACATATAATATGTACGTATCAGTTACTTCGTTTATTTATTCTAAAGTAATTAAAATATAATATTCTAGTCTTTAGTTCGTGTTTAAGTTTGTCGGGTCAATTTTTTTGTTAAAAACATTTTTATTTACTCTAATAATAAGAAGTATTTAATCAATTTCTTGGAATGATGAGCAATAATCTTGTGCCTTGATAAAGAATTGTGTAAACAAACATTGCTTTTCTTTATTGCACGTTTAGAGCGAACTCATTGACGTACATGTATTATTTTATATTTGTTTTGAATTTGTAACATCAGATAATCGAGTTTACAATTCCAGTAGTAGTAGATATAACTATTACTAACGAAAATTAAATCCTATCCTATATAATGACAATTATTAAATCAATATTTAAGAGTAACTAAAAGCCAGCTTCACGTTTCACGTTTTTACCAAAAAGAAGGTTTCAAGTCGAGGAAAATCAGTTACAGCGGTTACATTGTAGAAATATACTATTTTAAAATAAGAAAATATAAAAATATAAAGCCACTATTGGAGCGTCGGTCTCGACGTGTCACCGGCAGCGGCGCGTGGCGTGGTGCGGCGGGCGGCGGACGGAGGGCGCCGGGGGCCGAGGGCGGGCGGCGTGCAGCGGGCGGCCTTTGTAAGATGTAATGGTCAAGAATGAAGGATGCTGCTTATTAAGTGTAAGGAGCTATTATTTAAATTTACCATTTAATATGATTTCTAGTAGCATGCCAGAAAGCAATAAAAGAAGCGTACTAAATATAAGACGAATACATAAAATGAACAGCGACAAAGTTAGCCGAAAAACTAAAGTTATTGTCGCACTGCAATATGCCCTGAAATAGAAATAGCAATGTGCGGGACATATAGCAAGATCCACAGATAGAAGATAGACACTAGAAACAACTATATGGAAAGCACCAAAGGGAAGAAAGAATTACGGGCGCTGCAGAAGAAGGTGGATAGAAGATATAAAAACGACAGCAGGAAGTGACTGGAGAAAGAAAGCAAACAATAGAGAAACCTGGAAACAGATGGAGGAGGTCTTCACCCGAGCAGGGGTTCTGATCAAAAGTACTGAAAATATTAACAATAGTGAATAAAATTAAAATATATTCTTGTATATGAAGTTGTTTAAGTAATTCTAATTATATATTTAAGTATCACATATGTAGCAAATATTGTAGATCGGAATCAAACGGGCTTTATTATTATCATTATTATTGAATATGAAACATTTATCGATATAAAATAACACATACATAAATTGAATAAAAATTATATATTTCATATTAAGTTTAATATTATGGTATTTAGTTTATTTCTAAATGACAGCCATCGACTGCAACATTACGGTGCAGGGTGTTGTCGCGTTTGCATCTACCCCCTAGGAGGTGACAATATTATTAACCCACAGTCTACGCTTGCATTCGACTTTATTCGATCGCTTGCACTCGATTGCAATATTATGTTGTTTGTATTCTTAATAATCGTGACCAATTCTATATTATATTATGTTTATGGTTAAGTTAGTGCTTTCCATGATTCTACTTTTATTTGGTGAAATATATTCCTTTTTTTTAGTTTCCAGCTGTATCCTTCATATAGCAGAATTAGTCTCTTGTGAGTCATTAGTCTCTACCTTCCACCTAACTGTCGATACATTGTGTGTTGAGTGATGGACCTCAACATCGCGCTCTGTCTTCCTACCAGAGCTGAAAATTCATTCAAACTCCCGAGTGGGAATTGAATCTACGACCGTCGTGTGTGCAGTCAGACGCTGTACCACTTGTATACTTATATATTACACATTTACACAGTAATGGCAATCACTTGCTTTTATACTGTCTACTTAGGTATATTTTGAATACACTATTTGAATTGAATATATTTTAGATATCGTATAGATATAGTCTCTTTTAGAATATTACATTAGCATAATGAGCAACACGAGTCTTTGTATTTTCAACTTCCGGTGTAGGTGTTCTCTTATAAGAAGTCTTCTATGTGGCTAATAGCTATACATTGATAAAATTATATATTTAGAAATTTCTTTATATCTAAACATTTTACGTAAAAAAATATATTTTTTTTATACTTTCATGTCGTATCCTGTATAGAGCACGCTTATATGATACGCTGATAAATAATTCGTGCACAGCTTTCCAGTGAGAAGACAAGTTGGGTAACAATTAAAAACTAACGCCGCACGCTGTCTTGTTGGCGCAAACTTGTTGAAACCCAGCACCATCGCATTTACGCTCACATGAAGTACTCCTATGAAATCCTATCATAAATGAAGTTATAAAGGATAGAAATAGCATTAAAAAAAAAAAGAATTTTAGTAAACTGTGTGAGTGTGGTATCAGTTGTATGCGATTTTCATGTTGCTATTGTAAACAAGGTTACTGAAGTTAGTTTTCATTTACAAACCAATCGGAAAGCTCCCACGCTCGGTGTGGTCCATAAGCGAAGCATGCGATATTAATTTTACTGCCGTCTGGTGTTCGGCCAGACGGAGTAAATCGATACCTTCTATCGAATATTGGACTTTATTATGTGTCTCGACATAAAATTGATCATTATAATAGTGTAAAATGAAGCATTAATCCTTTTTACGCATCAATAGCTCATGTAGATTATTTAATTATTATAGATGTTCTAAAAATAATAAGTATTTACAATATGTGTGCTATTATTTTTTAATTTAAAACTTCGTTCTTTGGTTTTCCCGCGAATTCGAGACATGACGTGTTGTATGGGGATCGAATTCACAAGAAGCCGTTTAAAAGATTAATTAAAATAAATGACGAATTTTATAATAATAATATTATTTCATCTTCTAATATTATAGATAACTATTACACAATTTTTGGTATCGTTAGAACATTTCTTTACCATATTTAGAGAAAAAGTTGTGAGAGCGGACCGTCGTGGTGCAGAGGCAACAGTGATTGCCTGTAAGCGCGATGGCTTGTGGGTGCGACTCCCACTCGGGAGAATGACATAACATAACATAAAAAGTCTTTATTGTACACTTAAAAAATATATACACTGTACAAAGTATGAGTTATTTTCTTTTTCCTCGTGTCTGGTGCACAAGGCAAGGTGCGCTGTGGAGTTCCTCCTCTCAACACTTAATTCCGAAGGCGAATTCGAAAGGCGAAAAGCAGGTAACGGGGACTCTAAGAGTCTAACCCATTGGAAGCTGCTGATGCAAAGAAATATCAATTCATTAATTACACCGAAATCAGATTCATCAGACGGGCTAACAAGCGATACGTGACCAATATAATTTTCGGATGTCATTTTTGGAAGTTCTCTTCCAGTCCAAACTTACTTAAGTATAGATTTAAAAACTGATACTAAAATTAAATATATCATATGACATCATCATTACCACAATCCTTTAATAATTACTTAAGTAACTATTTGTCTCGTGCAGGGAGTCTCAGACCGCCAGCGTGGGCACCCCGCAGTGCTTGCAGTGTATACACAACGTGTTATTTGTACTGTGAAAACTAAGAGAAATAACCTTTATTAGACTTTTTCATATTAAATATATAAATCGGAGTTTTTTTTTTCACCTCCCCCTTTATCTCGCACACTTTGGTCTCCACTGTCCGTCGGAATTCAAGACATTACGTCCTGGTATGTCTATATCAGGATAGACGCACTATCTGTCTGATCTCTAACCTGGTAAAACGTTGGGTGAGGGAATATGAGGGAATAAATAACTTTAATTTTACTAATTTTTCCGAATTTCTTTTACCAGCAAAATACTCCTAATAGGTCATAGATATTAGTTATTTTCATTATACATTATCCCTTCACATTTAAAGTAACTCGCGGAGACGGGCTTCCTTGGAACTCGAGGCACGTATAATGAAACACGTCTGCGAATGGGGCCCGCAGTTATATCACCGCGCGGCCATCGGTGGAAAATAAACAGGAACTCACATTGATGCACATGTACGTGATCTCATTGGATGCACTTACGGTGAGATTGTCGATGGCATTTCTCGCTATTTTCAGTATTGGAGGAATTCAGCAGCGAGGCACTGACTGTACATGATGGTTGGACCCCCACTCTGGGGAGGGATGATATTTAACCTGGACTAACTACTTTGTTCTGGTTAGACAAAGTGGGATATTGGGTTCTCCCACTCAATACACAACCACTTAACACATCTACAATGGACAAAAAGTGGAGAACTAATATCAACAAACAGAATATTTAAATATATAAAATAAGATTTTACATAAAAAAAAAAATATTCAAAATTGTAAAACGTAACATAACATTAACGTTAAATTATTAATCATTACTAGTAACATTATCATAGTACTGTATTAACAATAGATTATTCTATCTTTTCACATTTACAAGGGTCAATCACCTGCAAAAATTAAAAAAAATGTTTCCAATTAAAACTCATACGGCTTACAGATTAAATTTACTTATTTACATATTAAATTACATGCTATTTAGTTACCTGTTATTCTGAAACACTATTACTCTAAGTCAGTACGTAAATTATTATTTAATTTAAAAATACACATTATTATCGTTAAGATATACTATATGAATTCTATTTTTTTTTATTATGATGGCGTATTGAGGAATTAGGAATGTTGTATTTATTCGAACTTCCTCCTCATCTATATACGGTTAATCTTTCAAAACGTTGCAATAGAGTTAAATGTCGTTTTCACGTAAAAAATATTTCAAGAGAAACGTTTATATATATTTTTGCGGGTAAAGCGTCGAGCGGAACACTGGCTTATCTAATATTAATGAAGAAAGTTTAATTTTAAACAAAAATTAGGTGGCAAGTGGAGGACGAGTACCTTAACAAGAGGTTCCGCCAGTCTTCTACTATTAACGCGAAGTATGTGAAGCTAAAAAAGTATAATATATCATTTCCCAAAGTATTACATAATAGGTATATATAGTCATACTTTTTTACAGAGTATAGTTTCTATAATTGTGTTAAAATGAAATTGTTCAATATTCATAAACACATTTATCAGCACAAATGTAATTACATCTGGACTCTTAGAAATATGTTTAAAAGGAAAATCAATGAGAAAAACCATATAGCTGTATACCTAAATACACCTTACGATTCGTTTGTTTATTTACGGTCACTCATACATTTTTCAAATCGATGTTAATAATCCATTGTCAGTACTAAGTATACATAATTAACGGAAATTGAATTATTTCAAACGATCTTCCCTTACCTTAGATTGTGAAACAGAACAAAGAAAGATGAAAATCGTAGAATTCATTTACTAACCAGGTAACCATACTTTACTACTTAATTTAACTTCGATTTTCTATTAAATTTGCAATATTTCAAGCAAAACGGATTTGCTTTTGCATTTAATGAGAATAAAATATCTTCATAATGTGAACATAAAATCCTAGCCAAACCAGGCTGGCGATGAAATCCTTAAAAGGGTGTATTTTAGGGTTCCGTACATCAAAAAACAAACGGAACTCTAAGATCATTTTCTCGAGATCGCGTAGGAAGGTAAAATTCAGATCAAATATCTAGGTCTATAACCTCTTGGAGCACAAAAAAATCAAATTTCTCAGTCAACACAATGAAAAGATACGGGCGTTTATAAGCGTTTTATTTTGCATGTATTTGGCAAGGAAATTTATAGGATATCTATAAAATCACGGAAAAGAACCCATTACAAACTTATATTTACTATCTGTAGCTCATTTCATGAGACCGACTCGCACTTGACCGATAATTTTGTATATAGATATAAATCTATTACAGTTAGAGTTACATTAAGGAATATGGAGCTAGTACCGAACTGGCAGCACTCGACGCGTGCGATACGAGCGTTCTTTATTGGAGGGTCGAAACAATCGCAGTTCAACTCTGAGAGCAGTTTCGATGTGATCTCGACGGCCTTTTTCGTACGATATGAGAAAAGTTACAATCTCTTGACATACTTTTAAGAATCACAATAAGCTGGAAAATCATAAACAGCCTGTTTTTCAGGTCATTATTTGGCAAGCTAAGCGTAATGTAGACCTTAATACAAATTAGTATTTAATAATAATCTTTACATATTTTAAAATTTTATTAATAATCTTTTTTTGAAATTAATATCCATCTAATAAGCTGAAAATTGGAAATTTATAAATATATCCCCGAAAAAAATCATTACAAACTTATACATAGTTCATTTCGTACAAAATGAGTGCCTGCGGCCGCAAATTTAAGTTTGTCTTATTGGTTTTACTTCGTTGACGTAAGCTTAACTTAGAATTAGAGAAACAGTATATATGAATGTAAAAATCTCCAAATTGATAGTTTATATATTAAACACAAAAAGAAACCATTACAAAGTTATATTTCTAGTTCATTTCATACAAAATGTGTGGATAAGACTGTAAGTTTAAGTTTGTCAATTTTTATAAGTAATATTTTGCGGAACACCTACAATCATGAAACAGGCACAGAACCCTCGGTGCGCGAGAACTACTCGCACTTGAATATATTTTTTCTTTATTTATTGTTGTTTATTCTCATTGCTTGTCAAATTTCATAATTCTAGGTCAATCAGTTTTGATTACGCGGTGAATTTCATACAATATAAGGTAAAAGGTTTGTGTCTGACGATTGGGTTGGCTTAGAAGCTTATTTTTTTCAGTGTACCGAGAGATTTGGATATTTAATATTAAATTTAGCTGGATACTACACGATCTTAATAGAAATGGTCTTGACTAGACTTGATGACTGACAGACAACTAACCAAGACAATCAACAAATCCTATAAGGGTTCGGTTTTTACTTTTGATAGACAGACACCCTAAAATAATAATATATACATATATTATTTGTATAACAGTTCATCAAGCTTCAAATTTTTTCATCGTGGGAATACCGAACTGCTTTGCATTATCCTTATATTCCGAATAATAAAGGGGCAAACGTTTTGAAATTTCTAAGCATATAAAACTAAACAAGTTATTTTACCGCAAAAACAAGTCCATACAGGAAACAGGATAAAAATTTAAAAAGACAGCCAAATGTGAAAACCGATTTATGGTTATTAAATTAAGTGCTAAATTGTATATTAATAATATAAATAGTCCCATCTTGGGAGCTTTCAAAACATCTTACACTTGCATTTAATACTTTCAAAAAGTAAAGAGCGTCTGTCTATACTAAATAGTAAATACGAAGAATTTAAGAGATTACCTACTCTGCTATATGAGAGATAATTAACGAAGCTAAATATGTAAATTAAATCTGAATTCTTATATCACAGTACAGTTACTCATAGTATCGTTTGTACTATACATACTATATGAACATATATACGAACCAGCGGAATGTTTGATATATTTCATATAGACATTTTTCTGGTTAAAAAATAAGTAAGCGTACGCTGAACTAAAGTAGAAAATGGCAAGCTATCTCACCAAGTCACCTTTAATGCCTTTTAAAATAATATGGCTAAGTTTAGAATATTAATATTGAATAAATCTCAGTATATTATGTAGATACTACGAATGCATGCCGCATGGTACGAAGCGAGAGAATATTTCAAATTAACTTACACACACGTCTCAAGATATTTTTTATAAAGTAATTCTCTGTATACATCGCTCGTGTGTGATGCTGGAGACTGACGACGCTGGCACATGACAAGATTCACGATTGACATAACGTTTGAAGATTAAAATTATGCTACAAATGTAATTATTTATAGTTAGTTAGGTATATAAGGGACGCAGCTTATTAACTTTTCATTCACGGCTATGACTCATTTTATAAAAGTCACTTTTCAATGCTTATTTGAATAAGTTGACTTAAGCAGCTTGGATCAGTTTTTCTATTTATAGTTAAAGGGCATCATGAAAACCAAGACGCTAACAAAATAATCACAACGTCTGGTTGTACACATGATAAGACAAAACACAGTGCTAAGTTCTAAAATGCCTATCATGATCACTAGGGCTGAGGACCGTCAGAGGACTGAGGACCGTCGTGGCGCAGAGGCACAGCGTCTGTCAGCGTTTGTGGGTTCGATTTTTATTCGGGGAAAATGTAATCCATTTTCCACTTCATTTTCTTTGCCCCGTTAAAAAGATATTGAGTTTCGCCACTCAATACGTATTGTTTAGAAAGACAGAAAGCGGGGAACGGAGTGTCTTAACACTAGGTTCCTTGAGCCTACGGTTGAGTAAAGAATAAGAATTATAGTAGTGCATTCAATTCCCGTTTTGGATATGTCAAGAAAGTCCATTGAGGCAGCAATGCGCTAAAACCACACTATGTCTCGAAACCTGGTGAATAAAGGTGGAATGAAGCGTGAAACTTACAAACACGACAATGCACCAAATGTTCTTGGTTATCGATGATAAAATGATGGTAAGAGCCGTGTGTTATAAATGTAAAGTTACATTATTTAAATTAAACCTGTTTTAAATCGATTAATCGTATACTCGTAAGTATTAAAATATATTTCGAATATTGAATCAATGGTCTTATGTGTCTGTCAACCCGTGGCCAACGCGACGTGGGGTTTTCAAAAATATATTTTGGAATATATACCGAAATTTACACGATATATTCGGTCAAACAAATTTTATTCAAAACTAGCGCCGCTCACCGTTCGCTTGATTTATGTTCTCGGCTTTACTCTAATATAATATGCATGTATTGTAAATATATTAATGTACACTTTTTTTCCTTTAGAGCCTCTTAAAGAAATTATAAAAAAATGTATTTGCAATATTTTATTAGGACGGTCAGTAATCGAATATTGTAGGCTCGGTATAACCAATCTTGCTGGAATTTCGGGATGTATGGATATTGGTTGCTCCACAATCTCCTCTATCCTTAGTGAAAGTTCCGAAATATTACGGTTTAGCGGTTCCGGAGATTAGACGAATTGAAAGACAGACAGACAGTGTAAAAAACTATATGCACTTGAAGAAGTTGATGATGCAGTTATTTTAAAATTACAAATTATTTGTAAAAGTCTTAAAATTTTAAAATGATAACTATACGAGTACGTACTTGTATAATGAGTAAAGTACGAGTTTCTGTCTAAAGTAAACAGTTTTCTATCGGGCCTTAAAAACAAGCGAAATCATGAGTACAGTGTGACATATATCTTGCATGAAGATTATCACATCAGTTCCTTTGTTCTAACCACCTTGAGACTTTGATATTTTTAGTGACGTCGACTCTCGCATGTTGGCTAAGTAGCTCTCATATTTAGTAAAGCACTTACCTTAAAGACCTGTCCCAGGTTTTACCAATTACAATTTTATGCACGTCATATGTTTACTATAAAGAAGTTGATGTAAATTTTAAAAGACGATTCAATATTCTTCTACGAACTTTTAATGCAATGGTTTTATTTATAAAAGATAAAAGCTGATTTAGAGGCAGAGAGAACCGAAGCGTCATGATACTCCGCTCTCCGTTTGTCGCACAAATTCGAGTGAGTGTCTTGCGTGCTGTGTGGCGTAATCCAATACCGCGTATTCTATTTTTTACATTTGTACAATAATATACTTATGACAAAATTTTAAATTGCTGGGACATGTCAACCGTGCAATGCAACAATCAACATATGTGTACCAAAATTATGCACATATTTCTTGAGATTCACGATAAAAGTCTAAATTTCTTTATATCAGCATTACCTACCAGTAGTAGGTTACTACGAGGATAAAACCGCTTTACCTTTATTAGTTGAACAATAGCTAAAAGTATCTAATCTGAACTTGAGATCGCCAACTTTGTTTCGGGAGGCTCTCCTGAAGTTGCTGTATCGCTGTAACTTGTATACGTGAGGGATTTCCTACTGAACAATAATCTTTCTGCGTTGCGTCCGCGTCCGCGTCGTTGCCATCTGCCGGAAATAATACCTCTTTATAACACCTTGGATTGAGTTTTAGCTCAATATTGCTAAAGGATATTGGATATAGAAACTTATTGGTCAAATGAAATTGAAATGAAATTTGTAAGGTCTTTTTTGTTTATATTATATTTTTTAAAAAAATCAAAATATTCTTTATTCAATAAGGCCTTTAGAATCACTTTTGAATCGTCAATTTACAATGAAATGAGACTAGCTGCTGCTTCTTATTCTTCTGAGAAGAGCCGGCAGAAAAACTCAATAGTCCTTTGAAATATACTTTACAATTGATTTATATTAATCATAAGCTTCGCGAAGGCTCCTTCCACACACAACTATCAATAAATATTCTTGGATAGAATAATACGCTTTATTTAATAAAAACAATTTAATTTTACTTTTAAATTGTTCCATTGGAAGATCCGATATTTTTTGTGGAATTTTATCATACTGATTTCTGAAGACAAAAATTAAGAGTTACCAGCTTATTTTTAATTTTATTTATCTAGATAGATGAATATGCCAGAAGAAGTAAATATTATTTAAATGAGCGGAATACGTTTTAGATTTGTAATCCACTAGTGCTTGGTGCAGGCATGGTATCTAAATCTTAAGGCCGAAGAGATCATGTTCCATAAATATAAACTATCCTTAATGAGTAATGACACGCTAACTAAACAAAGGTTACGCTACAGAAATTAACAGACAATAATTAAATAACTTATATTTAAATTTTGAAAACAAAATAATTTAAAATTATTCTTTCGTTCAGTTGGTTGAGTTATCAGTTTACTATTTCAACAATACCACGAATCCATTTTAAAAGCGTGTCAAGCGTCCCGGCAACTTTTCCTCATATGCACCAAAAAGCTCTCGCGATCGCTCATTCAAACTGTTCTCACAGTTGATTGTTCTACCCTTCAATAAAGTGTAACAGTCTTCAGTCACTAAGGCTTTTTGGTACTTTAGTGTTTACTTTTAATGTAAGTTACATTTGTATATACACTGCAAGGTGTAGAGCGTACCTAAGTGAGCTCAACGAATAATATTTTAAAATAGAGCTTGTAAATGTTTATAAATATCGTCGTTTTCGAAAGAAAAACCGTGTAATTGGAAATTTCAGCTCTTCGTAAAAAAATAGAATGCTGAATGAATTAAAATTCTTTTGCTTTAAGCGCTATTGGTATGTAAATTATAATAAAATTTTAGCATTTCGTTTTATTACTATCGTTCAAATTGCAAATTACTTAATGAATTAAATATTTGCGTACAATTATTAAAAAGGTAAGACACAGGTTCTATGCCTTTAAAAAATTAATAAAGGTTATACACATTTGTAAAACAAATGAAATTCAACAAAAATCAAATATTTCAATATAATATAGATGCATTCATGTTCTAGGGCTTAAGGTTGGATGATGAATTATTATAAAAAAAAAACTTAAACGTAAAAATTCAATTCTAATTAAAATAAAAATTCAATATAATATAATAATAACTGTTATTCAATTGGTTGTATTTATATTACTTACAAAGTGAGGCGTAAGGTAAAGTGACCTGTTTTTGTTTTCTCTTATTGCGTGTGATGTGTTAAGTCGAACTTAGAAAAACGTATTCTTTAGCGTATTTACTGGTATCTGTACAATGTGTATCCATATCGGTACTGTCTATTAATAATTCGCATCAAGGAAGGAGGCAGTAACTAAAAAGTTTTTAAAGTAAAATAAATTTTAACAGCTTTTCATAAGAAACTGCTTTCATTTAACATGCAAACGAGCTTTTCTGAACGCGCAGTTACTGAAGGAATGTGGCTAATGCGTTCTATTACGTTGCTATTTTTCTGCACATTCACTGGACCTTATATTATGGAAAAAGGGCCGAATCATTTTTATTTATTTCTTTTATATTTAATAATAATAAAACCCACGGAGGTCGTGAGCTCTATTCCTTTATACGAGTAGGATAGGTATTTTTGTAATAGCTTTAAGTATTTCATATAGTCCTTTATTTTTTATCTTGAGCTATACTACACAACAGATTTTGGAGTCTTTTTATATATATATATATATATATATATATATATATATATATATATATATATATATATATATATATATATATATATATATATATACATATATAAATAATCTACTAAAGGTTTTAAATTTAGTCCAGTAGTTATGAGAAAACCGATAAGCATATATTATTTTTTTCAGTTTTCACATCGCATGCATACATCAGGATAGACGGACGAAATTTATAGTTACAGCACTTGTTCGATGGCCTCACATACATATGTATGTGTCACAACCTACCCACCTAACGCAAAGTTCATAAGATTGGCCCGGCGTTGGGTTTTATCAACGTTTATGATGCTTTCATGAAATTTCTATATAAATAGATTTTTTAGCTTCACGCTTCTTCCCGCATGCCCCGCAGTCAGGGTAGACAGAGAGAGAGCGTATAATCAGACTGGTGGAGGTAGACCCCACTGCTTGTCTTACCAAATCACATAAAATAAAATATTTAATTTCCCTAAGTGAGAATTGAAAATTATCATGACAATGGAGTTGCGGTTTTACCTATCAATATTTGTAGTACAAATCTATACTAATATTATAAGCCTGAATAGATTGTTTGGTTAAACGAGCTTATCTAAGGAACTACTGGTTGGAATTTCATAAATCTTCTTATGATGATCCTTGTGGTCGGAGCTGTCACGTTTCATACATTACCATTGGACCATGGCACAATTTTACATGAAAATGTTTTTGATGGTATTTATTATTCACCATGTATTACTAAACCCTAATCATAGATATATATCAAGTGGATAATTATTTACGTTATTTTATAAAGAAATATTATTATTTCAATCAAGTTCCAGTTTCATACAATTACAATAGATACAAATATCGCTATTCTTTGGATCCTGTACTTACAGTCTACACAATTTTTTGAAATTTAATATTTCAAACGTATAAATAAAACAATATATATTTATATATATTTAAAGATATTTAATATGGATACAGTTCTTCCCATATTCCCATCCTATTTTCCTTAAGGTTACGATGTACAGACAGACTGCTGTCGATGCGCAGGTAGCGGCGGTCGTCGGCCGTCATACGCGGCCATTGGACATTCTTTAATTCTGGTAAATGCGCTTCATTTGGATCTCTGTAAAAAAAACGCTTGTAAACCTTTTAATGTTGTGTATAATCGAATAATCGTACATTTGAATAACGATATAAATAAAGTCAAATTGGCAACTCGAATTAATAACTTATGTTTAAATAGTAATGTAGGCCTAGTATTGAGAAGTCTCAAGTAATATAAGCTATGCAATACCATGGTGTATTTTAAAAAGGTATTAGGATGTTTACTTAAAGAAAACATAAAAATAGAAGCTTTTTTTAAGATATATAAGAAAGCGACGCAGTGTGACGATTCTTCATCACATGGCTTTGTGGTCAGAGCGCTTGGACGGTATGCATGAGGCGCGGGTTCAAAGCCCGCTTCAAATCTCTTAGTGTAGATTATGACTTTAAACATCATAAAAATATTTATAGTTTTTGTTTAATGCTAATAATTATATTTTTACAAGGTGATGTTGTGTAAATTACATTTAGTATCTGGTGTGACTTGAATTGGCGACTTTTGGGTTATTTGTGTAACATAAGGGGGCGAAGCCGCGAGAGGGTCGCTACTTATGCAATAAAATATAATTTTAGTCTTATTTTAGAGATAAACTTACCCATATTTAGCAAAACTATACCACATAGCCGTCATGAAGTCAGCCATGGCGGCATCTTCACCGGAAATGCCTACACCTGGGAAGCGGTAGTCGAGCGAGAATAAGTAGATTAAGTCGTCATGGTGTGCCACACCTTAAAAAAAAAACAACACCTGTGGTGGGGTTAGGTAGAAGTTGACTCTCCTTATAAATTTAGGAATTAAATTTTTTTAAAGTGAATAATTAAATAAAATTAAATATGTTCTATATGACAGTTATAAATAAGCATATTCTAAAAACCGATTAATTATTAATATAAGAATACAAGTTTAAATTTGAATTTTCTAAATCAAATTGTTACGAACTTCCGTAGCCCTTAGCCAAGCTTAGGTATAAAGTAGAAAGTATTAGAAGTAGGTAATTAGCTAACTACCTATAGGTTTCTTAGTTTGGGGATCTTCATAGTGGCTGTGGTTCCCGATGTAAGCGAACTCGTAGTACCACACCGCCGATTTGGAGTGACGGCACATCAGGTTTGCCATCCTAGAAAATAATGTAAATTAATAAAATTTATTTTTACTATGAGATTTACGCCGCCTTCAAATATGATATTTTGGCTACACACTTGAGTTTCTCTATGTTACTTTATAGTTGCTATCCAGTATCTAGACCCTACATACTAACTATAGCAAGCTGGATAGCTTGGCTAAGGTAGGTTGCATTGCTTCTACAACGGATAGTCAGTAAGGTGTCGAGTGACTGAATCCCATACATACATATATAGAGAAATGGTAAAAAAGACTATCTCTTTCCTTTTCCTTTTTTTGCTATTTTATAGGATACACAAACCTATATGACTCTGATCGACATTGAGTAGCGCCACCCAAATGAAAAAGTATCTAGACCTGGTAGCATTTATTTACATTTTAATAAATAATTTTCATAATAGAATTCGGAAAAACGAAAATGGTCAGACTGGCACGAAACGACATATATATGTATTTATTAATTTTAATTATTTTAATTATATTTTCTTCTCTTAGGGTTTCATTCAACACCTACATAACACGTTTTGGTCCACATATATAACAAAATAGTAGCAGAACAGGAACTTACTTATGAACTTGATAGCTCTCAATACCATCTTGATATAAAAGTCCCAGATTCTTTTCGCTCTCCTTATCATTTTTCAAAGGTTTATCATGAAGATAGACTCTACGGAGAGCTCGTGCAGCGTGAGTATCATTTCTAGGCAGCAGAAAAGATATAGGAGCTATTTGATCCCAATTATTGTTCATTGTGTCTAGTAGTGTTTGGTTCCTTAGTACCGCTATAGAATAAAAATAATTAAATGCTGCACTCAGAAACGTCAATTGGCCTTTATCGATATTATGTAAGTATTTGATTACTTAATTTCAATATTAATGTAATTAAATGAAAACTTAAACAAAAATCTATTACTTACTGAATGCCTTCCAAAAGAACTCATCTGTCGTCTGACTAACAATGAATGGCACTGAATGGATGTTTCCCTCTTTAATAACAAGAATGGGGTCGGTGGGTAAAAATCTCTCTTGGCCAAAATCCTTTTCCACGACTGGTAACCATATGCTTAATGGGTCGTAACCAAATTCCTGCGTAAGTGTCACAAGGGTTATTATTAAACGTATTATCTATTATAATTTGTTTGTGGGGCTACTAGCGCGCCAGTAGAGAACGTGCCAATGTCACGTTGTCATCGTTGTATATTTGCATATAATAATATAAGTATACATTATGTCTTGGGTTACTCTATAAATATATTAGGCCCAGATCAAATTTAATAGGCGCAGGTTCAAATCTTGCTTTCTTTTTTCTTCTTCTTGTACAATTCTTGTAAAATTTTTTCAATTGTAAAATATCGAATGAAATTGAAAAAGCATTGCTTTAAAACAAACAAATGCGTTTGAGTGAGATACGAACACATAATCATTGTATATATCACGGTCACACATGTTAAGATATTAAATATGAATTTTATATTACATATAGCACAGACAGACAAGGCAGACACAGAAAGGCACAGAGAATCTAGTGTCAAGACTCTCTAGAGCTCTACGCGTTCAACCCTAAATTGGGATGAAGTCACCTACATCGGGCGATCGAGCCTACAACTCAAAATTGTGTTTAAAATAAGATGTCTCATTCCATTATGGCGGAATGATTTCAAAGAATGGCTTGGTATATTACTTACATAAAATCCATTCAAAGAATAAGCGAAATCTCGATAATGCTTAGTTTTCAAGCAGTCGACTATAGTCTTGGAGTTGGTTGTAGAGCAGTTGAGGAGTTCCGCCTGTCTCACCGCTAAGTGGTACAAATTGTCTGGAGTCGGTATCGCTTTGAATGGAGATCCACTCATTGCGATTGCTCTATGGAATAATCCTGTAAGAGATTTGGTGAATCAGGGAGATAATTAGACTATTTTTATCTTAAATTTTTTTTTTTATGATATTTCATCTATGTTTTGTTCATTTAATGCATTAAATTAATTGTAAGTGGTTTCCTACCATTTGGAAATCATTCTTTATTCCAAAAGAAAAAAAGAAAAAAAAAACATAAATCAAAATGTATTTATAAAAGATTTTTTTTTCGTTTACGGCCAATTGTTTACTGGCAAAGATCGACGAGGTGCACTGATTTGGACAATTTCATTCTATTCGAGCTCTTTTAAGTTTATAAAGAAGGGTATTTCCCTGAAGACATCAAACGATACGGAACTACTCAATCGGTTGGATACCGATAGAACAGTTTTCCTATGTTAAATACTAATGTATGTATATATCTATTGTAGTCTATTTTACATTTATTGGATAATTTTATTGTATTTTCACGCATGATTTGAAATGGCCGTTTTCAGTTTATTTCGATTTGTTGAAAATGTTTTATTGAATTTCATTTAGTCATTGTGTACTGTTTCAACAAACAACATCCAAAACTTATCACTGGCTATATCATTTTGGGGTTATGTATAAATAAGACATTAAAAAAATATATTACATTAATAAATACTCAGGGAGAGAGTAGATAAGATCGTTAACATTTTTTTTATTTAACACAAGGACTATTTTATTTAACTCACTCATTTTTCGCTTATGTTCTACAATTTCTTAAAACTTGCTTAAAGTATACGTAGAACTTAGTGTATTTATATGTTCAGAAGAGACAAGCTTACCTTTTGACATCGGTGATACCAGATGTAGCATCACGCTGATAGAGCCCGCGCTATACCCAGTGATAGTGACGCAGTCGGGGTCACCTCCAAACGATGCTATGTTCCTGTGTACCCATTTTAAGGCAGCCACCTGGTCTTTGAACCCGTTGTTACCTGGCGCCAGCTCATCACCAGTACTTAGGAAACCTTAATAATAATTTGTTATTCATTTAAATTATGTATTGACATATGTATTTCTAGACAATGTAATGAAATTTATCTTAATAGTCATTTCTGATTTTAAAGAATACATTACAATTTTACTGTAGCACTACGCTATGAGCCTCAAATTTATTAGTTGATGATATCTTTATGTATTACAAAATTCAAGAGAAACGCGAAGAATTCTTTAAAATAATCTAACCAAGAGTCCCCAGACGGTAGTTGATAGTAACAAGTACGATGTCTCGGTCGAGCAAGTAGTGAGGTCCCGCGAGGTCGCTCCGCCCCGTCATCGAGTAGAGCCCGCCCGGATGGATGAAGAATATTACCGGGAGTGGTTCTTTTCTGTAATAATGTATTTTATTAAGTTAAGTGAAGTAAAAATTATATAGAAACTAATGTAATTTAATTCTTACCAATGTTCAGGCTATTTTTCTTATTTTTAAAGTGTCGTCCTATATTAAAGAAATAACAATAATCTTATAAAACATAAAAATGAGAATTTCAACCCCCGTTAATCTTGGCTCGTCCGGACTACTAAGCCATACGTTGGCCTCAAGCTTCAGTTTAATTCTTATACGCTAGCTAAATTTATTCATGTCGTTAGCATCTCTATAAGATTTTTTTTGTAAATTTTGCCATCAAAAAGATTATTACTAAAGTGAATAATTTGACATGAGAGAATAATAGATATTTAATATATAATATATACATATTTAATTATAAATGTGGTGGGAATTGAATTGACGCCTTTTGAAGACCTAGTGAACCGACCACTTATATGGAAAAGAAGAGTAATCTATAGACTATTCAGGAGTACGCATATATAACTCGCCTGTCTCTCTTCAATGGAGTGTACACATTTACAGTCAGACAGTCTTCGTCTATGTTCACTTTGGTCGCCGGCAGCGGACATGCGGGGCCCTCTTTAGACGCATCTACTGGAGCCTTGTATTCCAGTATAGGTTGTGGAGGCTGAAACATGAAGAATTTGGTCAGACCTTATAAAAACCGCAACGGCTGGAGGCGCATTGCAAGGACTGCCGAAACTAGCGTTGATGCATCATCATCCTAAGCCACTCTACCAAGAGTAAGTTGTTACGAAAAGTATATTATTTAGAATTTTCTTGTGCCTTTCATTATCGTTTCGCATTCGTAACTTTATGTGGAAAAACAATTTTCCAGTAAATAGGTGATCCATCCCCACCCATCTTAAATTAATAGTTACATAAAGAAATCTCAGTTTTTGATAAGTTAAAGATTAATTTATATTCATATTTGGAACCTTAAACTTAGTTAAAATTTTATTTATATACCTGAAACCTTAGATTTCCAACTGGTGGTTCTGCATAACGAATACCGCGGTAGCTTTCAAAAGTGCGTCCATATCGCGTCACATTGTACCCCCCGTGAACCTCACCTGATGGTGTTACGGTGACCGGATGTTGATCTGTAAGTTATTAAATGTAGCTTCCAAGACAATAATTTAGAGGGACTTGCTTAAAAAAGAAATCTCATGTCAATGGGTATCCAAAGATAATCAATTAGATATCACGACATGACTAAGAAAGTATCTTTGTATAATTTTACTTTTATCAATAGGTCAGGGTCCCGAAACGTTCAAACTTGTATACGTTTTCTAAATATATTTCCAAACCATGTTTTTTTTTTGTAAGAGGAAGCCAATAATCATTTCTTTGAATATAACTGAGGCCCTCGTGGCGCAGTGGGTCGGTGGGGGAATGATTTATTTGCCCCACTCTAGTCTAACGTCTCTAATTTGGATGAAAAGTATCTTGACACTAGGTTCTCTCTGCCAGCAAGTATTGCTTGCAGGATATAATGTGAAGCCAATTTAATTAAATAAATACCCTGAATCTCGAATATGAGGCTTAAATTTTCACTTAGTATGAAAATACATCACCGTTCTTAAGTTAATATTGATTTGTTGAAGAAAAGGAGGGCCCTCCTCTTCTTTCACTTTGAACAATTTATTCTTACTGACTATTTATTGTATTATTAGCCTATTCAAATTTACGGACACAAATACATTAAGAAAAGCAGTCCTCCGGTTCTTTTGTTTTTTGTTTCTCTTTATTCTAATTTATTGTTTAACTTTGAAAGAAAATTTATAAATAACTATTATTAGTATAGTATATACTATATTATATCACTAGTGACCCGCCCTCGTCTTCGCCCGTTTGAATTACACAATTATTTCTTTAGCAAGTGTGAAAAGTGTCTTAACACTAGGTTACACTTATACACTTACACAAAACCACACACACACACACACTCAAAAACAACCAATACAAATCCAAATACCAGATATTATGCAAATATTAGTAATAAATAAAACTAAATAAAATATATTAAGTTATTTATTTGAGTGTCGATTGACGTTAAGGCTAATCAATAATTTAAATTTTTAACCGGTTCCAAAAATTATATAACTTTATAGAACAATTAAACGTTTGTTACGAGATTACTCCTTAAGCTGTGCATGGATCTAGTCTATTTTTGTTGTTATGTATATGTTTTACATACTTATACGCGATATTTTCGTTTGTTTAAGTTATATGGAGTCTGAGATTTTAGTTTAATGTGTGAGGACCTTTGCAATATTTATACACTAATACCACAAGACCGAAGAAGTTGATGATGATAATATCTTTCTGAAAGTAAACTTTCTAAAAACAAAACTTTAAGCAAAACTATAAATTACAAAATATTAAGTACAAAATAATGTTTTTTAACAATTTCAAAGTTATTCTTAGCTATATCTGCTGTACCTTAGTACAAACTTCACTTAAATGATTTTGGACAGGCAGGACCTTTTAATAAACTATAGAGATACTTCGCTGTAATACCTCTCACACCTAATTCTACCGCATAGAAATTAACTCTATACCAATTTCTGGTCAGTTCGTTAGTAAGTTCGAAATACTTGTTGAGTTTGGAACTCTAAGTTCTTAGTTCTTGTACAGTAAAGGAAGATGTCCGGTCTGGCTGACGAAACATCAATATCCTCAGATATTTTATATTGCTTGTCGTACGTGTCCTTCATATGATATCATGTAATAACATCACTTGTGTATGTATAGGTACGTAAATACTATAAGATATGTACAAATTAAAAACTAAATAGAAATAAATTGTATCTTTTTTTTAATGCAAATAGGAAAACGATTCCGTAAGCAATCAAATGGTTATGAAATAAAGCTGAGGTTGGTTTTGAAAACTAATCATAGGTCGGTTTCAAAATCTGAAAATTGAACAATATTCGAGATATTTTTCCGTTAAAGTTCTATAAAAATAACAAAAATTGTTCTCTAGGTTTGTTGGAACAAAGGTTTGGATAAAAATATTGGAAAATGTACACTTCGTACAACATATATGTTGCTAACATCACAATAATGCAACAGTATATATTTATTTTAATATATTATGTTCAATGTACATACGCATAAGGCATAGCATTTAAAATGAGTCAGTCTGTTAGTTGCGATCACGTATGTTATGTATTTCTTTCAACTTGAAACAATAATTTTATAAAAACAGTAATAAATATACAAATTATTTTTATGTCTATCTTTATGCGAACTTAACGAACTACCTTGCACCGTTACTTAATTTCCTTAACATAACAAAAAAAAAATTTATCAAAAAAAAATATATTATAATTTTATCATAGATATTTTTTTAAATATCTATGATAAAATATATTATAATTTTATCATAAATATTTATATTTATAATTTCCTTTCAATTTCTGAGTGACTTACCCGCCTCACTAGATAGATCGACATGAGGATAATGTCTATGACACGAGACACTCGCCACTAAGAACAGCACGGCTAGCCGCATCATTGTTTACTGACAGGAAAATACACCGACAGCTGCGTATAAATATTCACTTTAATTTTACTTTTTATACGAGACTCGTATGTATATGTATATAGACTTCGTTCGAATAGGGTTGGGGAGAAATGATCCACCCTGGAGAAACAGAACTGTCTCGAAATTAGCCACAAAAGTAGAAAACTGAGGCATTTATGGAACTAGCAAGTAGATAAAACGTAATCAGATAATATATGTTAGAAATTATTATTATTAATAAAAATATGATGAGGTTCCTCCACCTCCACCTTGAGGCAAGCAAGTCGCCAAGCTGGCACCGTTTAGACGAAGCCCTAGGGTTGATCCCCTAGTGATCTCACCCAAACACCACACTCAGTGAGTGCAGTCTCACTGACTGCTCTCAAGCCCCATAGTGACTCAGGTGATAAGATAATACACTCCCAGATGATAAGTAATTGATGAGAAACATCATATGTATTTTAGTTTTACGCTTTATCCCGCACGTTATATAGCAGGTTAGATAGACACAGCCTAATGTGTTAGGACATACGGCTCTCCGCTTTCCGACCGAATTGAACAGATTGCCAGAGCAAAGACAAGATAATAATTCACGATGAAGAGTGAAGTCCCACTGTCCCATGCTTCACGCGTCACGTCACGTGTCTGCGCCACCACGGACTCAATATTTACAAGAAAGTAACTTAAGCGTATTAGGTATATTATTAAAATATTTTATTCCTCCGATCTTGTAGACAATTATTTATTTGAAGCGTAAAAATTAGACAATAGAATATTTAAACGTTACCACTCTCCTTATACTGTCCACTTTATTGAAAGCAGGAGGAGGCTTTCAATAAAATTGACAGGTGTCTTATATGGAGATAGAACGAGAAATAAGATAAGATCTAGTGTATCTGCTACGTTCTCATTTAAATAAAAGACTTGTATAACAAAAAAAAAATTATATACTAGAATAGTAAATTGACCCATACTTTCCCAGTGTATCCATACTTTCCCCTACAACATGTAGTAAATAAAAATATATCTATAGTAAAAACTTACATACGAGTAATATGAGTATACTTTATTATTATATAATCATTCTGTATAACAACATAAATAATTTACGTTTATAAGGTTAAAGTTACTATCCGTGCTTCATCACCCACTTCGCGCAAACACAGACAATATGTTTTATTTACTTCACTTGTTTTCCTCGTCGGTTTTCCTCAAGCAACATCGTATTAGGTACGTATATTAATTTCTGCTATTTTCGACGTGGATCTTTAAAAGTCTTGGTTTTTTTTTAATTTTTATTTTGCGCTGTCGCAACGGCAGTAGGTTCAATTTCCACTATGATTACATTAAAAAATTATATATTACAAAAAAAATATTAGAAGTGATTAAATTAAAATTAATCTCATTTTCCTCAACCGGTAAAACCAAGAAAACTGGCATTGGCCGTTGAGGCTTGCCACCAAACATGTAATATCTGGAATTCATAAAGAAAGCGTAGAACGAAGTGTCTTAACACCCAACTCTCTTTGCCCATTAGTGGTGGTGGTGGACATATGGAATTTTTTTGAAGGCGTCTTGCAGTCTGGCATCAACAATAAATGTAAAATAAATAAACTAAATTTGTTATGTTTATTTGGTAAAAACGATTTGTACTTGGCCAATATTTTTTATAAAGTTTACTTACTTGCTTATTTAATCCAACATATAGCAGGGTACTACTTTCAAAACGTTCGTTTTTATAAATATTACTTTCCTCCGCGAAGAGAACAGACGCACAATCGCACTTACAAGCACTCATTGCACTACAGCTGTGTCACGATAGCCCCAAATTTCTTTATGTTCGATAGGTGCCTATTAGTCATTGGCATGGCATGGCATGACACTTAAATCATAAATATCGTATATATCTGAGAAATCTGAATAGCAGAGGCAATAGAAGCCCTGTGTCGTGCTACAACAATAAATAGAGGAGCAATTCAGCTTAAAAATGGAATAGCGAAATGAACAAGTTTGTGAATTTCGTCGGCTTGTCCATGTCCACCTGTCAGACCACTGGAAATACATAGTTGAAAGCACTCAGAAACACAGCCCAGCTTCATTTCAATTGACTCTAAAAGTTGTATTAAAACGTTTTAGAAGGTAGTTTAATTTGAAATAATAGTAGATTAAAATTATATATTTTAGTCAATTTCATACTGAGGTTGTTTTTTATATCAAAAGTCACAGGTAAGTTTACTTAAATAGTAAATAAATCACTAATTTCTTTCTATTCGGGCAACAGAGTGATCCTATAAGGCTTCAGTTTTTTTTCTTTTAATATACGGAACATTAAAATATAAGTATTATACGTTTAATAGAGATCTTAACAATGAAAATAAATTAACAAGCGTCTAAAAATTTCAACGTATCTCAAGACCGTATGGGCCAATTGGCGACGAGCGCTTGAATGGTATCTAAGTGGTGCCTGGTGGTGGTATATCCTGCAAACTCAAGTTTTTACACATTTTTCAAATATAACTTTCCGTTTTACAGTTGAAATAGAAAAACCGTTACTATCGTTCGTTCCCTTTCATATTTTAAAAGTCATCCAGTAAAGCCACCTTACACACAGCGGGCAACACTCTACTGATATTGCAACCTTAACAATACAAGTCTAATAAATTATTTCAACGTGATCTTTTGTACTGAGCAGCCATAGAAGTCCATTTCCACTTATCACTTATAATAAAATATAATAAATAAGGAAGATTAAAGTGAAAAGTTCGACATCATTGGGTATACTTGTTCTACGAAGCACAATTCGTGTTTATGATATAGGCACTACGCCAGAACAGTCAACGACGAACACAATTGTTATACGGAATAGCACTTTAGCTCATAGTAATAAGATTTTCATTCATTTAACGTTTGTGTTTAGTTTCATCAACAAATGATTGACAATGGAATGTCCGACGAAATTTATCGTATAGTTCCGTTTTCAGGGCTTTAGTTCAAATTGCTTGCAATAAACTTTCACTACATGTAACTTCTTTTTTACTTGTTTATTTGGCTCGCACTCAAAAATATTAATTTATGTTTAATTGACATTAAATTACTTCAAAAAAATTCAGTCTTAATCTGTTAAGACGAAGCGGGGTGTTAAGTTCCGCTACCATTCATGCAAGAGTCTGAAACAGAGAAGAACGGATGGACGTTTTTTTAGAAATAATACATATGACTATTAAGTTATATCATAGATATAGCTAAATATTTTCTTTCAGAATATTTAACGATAATTAAGTATTAAAATAAGAAATAGGTTCTTTAAAAATCCATCACGTAAGTAAAAATAAACTTGAATCTCTAAAATTAAAATCTCATATATAACTAAGTACATAGAGCTTCACCATTTACCATTTACATAGAGAGACAAAATGACTCCTTTTCGGACGTTAATAAGCGTTCCTTGCGCACACTGAGGGCGGAGCGCAAACACTTTTTCACAGGAGCTTTTTGTTCGCTAGATGAGAAGTTGCTAGCAAAGCTGTATACTATACCTTTAGTATAGTAGCTTTTATAGCGTTTTTAAATACAGATGAGTACATGTGTTTGTTTTTGGCTAAATGACTAAGTTGTAAAGGGTTTGGTGGATTCGAAACCACTCGAAATTTTAATTTAATAATAAGGATATTTTCCGGATTAAGTATACAAGTGATAGGTTAGAAGAGTCATGTAGTAGATTTTTTTCACTATCCAGACAAACCATTCTCATGTTCCTACCCGAATTCGGGACAACACGTTTGAATGGAACTGAGCTTCGTATTTGGTTGACCAGAGGTTGGAAATGTGAATAATTAATTGCTATGAGGGCATAGAACCCTCAACTGTCGGGTTGACGGTAAGTCACTGCTCCACTGCACTAGTAGAGCCTAGACCTATTCAGTCACTAATGTCTCCAAATAAGAAGAATAATATGCTTCATTGTAATCAGATTTACAGCAGCCAAATTTACTTATACAAATATTTAACCAAGATTAATATTTAATATCAAGCTGTCTTTTTCTATAAGTTAACGAGCTTGTCCTCTTTAAACAAACACAATTTTATTTCTTCTTAAAATATCAATATAGATGGCAGTATATTTAAGTAAGTAAACATAAAAATCCCCAATCAACTTGAGTATATACGCACAGACGTACACTGTACAGAAGTAGCATAATAAGATTTATTGATGTTTCAAGTTATCGCATCGTACTGTCACTTGTACAGTTCACTGTCAAAATGTATTGAACATATATATATATATATATATATATATATATATATATATATATATATATATATATATATATATATATATATATATATATATATATATATATATATATATATATATATATATATATATATATATATATATATATATATACCTATAGTACTCGCGCACCGAGGGTTCCGTATCTATTTCAAGATTGTAGGTATTCCGCTGATACAAAAATTACCTTTAGAAATTGACAAACTTAAATTTGCAGTCGTATCCACTGATTTTGTATGAAATTAACTATAAATATAAGTTTGTAATGGTTTTTTTTGGGATATATTTGTAATATATTTGTATTTCTGTTATTTATACCATAAGCTCTAACTTAGGTATTACCAAATTTCATAACTCTACGATGAAATGCAAAAGAAATTAAGCATAAACGACAAGTGACAAAAGAGTCCTATAAGGACTCCGTTTTTTCATTTGAGGTACGGACCCCTAAAAAGATGATAATAAAAATCGTTATTTAATTTCGTAGTTAGAAACATTTTCTTTGGAGATATAAGTTGATGCTTATAGATTCGAAATTACTTTTTTTTTAATTTATACCAGTTTCTAATTTAGTTTAAGAACATTTTATATGGCATTTGCCATATTTTTAAGGCGACTTAAATTAAAAGAAAGAAGGGAATAGAAAATCTCAACGTTTTTCTATCATTTATACCTAGTTTGCAATACGCAGAATAAAATGCGTGAAGCTGAAAAAATATGATTCACATATATTTGATGAAAAGAGCGCCTTCGGTATATTTATTATATTATATATCCTCCCGGCTCGGGTTCAAAATACTAATTCACGTTGTGTTTGTTTCTCAATAATTTAGTTACAAATTTTTTAGAAACTATTATTTAATGAACTGAATCTAGATCATTAAACTTTTAAATTTGCACTGTATTCAATAACTTTTAAAATATGAACGTATAGAACTTTTGCATTACATTCAAAGACAGCACAAAACTTGGGCAATTCGATATGAATTAAGCAAGTAATGTAGTTCAAACGCTGGAGCTCGCAACAGTTCCTAATCATTAATCATACTCGCCGAATTGAAGCTCAGGAGACACAGCCACTGCACAGTTAATTGTCTGTCGGGATTCTTGATATAATAATAATTGTTATCGTTTCTTTCTTTATTTTGATTGATCTTTTTGATATATATATATATATATATATATATATATATATATATATATATATATATATATATATATATATATATATATATATATATATATATATATATATATATATTCTATTATTATTATTAATATTGTATTACATAATATAATATAACAAATATAGCGGTTAAGTGCGAGTAGCACTCGAGGTTAATACTACTTATAAAAAGTTATAAGAATCGACAAACTTACTTGCGGTCGTATTCACTCATTTTGTATCAAATGAACTACAGTAAAAGCTTGTAATAGCGTTTCGATTTTCATACAAAATGCAAAAAAACTTAAGCATAGACATTCATATCTTTTGATTGCGTGTACAATAAAGAGTGTTGTTATTATTATCGACACAATAATAATAATAAAACTCTTTATTGTACACTCATATAGAATTTGACAATCAAAAACAAGTATTGAAATAAAATGTACAAGAAGCGACCTTATCGCTAAAATAGCGACCTCTTCTAGACAACCTTAAGGCATAGGAAATAAGGGAGGGGGGGGGGGGGCTTGGGGTAAATGATTGAGGATTTGAATGTATGTATGCTTAAGACGTACATACACATGTATTTTTATTGATTTTTGAAAACCGAACTATACATACAACCTACATCTATAGTCCGAGGCGAGTCCAAGCAACATATATACTGTTGTCAACATAAATTTCATTGGCAATATACCACCCCACTATACCACCAGGGTATAGAGCGGGGAGTCAATAGGAATAATGTTCTATTAATAGAGATTTAGTAACATCAACTTACGAATAAGTCGTATTGTTCGCCTCGACTCGGCTCGGCTGAGAAAGTTCCACTGAAGACTCGAAGCAACGAAGTTACTTTCTGTTCACGCTTCATATATTAATTAAAGTTTGGTCTGTTCCCGTACTTTGACAGCGGCAGCGCACATAGCTATTTATAGTGGTTTTAATATCATTACACCATCGTGGCTGTGTTGTGAAGAACTTAATGCCTCAGACTGGAGAAGAATCGGCGTTTGAAGTTATTTATCAGTGACAATGATAACTTTAAAATGAACACAGAAGCGAGTATGTATTTCATTCTCAATGCGTGTTATCATTTATTAAGTAATTATATTTAACACAGAAACGTCTTTTTACAATTTTTTCAAATGTAATATGGAATTCCTGGTATCCGGTCGTAAATGTGTTTATGATATACATATTATAGATAAAATCCAGGTCGTTTGACATCAGGCGATAGAATAACGGAGAGTGGAGTGACACGACACAAGGATGTATGTATATGAGTGTTAATTAGGTTAATACAGTAAGGTGATTCTTAAATAAAGTTGAGACAGGAGGTTGAGTAATTATGTTTGTCTTACACTTGTGTGTACATAACACTATATTAAATACATAGTAGCAGTATCGGAAAGTGACTGTTGACGGATGGTTGAGGACTCAATTCCCTTTCTCGAGTCTTTTAAATGTTTTGTAAGATATTGATCGTTTCTAGTTGTGGGTTCGATTCCCACTCGAGGAGAAGTAAACATGTTGTGCTCTGGCAACACTTGACAGAAGATAAGCTTTAAAAAAAATTTTGATATTAATAAAAAGTATGTTCTTTTTTCAGCACTGGAAAGATAAATCGCTGCGTTGAACTCCGGGTCTAAATTAAAGGAAAGTGAAGAAGAGACTGTGTTGACCCAAAGTGCTCTCTTCCTGTATTGTAAGCATATGCTTCAAAATAACAAAAACAAAAAACTAAAAGAAACTTACACAATCATTATGTACATATAAATCAAAAGATTCACGGCATCGTTGAGAATATATTCTGAACATCTACAAATACTAGTAGCACCCTACGTAAGTAGGGTAGGGTAGGGTGCGGCGGCCGATGTGAAATTCGCAATACGAAATACAAAATATCTCGCAGAGTTGCAGCAAATAACAAATCAAAGTTACCCCGAGGACAGTTACACGGGTGCAATTTTGCTAAGGCAGCCCACAAACCTGCGACACGGGAGTGTTCTATTAATAAATGCTTTTATCTCACTCACACGGTATGGTATGATAATTTATTGAAGTTGAAGTTAATTTATTGAAATTGATTTTATATATATATATATATATATATATATATATATATATATATATATATATATATATATATATATATATATATATATATATATATATATATATATATATATATATATATATATATATATATATATATATATATATATATATATATATATATATATATATATATATATATATATATATATATATATATATATATATATATATATATATATATATATATATATATATATATATATATATATATATATATATATATATATATATATATATATAGAACTAATATCTATCATAGCACAAACTCTTATTTGTATCTTTACATACGTTTTATATTGATTGTTACCTAGAATTAAGGCTATGATAAACTAATTATAAATTATCAAACTTTACTCATATTTACTTAATTAATTTTGTATTAAAAACATTTAATTTGCTATAAGAATTTACATTTTATTTTAGAAAAATACAATAATACCGATTATAATATACCTAATATCTTCATCTAGAACCAATATACTTAGTATACTTGCATACATTCCTATATGAATTATTAATATTTTAAATTTAATATTGATATTATATTAGTTTAGGTTAGATTGACTTACTAAAAAGTAAGCTAGGCCGCTATGGTGGAAGTCGTGACCGCTGCGTTCCTGTCTAACACGGCCATCTTTAAAGTGAACTCCACAATGCTTAAGGTCGCTGCGTGTTGCCCTTGCTGTAGTACGTGCAGATGTTGGTGTGTCGCGATATTGATACAACCGCGTGCGTAGCTGCAGCTTAATCACTTTATCGCTACAACGTTCGCGCTGGTCAGACCCTCAGCCTCATGAACAGTCAGCATCTTTGAGCTTGTTTCTGCTCCTCATCTCTGGCTGAGAAGATATTCTTTCTCCTCCTGTGTAAAAGTGAGGCAAAGGGTGTTTTTAAGATGGTTGTGTGATAACACAACTATGGGCCTGGCCTGTTTATACACAACAGGTTCTCACTGATGCTGAGAATTCGTAACAGTTTCCGGTAAAACATTTCGAAGAAGTTATCTCGGTCTATGTAGGGTATTATTTATATCTCCAATTTAAAGTATCTCCTCAGACCCGGAGAGTCTGCTTGCCATCTCTATTGCACCAAAGTGGTTCAATAAGGCCTCGTCTACTATCAGGCGAACATATGTGATACTACTTGAACCCTGTTTACCAGCGGCTTCAAGCCGTAGTACGGATTTTACTTTTACCCAAATTCAATATACGTTCCGACAACCTCCCTCATTGGCTGTTTTCGTAGTGCTTGTGACGACTATATCTCCATCTAAATTAATTTTTTCCATCGGCATTTTCCACATACACTGTGATGTAGTATCCAGAGTGCTCTCTAGGTACATAGCCCTTTCAACCATTTTTTCCTCCAGCATTATTCGCGTATATTTGGCAGTAACCATAATTGAATAGTAATTCCGATGGAATCTTCCAATTTAAATTTGAAACAGATTTCTTTAACTGAATGGGCTGCAATTTCATATACATGTTCGTTTGAATAATGACAATGGCTTGACATAATTGTGGCGTCAATCTTAATCCAACATGGCGGAACACCTAAGATGGCGGACTAGTTTCATGTTAATACTATGCTACAGATATGGATGATAAAAAATTAATAATTTAAACATATGCATATGACGATAGTTCGTGTCATATAAGTATAATATAAGTACAGTTACATATACATATTCGTATCGAAGTATCATTTGTATTACCTGTGGAACATTATGTTATCAGCATATATAACACAATGCAACATATGTGATAAATGTTGGCAAATATACAACCTCGCATAATTTCGTTATATATTTTAACAGTAAAATAATACAAAACAAACGACTTTTTGTTTGCATTACAACGTGTGCAGTCAGCCTAAGGGCCATTTCCAAGTAAGGGAAAGTTGTTTCCAGCCAAAACAAATACTTTACCTTGGCTAGCGTTTGAGAGGTTCGATAGAATTCACATTGTATTACATGAATGTTTGTAGCAAATCGATGATTTCGCCTCAGTTTCTGTTACCCTTCTTCTGATGGAGGAACATTTCAATATATAGCGAAACTTTGTTTTGTGAACTTCAACTTTCTTCTTTGTGAGACTTTCTTATTGGAAACGTTGATGAGATAATCTATAGGTAATACTGTTATAGAGCATTATGTTTATTTATGTTTGTCTTGACTTAGATTTTTCAAATTTATTTTGCGGTTAAACACATATGACAATTATTTAGAGAGACAACAAATAAAACCTCAGTTTTCGGAAAAGCAGTGTTCTTATTGTAGAATGCATTATACATTACATGGTTACAGTTCTAGAATAGAAGGAATTCTTTAGCTTTAACCAATTTCAAGTAATATCATAGCACTGAACTATAAAATTATTTCATTAATGATTTGTTAATACTCTATCTAAAAGTAATATTATAAACGGGACACATTTGTGTTTTTGTATGTATGTTTGTAAATTTTCACACAAACTATTAGGCCGATTTCAAAAATTACTTTTACCATTAGAAAGCTGCATTTTCACAGAGTGTTTATAATTTATATTAAATAAAAAAAATTAGGGTTCATTAATAAGAAAAGCTATAATATAAATATATGTCTGTAACTATTGATGATAGAACAAAAAAAATGTTCTACAGTATATATAGAACGTGTAGAAATATCTACATATTCATATGCTATTAATGTACGAGTATCTAATTGTATATTTGACTATTGTGAGTTCGATTCACACTTGGGGAAATTTTATATTTAAAATAATCTTATAGCTTACTGAAGCTACAGCTCTCTGTACGTTTAGGTATAGAAGTATATACTGGAAAATAAATTAAAGCTACCTTTAGTACTCGTATTATAGATACTTTAGTCTGCTTACAAATTTGGATTGAAAGTGAAGAACGGAGTGTTTAAACATTATGTCGTGCTTTGCTATATGCGGGATACAGTGATAAGCTAAAGAATAAGAATATCTGTATTTTGTATGGCGATTGTTATAAATTTTATTTTTTATTTCCAAAAATTATTGCTTAGAAGTGGCAAGAATTGTATTTGGCAATGCTTTCTAAAAAAATATTTTTTCTTTTTTTAATGTGGAATACTGTAAGATAAGAAATAAACCATTTTGGATTTTTTCAATACGTATACTAGATTGTAAAATACGTAAGCAGGTTTTTACTCCATAAAAACCCACTGGACATTTTTTATGCGTAATTCACGTGCGATTATATGAATAATGGCGTACTTAATATGATATACAAATAATTAACAACGTTTAGTTGTTATTTAGTTCTTTTATGTGACCGCGACCACTATACGATAATGCAAGAAGAGGTTAACTAAATAAAAAAAAAAACAAAATTACTAAAAAAATCACTTTTAACAAAAATTACACACATATGTATATGTGTACATGTTCAACTGAAATATATTTATTAACTTTTTTAATTTTAAGACCTCGCCTAATAAGCCTGATGACGTCCATTGTTGGATACACAGGTGTCCTCCAAGGATCTCCACGACGATGTGTAATATTTTACACTATATTTTTTTATTTCACGTATTCTCGGTTAGAGAAACATACTAGTGTTATCATTCTCCGTTTTCCACTTTGCGGCCAAATACAATACGTTTGCGGTTGAGTGACGAAACTCAACGCTGAGATTTTCCTTACAAGACCAGTGAAGTGAAAATAATTCAAATATGAGTCCTGCCACGTGCTGGATCCGGTCCGGCCCTGAACAGTGTATTTATAACTATCTTAAATTTTCTGTCTCTTACAGTCAGGCTACTTTAATATTAAATATTGTAGTAAAAAAGGAATGGCTAAAAGAGTTAATTAATTTAATTTAATTTAATTTTTTTAGTTGTCTTGTATACTTTAATAGGTTAAAAACACCGAATTACTTTTCAAACTAAATACACATTAATGTTTGCACAAAACTTATTAATATATACACATATAATAATCAGCTTAGTCCAGTTGTCTAGCTAGGTATTGACGTTCGATGGTGACATAATTATATTACACTAGCGACCCGCCCGCGAATTCACCCGCTTGAACACTTATACTGATTTATTTAGCATTCACCGCGCTGTAATAAAACAGATATTCTATATATTATTCTTTAGCTTATCACTGTATCCCGCATACAACAAGGCACGGCTAATGTTTAAACACTCCGTTCTTCACTTTCCATCCAAATTTTTAAGCAGACTAATGTAACTATAATACAAGTACTAACGGTACCTTATATTTATTTTCCAGTATATATTGCAGTTTAGTTACAGAGAGTTGTAGCTTTAGTATGCTATAGGATAATTTTAATTATAAAATTTCCCCAAGTGTGAATCGAACTTACAATAGTCAAATACAATTGGATATATTGACAGCTCCGTTACGACGTGGTATGATTGAAGCATTTGTTTAATCTGTACACGTTTGTATTATTTATTAGTCAAAGCAGAAAAAAACGTAGAGTTACGTCACTTAATTCTCCGATTTCTTCAGTAAGTATACATCTATATATTTTTAAAGTATAAGCTACTTCAGGAAAGCAGAAGAAGGGCAAGTCAGCGGATGCGGTAATTTTGATTTCACACAAAAACCAACGTGGCACGGTCTGACCGTTCGAGGTTTTGTTAGGAACTTTGGTATCCCTTCCCTTGGGTAGGGTACTTTCAAAGATTTCCATTGGGAATCACGAATACATGGTGTTTATCAACAATAGGAACTTATAAATATTAGAATTAAATTAATATACTCGTACCTTACCGAACTTAACAGTATCTGAAAAGTCTTTAATTTAACTGTGTTTTATTTATATTATATTTTTAAGTCTAGTCTATTTACTTACATGTATGTATGTATGTATGTATGTATGTTTTTTATGCTTTATATATTGGAATTTTTATTTCAGTTATTTTTATTTTTATGTTATTATGTAAATTTTTATATTTATATTGCATTTCATCTGCCATCTCGCTACTTACTGGTTTCACTAACTTTCACAGGAAGACTTCTAGAGATAAGCGACCATTTGTAACTATATTTTTTTTATGTTTTTGTGTCAATAAAGAATACCATATACCGTTTTGGCGCAAGTAATTATTGCCGTCTGAGTATAAATGTGATTGGTACTGGGTTTGGTTCCCACTTGGCGGCTTTGTTTTTATTGTTTCAGTTAATTTAAACATTGGTTCAACCGTGAACTAACGAACTCATCAAAACGAAAATTATCTTTTAACCCTTAAATGGATAATGTTGTTTTTAAACAACATACTAAACATCACAGATAAAATTGACCTTCTATTAATGTTTTGTTATTTCTGAAACTAGTTCTTATTTCAAAAAAAGTATAGTAAATTCATGTCTAGATTTTTTTACTCATTTTTTCTAGACAGTAAGACACTTTTACACAAATATAATTTTTTTAAACGTGAAAAAAAAATCATCCATTTAAGGGTTAATATATATTAAACTAATATGCCACTTTTTACCATATGTATATGAAGCATAATCATTATTGTTTCAGCTTCACTCTTGGCAGGCTCTTGGCTTGGCATGTGAATAAAAATCTTTCTCTTAGCCGCTAGTGCCTCCCGTTGAGTAATTTAAAAGTTCTAAGCGTACAGTTGATTGAACATATTGTAAATGTAATTTAGACTTGACTTGAATTAAAAATGAATCCATAAATAAATAAATTGCAAAAATAAATAGCCATTCGATTTATTTACACAGATGTTTTGAAAACATATACGTTTCCAGATTGCTAGGAAATTGATCTGTAACGTGTATTTCATACATCCGCGACCATCAAAGGAATCTCGATAGTAACATATCGACATATGACATAAGGCTTTCAGCTGAAACGTCATATGAAATACTCATTGATTTAAAGCTGTGCATAGTTCACTTCTGTTTAGGTAATGTTGTCGAAAATATAAAATTTTATGTAAACATATTGAACATTAGTAATACAATTTTTTTATTATATTTATTTATAATCGTGTAGCTTAGCTTTGGGCCACAATATCAGTCAAGTGAATATTTCTTAGACGTTAAAAAGTCTTGCGCCTACTCGTGCCAAGTGGGTAGGCGGCTAGCTTTCCCAAACTGGCCACCCTCTGGTCCGTTAGGGCGGAAGGGGACGGTCGTGTGCCGCCCTCCGGCGACCCAGTCTCGAACGGCAGATGGCGAAATCGGCTGCTTCCCTCGTCCGTTCCGCCGCTTCCCTCTCAAGCACCACTGCTTCGCAGAAAGAGGAGACCGCGTCCCACAACGTCTCGCAACAGTCATAGACTTAACCACGGTGGGAAGAGAGAGGTGGTGCCCTATGAGATGGCGTAAGGCGCAACGTTGAGACGCCTAACCTGTGCACACCGTTATTGTGTGCTGGGCCGTCTCGTCGATGCCGTGATACCCCGCCAATCACTGGACGTTAAAATTGAACTAAACCAACTATGGAAATAGAAAATTTAATTTTTATTATTTAAATTTAAATTTAATTTAATAAAGTTTGGTAGATATAAATATGACTTCCGGTAAGAAAGGAAGATCTAATTGGGTATATAATTCATTACTATGCTTACGGACAGGAAATTTTCATACCATTGCAATTATATTATACCTTTTTTCCCTAAAAACTAAGCGCATTATCTCTTGTTCGTCGTAATCCGATTATTTTGCTTACATTACCCTCTTAATTTTTAACGGAATTTTGGTCGTCATGAATAATGCATGCATGCCAACTTTTCATTTTTAAATTACTAATAGCCATTAGTAATTTAAAAATGAAAAGTTGGTACAAACTCTTTCTAAATATACACGTAGTAGGTTCTATTACAGACTATATAATACAAATGTTATACTTAGAAATGATTAATCAATAAAATGGATTAATGGAATGAATACGACAAAATGGATTAATCACTACGTCTCACGAACTTATATATTTTATCTCATTTATTTGTAGGCAGAGAGATCCTAGTGTCAGGACACACTGTCTTTCGTTTACCGTCCAAATCCAAGCCACTTTATGTTGAGAACCGGAACTCAACGCCGAGCTTTGTCTTGTCTGAGAAATGATTTCACTAAACCAAAGTGGCATTCAAACTGACAACATTCGTGTTAACGTGTTTCGTGTGACATATTTAATTACATATTTGATAAAAGTGACTTCTTAAGTAGGTATTTTACGTAACTAGGTATTTTAAATTGCAAATAGCGTACAGCATCTCAGCTGCACAAGATGACGAGATGCGAGTACATCAGTCTCAACTGCACTGTAATCTTCCTATCTAAATTAGACTGACGTCACTTTTAGTACTCTAATAGTTCATTATGTTCCACTTAAATGTAGGTATTTATACGTTTAACTTACCCGCTTAAAATCTTTAATCGACGAAGAAAGGAAGAGTGTCTTTAGTCGACACGTATGTATAGATATTTGTTAATATATTATATATGTGGGATTTCGATATATCTTATTTTCCTTATCTTAGACAGAAAGATAGACCCATTTTTATTAACAATACCAAAAAAAAACCAAAAAAAAAACACTAAAATAGATCAACAGGAACATAATATGCAAACGCTATCTTTATCACTAATAGTGATGTCCTACATTCCCCACTGTCCACCTTATTTTTTAGATATTGGGTGATGAGTGATACAATTTTACGTAGTTGGTTTTCCCACCTGAGGGAGAAAATGTAATTATTAACTCCCCCGAATGGGAATTGAACCCACAGTTGCTTATAGGCTGACGCTGTGCCGCTGTACCCAAACAACCTATAAATTAATATTTATTTATAATATAATTATTATGTCGAGAGTAATTAAAAAGAAAACGCATAATCATTTAGAACGATAAAAAAAAAGTATATTTATATATATATATATATATATATATATATATATATATATATATATATATATATATATATATATATATATATATACATACATATATATATATATATATATATATATATATATATATATATATATATATATATATATATATATATATATATATATATATATATATATGTATATATATATATATATATATATATATATATATATATATATATATATATATATATATATATATATATATATATATATATATATATATAAATATATATATTCATAAGGATGACAACTAAGAGACGATTTCTAAGAGAGATTTTATTTACAGTCCACGCTTACATATTTAGTAACATGATAACTCTTATAATAAATAGAAATAGACAAACAAAATAATTACAATAGTTTCATTCATTGGCGGATATATATATATATATATATATATATATATATATATATATATATATATATATATATATATATATATATATATATATATATATATATATATTTATATATATATATATATATATATATATATATATATATATATATATATATATATATATATATATATATATATATATATATATATATATATATATATATATATATATATATATATATATATATATATATATATATATATATATATATATATATATATATATATATATATATATATATATATATATATCCGATGAAGACCTGTAATATACCCGTGGGCAATCATAAAGTCCACGTAAAGGAAGTCGTGGGCGGTGACTAGTGTAAAATAAATGCTAATACGAATGATATTGTATAAGCGAATGTTAACAACGCATTTATATAATAAAACAGCAGATACTTGCTAAACCTACTTAGACTTAACCATCGCTACAACTTTTCAAACTATTTCCCGTAATATGCGTTGAAGCAAATCTAAATGACAACTTCATTTAGATTTGTATTGGCATTTCATGCGTGTGATGCAATAGTGATGTTATCACCAATTACATAATATGGAGGAAACTTGAAAACGCGAAGTGATATATCACTATTTTTTTTTTTATAAATATATAACAAATGTCAAACAATTTCAATTCCTCGTGTGTTTTTATTAAAGCTTTGAAACTAGAGCCTCGTCATTTATTTTGTCCGGGTACATGAATTATAAATCTTCTGATCTCTTACATGCAGAGGTCATTACCAGGCATTACAGCCCTCTTAGGACATATTAGGACGCTTAGGCAAACGTGAATTTGGGGCCTAGTTCGCAAGTAGCAAGTAACAAAGGTAAAGACGGAATTACATAAATCATAGAAATATTAAGGGTCCTGTTGTGGGACATATTCCTATAAATGCCTGAACTACGTCAATAAAATTTCAAATTACTATTATCAATTAAATGTTAACAATAGCTTTAATAACATAATTAAAAAAAACTACTTTCTAAGCATAGTCTGTGAGTATTCAAAGGCGTGACTATGATTATCTAAACGAGACTTCCTGCTCATCCCTTTCACGGCGCGCAGAGCCGCGGGCGACGGCCTAGTTACCACATTCATAGCTGCTTCCCTCATTTTTTTCAAAGCAATGTATGTATGTGTGTTCAGAGACTTCCTGCTAATGTAGGTCTGTATTCATGTCTTAAGGTGTTTTTGTTAATGAGTAGATCTGTGATACTAAATTGGAAATAATATTTAAATGCCTGACTTCAGACGGTGGTAGCTCTCTATCGGACTGACGTTACTAACACTTCAATGTAAATTTGACGATCCAAAAGAGCTTGCATGAGAGGTCTAATTGAATTAAGAGCTTTTTTTGAAAATTAAAAAGTACCTAAAAGTTGCATGAAATGAATTACTTGGTAATAGAGATAGATAAATAGAAAAAAACGACAAAAAATCTCAACATAATTTCCCGCTCCCCAGAAAAATGTGGAGAGTGTGGTATGGATAAGTAGGGAGGTATGGATGGGGAGTTAAGGAAACTACTGTAAGACTGTCTAATCGCTATGTCCTCTGTAGTTATTACCTATATATGAGAGAAGAGAAAGTAATAGCTGAATATAATTAAAAATATAACTAACAAGGACAAAATTTCGAATAGAACAATAGAAATAAAATATACTTGTTTAAAACGAGTTGCTTCAAGCACTTTGGGTAAAATGCAAATTTCGACAGAAACTAACGTAGAACTAACAGTTATTGTCGCCACAGAAAACGGTGTGGGAACTTCGCCTAATTCCATTTAATTTGGTTTTGTCTGCTTGGAGACGCTTGTGTCAGGAGACATTGGACGCCCCGTTTTAGTTAATAGTAGTCACGGTGTAGTGGCACGGCGCGGCGGGATGGTAGTAGATTCAATTCCTACTTGGGGGAGTTAATATCTTCATTTCCACGCTCTGGTATCAAGTTGAGTTCTGTCAATGAGCATCCAATATCTCAAATCGGAAAAGCGGAGAACGGAGTGTTTTAACATTAGTTTATTAGTGCTTATTCAGTTATAGTTATACACTAGTTTTCTGGTTCAATTACGTTTAAACACTAGTGTTGAAAGGCTTCACCCGATATGCAATATCTCTAAAATGCGAGGACACGTTAGTACTGATTCTCAAACTTTCCCAATTACATTTTTAATGGTGTACGATATTTAAATTTTCTTAAAATATATTAGTATTAGATCTGCACAGTACTGCGCTGTTACAAGCCATCGCCCTGAAATCGATTAGACCCCGATTGCCTCGGGCGATCAACATTTATTACGATCCGTCGTTTTTATTTCCTTCCTCCTTCCTTAAATTTCTCATTTTATTAATTAAGAACTTTTGTTTACATTTTTTATTATGTACTTAGAAACTGTTTATTTTCTGAAGAAATTTACATTTAATAATTGAAGCATTGTGATGGCACAGCGGCACAGGGTCTGACTCGAACGCCCGGTGATGGGTTTGATTCCCACTCGGAGAGCGAGCAAATAAAAACAATTTTCGCATTCTCGCTCTGGTCTGGTCACGCGCAATTATTTACATGTACGCCATTCTGGTATAATTGAGAAGTATCGAGAGTATTGTTTATATTTATATTATTTGTATTTCAACAGTTTGGTAAAGTATGGAGCGGTACTGGGTTTCGCCTCCAAGCATGTGATGTCTGAAACATCATTTATTTTATATCGAGTATCTGGTAAAAATCGAGTGAAAAATAGTAGTCTTGCCACCTACACCTTACGTAGTTGAACATTAAATAGTGTCATTTACAGATGTTTTTCCATTATAGATTGTATACCTCTATATGTCTCCATTTTATAACAGACCAAATACAAAAGCGTTCAAATGCTTGAAGCTACGACCTTTGTAAAGTACAAGTGAGAAATATTCATTATACTAAGCTTGTTATTTCATTATATTTATAGTTTATACGTGGCACTGAGCAACCACAAATCCGGGCGAGAAAAGCCGATTGAATTTTAATCAGATTTATTCCGAGTTGTTCAATGCGGCAGGTTTTAGACTGAAAAACAACATTTATGGAGAGTATATTTTTATTGATATAATTAACACGTACATATATTACAATGTAATATATGTAGATACGTTCTTTTTTAAAATATGTAAGTATGGTTAGTTAATAATTCTATAAGCAACTAAAAATAATCTTATATTCTATCGCTACCTATATAATACCGTATGAATGAATTCTCCAATTTCCGGAGAAGCATAGGAATGACGGAACTGAACACTGCTCATTGCTCTTAGCAGATAAAGAAATTAATATATTTGTATATGTGTGTATATATACGTAAATATATATGTATTTGTGTGTATGTATGTGTATATGTGTTTATGTATGTATGTTTATTTGTATATAGGCCGATATACACAATGTCTTCTATTTCGATATATCAAACGGCTCATTCTCAATTTTAGGATAAAAAATACTTAGAAACGTATAGCCTGCCACTGGAGCAAAAAAAAAAAATCATATCCTCGCCCTGGTAAGATAGTGCCGCGTTAAAAACGGAGAACGGAGTGTCTCGACACTTGACTCGTCTCGATACAATTATTCTTTATAGTATTTCTGCAGAGATTTTTTCATATAAGAATTTCGCACTTCCATAAAAAATATAGCTCAATAGCAACACCACCAAATGCCGATTGACCGATCCAAAAATATGTTCAAATTTTGAAATTTTTCTAAGTATTTTTAATGTATTACTTAATATTATAATGTGTGACTATATAACAGGGTAACTATTCCCCGCATTCCGTTTTTCGCAACATTGCGCGTTGAATGGCAAAAAATTACTATAATTCAATTTCATCGAGTCGGAAACAAACCTACACCCGTCGCGTTTTCAGCAGACGCCGTGCCGCCGCGCCACGATGGCTCCTCTTGTATTGTACTTATAAACTACTATAATATTTCAACATCGAGACCATAGTTTCCGTAGTGTAGCGGTTATCACGTGTGCTTCACACGCACAAGGTCCCCGGTTCGATCCCGGGCGGAAACATTATTATATATATATTTTGCCTTTACATTCAAAATAGTTTATGTAGTTATTATAAACTATATATAATAAGTCCATTTTTTGGACCTATTAATTTTAACTGTACCTATAAAAATAAAGGTCCGATAGTGATTTCAAAATATAATTAAACACTTTAAATATTACCTTTCGATATAAAAAAAATCTCTTAAACAAAAAAAATATATCTCTCAATCTTTTATAATTTGATTGAAACTTTTTTATGATGTGATTTAAAATTTACGATTTAATATTTTACTACATATTTGAAATTTTAGTGAAATATTAAAACAATATGTAATAAAAGTAAGTATCATAATTACTTTAGCTGTGTATTCAAAACTAGTTTAGAGGAGCATTGATATAGGAAAATATTTTAGTGTACCAGCTCTACACAAACACACAGGATGGACCTAAAATACACACAAAAGTGTAGACTAAAGTGTAAAAGTGACATTATCAACACGCATTCATGACTCATTGTCGCTGACGCCAGTCGTTCTCAACGCAAAGTGTATTTGACAATTTGTTACAAGTGGCGGCAGTGGCACTCGAGAAGTGTCTACTAGGTCCTAGTTCTGCGAAACGGTTCAAGGGAGGGGAGGAGTGTGTGGAAACGTGATGGTTTTCATTAAACACTACAATGGCAAAGCTTTTGAGAATGCATTTCTGTTTTCGTACTTTATTTAGCTTAGAAAGCTTCATCTGGACTTTCCAATGATATATTGTTGTTAGGATATTTTTTTTACTTTACGAATGTTCATTATGTTAGATTCTACGTTATCCAAATAATATAAGGTATAACTACATTGTAGATCAAGTTTTTTTAGATATTGATTTTATTTCTATATATTTTTTTTCTATAGATTGATTTTATTTCTATAGATTTTATTATATATATATATATATATATATATATATATATATATATATATATATATATATATATATATATATATATATATATATATATATATATATATATATATATATATATATATATATATATATATATATATATATAGCAGATATAACCTAGTGCGAAAGCACTCCGTTCCCACATAGCGAGTTGAGTGGCGGAAGTCAACGTTGAGCTTTATCATGGCGTGTTGGGATAATGAATATTACTCAATACCCTAAGTAGATATCGGATCCACAATCAACTCAGTTAGATTTTTGAGTTAACTGTACCACTGTGACACGATGGTCAGATATTTATTACAGAACATTATGTTAAAATTTGGTATCACAAATAACGTTATAGTCAGACGGTCAACAGTCAGACGAACAGCGAACTTAAGCTTACCAAGTCACTTCAAACAGGTATAGCTTGAACTACGCCTCAATAACATTACACACAACTATAAAAGCATAATTTAATTAAGTGAATAATATAAATATATATACGTAATCTCATTACTACTACTACACTTCTCTCTTCTACTATACAAAACCTCATACCACAAGAACATATGCAATATTAAAGTAATTACAGATATTAATATTTCGTATTCACATAAATACTGTTAAATATGACTATACGAGGTGCATGTACATATGCAGGCGGCATATGCGCCTGTAGCAGACATAGTAATTTGTTTAAAAGCCTCATATATAGGCTCTATCAGATCAGCGTGCGTGTTTCAAGTGGGGGAGCGTCGAGACATGATATTTCGAATGAACTGAAATTATAATAAAAATAAAAAAATAAAAAATTGTATACGAATTTCATATGAAATGGTGAAAAGGTAAATCTACGTAATGGGATGAATCTGTAACACACGAGCAAGTGTATACGCGTGTATGTAAAATAATATCTGGAATAATCATAAAATACCATTTTCGTTGTTTACTTGACCGGTTGTAAGTTATTACAAGTTATTAATAAGTTGAACACATTACATATTAGTGCCTGCACTACAGTGTTGCGGGACTCAACGTCGTTTATTGGAATTGGAACAGGACAAAGATAATATACTGTTATCTATTATTACACAATATTCATCTAGGTATGTACGTAAATATTATTTCATAATATTTGTTTAAAAAAGAAAAAATCTTACATTAAGCATATAAAAATTTGGAAACCGAACGGTTTGGATGGGGTCCGTGAGGTGCGGGTTCAAATCTCGCTGCGTTCAAATTTTCATATGTTTTCATTAAGACTTGTTCCATCCTTAGTGTGGATGAACACTTTAAAAAATCGTTTAAATACCTATTTATTATTAATTTATTTTATAATAAGTATTCGTATTTATCTATCTATTCATAAACAAAAGCCGTCGGCCAATCCGTGAGGGTGTTGTCGCGTCTCCATCTACCCCCTGGTAAGTTATAAAATTACAACTAATGGTCGATGGCTATCGTTCGATGCACTTCTTCCGTTTTTGCTATTATTTTCGTTTTTTAATTTTTTCATATTGTGTGTTATCGTAGAGTTTTGATACTTGTACGGTAATACTATATGTTAAAGTTAAAGTTAAGTTACTGTTAAAGTAGTAATTAATATACTCAGTGCTAGCAGTGAGTAGACCTTTATTCCTTCCATCAACACAAATAAATTTAAAGAGTATAATGCAGATTAGATGCTGAGGATTTTCTTCTTGTCATCTTGTATAGAAAATTCCAATAATTTGAAGGTAAGTATTCATCTTAAAATTAATTATGAACTTTTAATGACTTTTACACGTTTTTAAGGTTAAGGTTGTGGGTTCGATTCCCACTCGGAGATAATGGATTATTTTCATTTTCCTCGCTCTGGTCGACAGTCAATCTCCAAAGTCAAGTGAAATCCCCAAAATGCGGAAAGCGGAATACAGAGTGTCTTAACACTAGATTCCCTTTGCCTACCCTGTTATATGCGGGAAGTAGCGTGAAGCTTTTTTACACGTTTTCCACATATTTTAAAAGATTAATAGAATATGTAAAGTATGCATTATACACCTAATAAAGTAAAAATAAACCAATTTTTATATAATATCGCATTTTCCACTTGTATCTAAGTTCAAAACGACATGTTTACTAGAGCGAGACTTGTTGTTTGTTCTTTTACAAAACATAAAAGGTGCTCTTGACACTTAAATATTTAATAAGTGAAATATTTTAGAAAATCTTAAATTTTATCTATTTAATTTCAAACATAATAATATATCATATGTCTAGTCACTTTTAAGCTTTATTTATTAAACATTTGACGTAGCACATATTTAAAAACCGTTGACTGGGATTTAAACCCGTAACATTCACTTGAAATACTTATACTCCATGACCTACCCCGAAACCAGATGTACTATAACTGTTCTAGAGCTAACTGTTTAACGATACTTATCATTTCTTCGTATACCATCATTTTTCTAGAAAATAAGTCAGAAAATTTTACAATAAACACTTGTGTTAGAACGAAAACTTCAGTCTAAATAGCTTATTCAGTGTATTTCCCATACACCGTGTACGGTCTCGTTACCGCAGCGAGACGTGTCCGGGCGTGTATTCAAATACGAGTACTGGCGTCTCCATGCATACGAGTTCAGCTTACTATTTCAAGATTATGCCTGTTCTTGCTAGCATGTATCGTGTTTGCTAAGTTGAGTGCTTACTGCATAGCTAAGCTTTTCTATGGGAAAATGTGAATAAATAATAGACGTAACGGTTGCAGAATTAAACCTCACTTTGGAGGACGTTTTTCTTACAACTTCTCACTTATACAGTTGCGCAGGTATAGTGTTGAGTTAGAGAGTACGTAGAGTTGTTATAATAGCGTGGAAAGATGAAAATAATTCATTCCCTTAATGCAGAATGAACCCATGACCCTCGAGTTTAAAGTCAGAAGACGTCCCACTGCGCCAGCGCGAGATAAACCACATTATGATAAGACTAATAATTACCATATATCTATATCATTTACCAATTATATAATCATTTAAAGACTCTTTATCTCTATTTTAGACAAATAAAACCAGTACTAATGTTTCAGTAAGCAAAATGAGTCACTATAGAAAGGTCTTTGCACGAAGCGGTTTACGGAACTCATCTGAACCGGAAAGATTCAATCCACTCAGTGATGGTTTTAGATAGACTCTTATAATAAGGGTATATATATATATATATATATATATATATATATATATATATATATATATATATATATATATATATATATATATATATATATATATATATATATATATATATATATATATATATATATAATATATATATATATATATATATATATATATATATATATATATATATATATATATATATATATATATATATATATATATATATATATATATATATATATATATATATATATATATACTAGGCTAGGCTAGGCTAGGCTAATATTAACTATAAGTGATTAGGTGTGGAGGGAAATACATAATAGTAGAGATGAAAAACAAACGAATACCAAAAAGGATGCTATTTTAATTTTAATATAAAAGCTTAAAAGTTCAAAATCTCAAAGGAAAAAGTTTTTTTATCAATACATAAGAATTCTATTCAGCCTAATAAATTCATATTAATTTTATCATCATCATCATTTTGTATATTTTTTAGATATTTTGAGATATAATGAATATGCGTGATGCGTGACGGCTTTAAGCATGGGTGTCGAACCTGCACCTAGCGGGAGCCACGTCTTGTTCACTCAGAATCGTTGTTTATTTAAAAATATTTTTAATACTAATATTATAAATATGACATGTGACGAGACTATCGATACAGGCGAGTTTATCCAAATAGAATATAAAGTTATTTACTTAATGAAAGAACAAAAGCAGCGCTTAAATTTCAATAATTATCCAATAGCTATATTGCCATCGCGTTCGGAACACAACGCGGTATTGAGAGCACCGCATTATCAAACACTATTTACGATGCTTTAATGTGAGCTCCAGCATCGATTACAGGAACTGTTAACGTTAATGATACCATGTCGGCATTTTAATACAAATTATTGATCTACAGGTTTTTTTTTTAAATTATGTCACCTCGAATTTATGTGGCAAGTGGAGAAATGAGGTTCACTCTGTTTACTTTGATATGCACTTGATAGTATATTATAGAATTATGGTTGTATTAAATGGATATTATATATTAAACATGCTATAGACATATATTTATACATATAAAACATTCAAATATTAATTATATTGGAAATATCTTATTTGGTAGATGCCATGTGTGTGTGTGATCTGTTCTGTATGTTGGTATGTATTAATAATAGATTATAAATAATTATGATTTATATTATCATGTTGAGGGTATTTTATATGAGTAGCGGCCATATTGGCGTTACTTGGTTGGTTGACATTTGCTTAATATTTCTCCTGTATGAGTGTTATCCTGCAGTGTTTAAGTTATTAGGGCTCTCTAGCACTTTGGCTCTTCTCCACATTGGTTCTGGTCTCTGTAATTTTACCATCTACACCTTCTTGGTGGTGAGACTGGGCACCACTCTTTGAAAGCTAAGTATCAAGAGTTATTATATGTATCTACATATTACAAGTTACTACTTACTTAGTGAATTTTATATCTTGTAAATTAATGTGGTGTTTATATAATAAACTTGTAGCTGTTATATTTCAAAGAGCAACTGCTGAGTTTCTTGCCGGTTCTTCTCAACAGAACTGCCGGCCGAACCTGTGGTAGCGACATGTCAATTAATTTGTTTATATCATAAACCGCTTTCATTGTTATTATATGATACGATACCTTCTATTCCTAACCAAATATAATAAATACATCATCTTAGCTAATTGTACGTATATATCGCCAAATTATACCAAATTATAATTTATAATTAGATTCGTAAATTCTACCCACACTCTCTTTTATAATCTAACGAGCGGATAAAGCGTGAAACTAAAAAAAAAATATGTTTTAGTTCCGGTTTACACAATTATTGAGACACTATAGATAATTAATATGTAAAATCTTTCGTGTTCTCTTTTTGTACGATCGTAACAATTATCGATTTACAAATATAGAGAAGTACTTGTAAGATTTTTTATATATTGGTTTAGTTTAATCAATTAATTATATATTTTATATCATATCTCCAGGATAAATTCAGAACGAGAAGGTTTTAACGCTCGTATATACATAAATATTAATTGTACGTGTGCTTTGTGTATCTTGGTAGCCTTTGGTTTATGACAACACAATCTATAGATATTCAATTAATAAAAGTATCGAATATATAGTGAGTAATGTAGTAAATTTTGATATTTTGATATCGGTCAAGTGCGAGTGGTACACACAGTTTTGGTTCATGATTGTACTTGCGGAACCCTAAAAATGGAAATTATTTTTCAATAGAATATTGCTTGTATAATTTAGATTTTTATCACACACACCTGCATTGCATGTACACGCAATGAGCCCCGTTCTCATTTGTGGGAAAATATCTGTAATTTAAAAATCGAGAAGTATTACTACTTCGCTCTGGCAACAAGGCAAAACGCGGCGTTAAGTTTGTGACACAGGGAACGGAGTGTCTTAGCACTAGGTTCCTCCTGCCAACGGTTCCATCTGCCTACCCTTCTATATGCTAGTGCTAGTTCTATATGCTAGTGAAGCTAAAATAAACAGTGTCTTAACTCTAAGCTATAGAGCCAGTAAAACAGTAAGGTACGCGAGAGCTGCCTACTAGCCAATAGGCGGGAGATGCGGTTAAGTAAAAACACAAACGGCAAGTGTAACACTGACATCAACAATAATTAGGGAAGAATAATATTTTCTGTTATTTTGTCACAATCCACTTTCCGTTTCCGGTAAACTGGTAAATTAAATTGTGTCTCCTTTTGTGCTGATTTGCCACAAATGAAGTGCCTATAGTCAGTCATCTATATATATATATATATATATATATATATATATATATATATATATATATTATATATATATATATATATATATATATATATTATGTATATATATATATATATATATATATATATATATATATATATATATATATATATATATATATATATATATATATATATATATATATATGTATATATATATATATATATATATATATATATATATATATATATATATATATATATATATATATATATATATATATATATATATATATATATATGTATATATATATATATAATATATATATATATATATATATATATATATATATATATATCTATATATATATATATATATATATATATATATATATATATATATATATATATATATATATATATATATATATATATATATATATATATATATATATATATATATATAAATATATATATAGCTTTAGTATATTTTAAGATTATATAACAATTTTAGTAAGATTATAATTTCTTTCTTTTCATCGTGGCGTACTGGGACAGCGGTTGAATGTAATCACGAAGGTGTGGGTTCGATTTCCACTGAAGGCAAGACAAAGAGGTGAGGTGTGAACATCGTGTCTTGAAACTATGTTATCTCTAACTACCATGTCATCTCGCCTATGGGTTTTTTGAATATATATTTTTTGAATTTTAATGACATAACGTAACTATAGCACTTTTTCTATCATTTAAAAAATATTTAAGATAAAAATATATTGAAAAAAGTGAATATCAAAACAAACACCCATACTGTCTCAATTTATTTAAAACTTCACAAAAACAGCAACACATAAAAATGTAAATTTTCCTTAAGTTCAAGAAACTTGGCGATCATTTGCTTCTTTAAAATCTTTCACATTTGGTGCTTGAAAAGTTCAAAAGAATATAAGCTTTAATGGAAAGCTCTAATGTCTAGATGTTTATCTTTCTATACGTTTCTGTAATATACTGTATTACTGTACTTTAACCTTTTTTCTTCATCAAATTATTTTTTTAACTTTTTTAAATTATCTAATATATAGTGAACAGCTGTGACAGGAGTGTTCTGAACTTATGACTGTCACTTCAAATACAGTGTATATATTAAGCCGTATATATTAAGCCGTATTACAGTATATATATATTAATTAGATTAGCCACGTACGTATACACATATTAACATATGTTTTCATATTAAGCAGCGGTAAAGAAAATAAAGGAAAACTTAGTGATAAGTCACACTTTAAGGATATTAAGTGTTAACTAATTCCAGCGCTGCATTTGTTTAACAAGAGGGAGGACACGAAAATATAGTGAAGAGGAAATGGAGTGTCTAGACACTATATCCTCTCTTCTATGACCATTAATAATATAAATATTTCATCCATTGTATTCAATTAGGCATACGTCATATAATAAATATAATAATATAATATATTTAAACTTTTATTAGACAATAAAAGTCTCGAAAGCTAAAATAATCTTAAAAATACGATATGAGTGTAACATTACCCACCCGCATCCAATCATGTAAGCTCAAATTAAGCCCGCTAAATCCAACGTTAAGCTTATTAAGGTATCGGATTATTAATACTTGTAGTAGCTTGAGTAAGCTTCTACTGAGCACAATAGTGTCATATTGTAATTACATAATCGAATATATCAAAATTATATCTTTATGTGCTTATACTAACTTATTGACTTTTGGTACTATATCAGGTCTTTCAGTTTTCATTATCAAAATCAAAATAAAAAATCCACGTAAATCCAGGTCTTATAAAATGTATAAATCTAAATATCTTATAATAAGTTCATTCTAATTTATCTGGTAGTATAAACGTTGTATGTTTGTACGTATACGTATATGGTATATGTTTCTACTAAATAAATATGTGGAGAACGGAGTGTCTGAACACAAGTTTGTCTCTATCTATATTGCAGTAAATGCAATTTGGGATTTCTGTCAAACGACGTAAACGAGATGATAAATTACCTCGATCTTTAAAACTAGTGGCAAAAATATTGTAAGACTCGTCGGTAATTTAATTCAATTATATATATATATATATATATATATATATATATATATATATATATATATATATATATATATATCACTTTTTTAGGTATGTATTATAATAAGATGTGTAAAGTAATATTAATATGGTGATACGTCACTCCTTTTTTTGCACATATAATAAATATTTGAAATGAATTGAAAATATTTAAGATATAAAAATATTCAAAATATTTTCATTTGATGTAGTGGGACAATGTGTGGTTGTAAGTGTGATGGTTTTTGGTTCAAATCTCACTTGGGGCTATAATTTACAGTTCATTTCTCTGCTATGGTAACTAAAAAGTGAAGAACTAGTTAATTAAAGTTAATCTAAAAATAAAATTGTTGAAATTGAAATTGAACCAAGCATCACTTGCATTTCAAAAAATAAATCTATGAAATATTACTCAAGAAATCAGTCACAAATAAATTAGTACATATATAAATTTCTTCACGTATTTTCCCGAAATTATCAGGGTACATAGAGGGAACCTGGTGTCAAGACAATCCATTTTCCACTTTGCAAGGCATTGCGTGTTGAGAGGCAAAACTCCACAACGCGCTTTGTCTTTTTACCAGAAAGACCAAAATAAATAATTAATCAAGATTCGAACCCACACCTCATACGCTGTGCCGCTGCGACTCGTCACAATATCAATTTAAAATGTCTTTCATAAACTTCATTTTGCCGTCAGAATTTATCAATTTTCCCAAAACGATACTGTCCATTACAGAAATAAATTTAACTTATTATGTATCAAATTTATAGAAAACGAGTCGCTTTGATCTTTATTATTAAGAGAGAAATTGTTTTATTATCAGTAGCGCTTGATTGTCTAGCTTATTGAGGACACCAGTGGTCACGGATTCATATCATTATTGTATTCTTTTTTGGGTGTACAATAAAGGATTATTTTTTATATTATTATTCTCAATATGTTATATATATATATATATATATATATATATATATATATATATATATATATATATATATATATATATATATATATATATATATATATATATATATATATAACTCTCGCGTTTCTGAACGACTCACTAACAGACAATAGCTGTAACTACTGAGCAAAAAATACTTAAAATCTGCATGTAAGTGCCTTGGGCATTGTAGAGGAGCGTTAAAGGACAATTCATCGAAATTTCCTCGGGATCATGATGAACCGAGATTTCCCGTCTCTTAGTCACAATCTAGGCTACAATTTGTATAACATATTTGCTTATCTTAATCGCGCTTAAATTTAAAAAAATACTCTATCACAATACAAACGTTGACTAATAGAAAAAGATTCCATTATAAGTTACAAAGCCTCTGTCTAAAGGCTTCTACGTTCCCTATAGTTAGTTTCTGATTCAGCACTAACATATAATTTCCGCTTCACTATCAATCTCCTCGCGCACACTCGTAAGAGGCTTTCAGTAATAGCAAAGTTCGTACAAACACGGTGACAACGCGTAAAGTTGATAATATTTTGAAATCTAGACTTCGAAACTCAAGTGAACTTTATATTTCTAAGTTTATGAAGCAGTAAGATTTATTTGGTGTCAACAAAATTTGTATATAATAAGAGCATCGTGGCGCAGTGAGATGACAACTAAATGAAACCGCGACATTTGTGGTTTCAATTTTCAGTTGAAGGAATAAATTAATTTCATTTCCACGCTGGTGAGAAGACACGACGTTGACACGCCACTGAACGTCCAATGTCTTGAAAATGTGGAAAGTAGAAAACGGAGTGTCTTCACACTGGGCTCCCTATACAAAGATAATATATATATATATATATATATATATATATATATATATATATATATATATATATATATATATATATATATATATATATATATATATATATATATATATATATATATATATATATATATATATATATATATATATATATATATATATATATATATATATATATATATATATATATATATATATATACATTTAACAGCGTTCTCTTTCACTTGAGGTGTTTTTGAGCAGTTAAATACAATTGTTCGCTTCCATTGTCATTGTTAAGCAATGTATTCAGTTGAGCAGATTTATCATAATTTTACAAAGAGGCTAACTTACTTATCACTAGCGACCTATTCAGAATAAATGTAGCTATATATATTATATTTTTGTGTTTGTGGGTTCAACCCCACCCTGGAGGTAGAATATTATTTTATTTCCCGGCTCTGGCTAGACGAAGTGTAGCGTTATTCTACGCCACTTAACACAAAATGTGTCAAATTCTGAGGGTAACTGGAGAATAAAACGTTTTGACACCAGATTCTCCGCACGGAGAAAAAAAACAATTATTAAAAAAAAATAAAGTAGCCGACGATAGGTGATAGTGATTGGTGACAAAATTTAGTGCCAAAGACCGGGAAAGGCGGACATTTTTTTATATAAAAAAACATTTCCAATGTTGAAAACGAACGCGTTACCATGCACGAGTATACTGTAACACACTACCTAATTACTCTACGATATCATCAAAATAGTACCTAATTAAGCCTTATTACGATTCGAGTGTAGCAAAAGTAATATATTATCAAAAATATATTACAACTATCAAGTCAGGGGGTTGTGCCGTTTAGTCTGATAACGGACATAAAGTGTGGCAATTTACACTAGCGCTACGCTGTACTCGTAGGTACTATCTTTTAGGGGCCGTAGGCGGAACACTGCGCTTGATTTAATGGGCTATTCGCAGATATTATTCAACAAGTCACGGAAATGAGGCCGACGTGGTGCAGTGGCGCAGTGGCGCGTGGGACGCGACGGTTCTGGGATCGATCCTCACCCGGGGAAATAAATTATTTAAATTTTTTCGCTCTGATAAGCAAAGCCTCATATTGAATTCCACTACTCAACACCCACGTCTTGAAATTTGGATATAAAATAAGAAAGGAGTGCCTTAACACTAGGATCCCTCTGCGATATACAAAGTGAAGCTGAAAAATAGTCACAAATGACATTTAAGTGAAACGTGATACAATAAAATATTGCAATAATTTAGTAATTTAATAAATTTATTTCTTGTCGTCTATATCTATATGATTTTCAAGTGTTATTTATCTATTTAATGTATTCTTAGGTCTAATTCTTAGGTCTAGTTATTTGTAATTTTCCCATATGTGTTGAAACAAAATGGAATCACGATATCAAATATATATATATATATATATACATATATATATATATATATATATATATATATATATATATATATATATATATATATATATATATATATATATATATATATATATATATATATATATATATATATATATATATATATTGTATGTGAAAGCATATAGCATAGCATATAGCTGTCAATCTGTAAAAGCGTGGCGCTGAATTAGACACTCACAATATCGCAACTGCGTGAAGACAGTGAAAAACGGAGGGTCGTGTCACTAGGTGACACAGCCTATAGCAAATATAAGAAAAATATATTCATAAATAAAACAATACATTAAAAATAAATTCAAACCAAGACAATTAATTAAAATGTATCGATACCACTTCAATTCGTTACGTGCCCGTTTGTGAAACGTATGACCATATGTCATACCCTCTTCAACGTCTAAAGCAGGGCTGTCGCACTACTCTGCCTAATCCAGACTTATGCAGCTTATGTGAGATAAATGTTACTAATGTATTCTAATGATTTATTGTTATTTTAAAATTTCAATACACCAGTGTGTGAAGTTAGTTAAACGGGAGAGAATGGCAAGGAATATGAGAAGGTCTTCAAAATATGCTAATATCCCTCTACTAATATGTATCGCGGCGTTGATTCCCCCCACTTAATATGTAATGTCTAGAATTCGGGCGGGATTTGGAGAACGGAGTGTCTTAACATTAGGTTCTCTCTGCCTATTATACTAATGTGGAATAAAGTATGAAGCTCAAAAAACACATAAGAATAAACATGATATATAGGAATTCAATACCTTTTAGAATTTTAATTATCATTGTTTATATATAACACGTTTTCAAGTATCTGGCCCTGTTTAGTCTAACAATGTGCGGCGTTGAGTTCCAAAACACAAAAATTTACTTACACTACTTTTCAATATCGTTTATATGAAATCCTTAGATATATATATATATATATATATATATATATATATATATATATATATATATATATATATATATATATATATATATATATATATATATATATATATATATATATATATATATATATATATAAAAATAAAGAATATTTACTTCTATTTATTATCTATAAAATATAACATGCTGCAATAAGTAAGATGCATGCGGTGACCGCAGTCTTCGAGCTTAAAATTAAACGTCTTGAAGCGGAACACAAAAGCTCAACCAGCTATTATTTAAGAGTAATCTTTGGAAGCTGCAATACATCACGGTGCACCAGAAATCTCCTGGATAGTGTTTTATTTAAGACCATACATACTGAGATCGTTGTAATGTGCAAATTGGTTAATGTACAAGAAACTACTACGTACTTGAAGTACTGGATTTCTTATTTATAAGTATTTGAATTGTTACAAAATCATAATGACATACGTAGTGTCAATCCTGCAGGGAGCTTTCAGTAATAAAGGCATTTCTGCTAAGAAGAGGCGAAGAGCAACTAAGGAGATATTTCTTCACGCTGTCTCTCCCGCAAATAGCATGGTAGGCAAAGGAAGTCTAATGTTAAGACACTCCGTAACCCGCTTTCCGGCTTAAACTGCGTGTTGAGTGTTTCCAACACTTCTCAACGCTGTGCTTTTAACTAGCCAAATGTTCTTTTTAAATATAATTTACAATAAATGTATAACAAGCACTAACTCCTTGAGAGAAAATATAAATATTTCATTCATAAAATGTTTTCTACTACGATTATAAATAATAATTATTAAGAGGACAGTCGCGGTCCTCTTGTTCATGTTTACGTGGCGTCGTGGCGCAGAGGCACAACGTCTGCCTGCAAACACGATGGTTTGTGGATTCTATTCCTACTCGGGGAGAATGAAATATTTACATTTTCGTTCTGACAACAAGGCAAAAAATACCTCAAAAGGTGGTAAGTGGGGAACGGAGTGTCTTAACACTAGGTTCCTTGAGACTACAGTTCCCTCCGCCTACCCTGCCACACTACTGCTGCAGACACTATTAGGATACGGTCTAGTGAGATTTTGTTATAGGTCCATTACAAACTTTAATTTTGTAATTGTTTTTTTCTTCATATATCATAGTTTGGAAAAATATTTCCGCAACTAAACGCTAGCTAAACTAGCTAGGTCCTGTAGTTGCGATACCATGAGAATAGATATTAGTATATTAGTAGAATATTACAAAGAATATAAGTATATTTTCGTAGTACATGTACTATATATTAATGTATGTTGACACTCTCACTTGATACACGGTTCTATAATAAATATATTTTATCTGCATGATTATACAGGCACGTCACGTTCACTTTTGCCAAACAAGACATCATGTCTCTATCGAAAGCTTTATGTTCTTATTATATAAAACATCCTGTGTATATTATTATATTATACGGTCAAAATAGAAATTTTACTTAGATAATATATATATATATATATATATATATATATATATATATATATATATATATATATATATATATATATATATATATATATATATATATATATATATATATATATATATATATACTGTTCCGTTAATATAATATAAACTGTTGTCGTTCTTTCACCAATATTAGAGAAGTTCGGCTTTGGATTTTCTAAAACAAGGCTATTGTATAAACAATATACATAATATTGTATAAAATATAATATAACTTAATAAAAATAAAACTCGTTTACATTTTTTTATATTAAATTAAGTTTATTTATGAAATAAATTTACTTAACTCGTTTTTAGTTTAAGTATTTTTTATTGACACCCTAGTGCTATCTAATAGCAAATTGACATAAAGCTTCTACAGGATACAGCACTTTTAACTGCAGAAACTGTAGAGCAATAAATTAACTAGCTACTATACTTCTTTACCGTTGCGTTAACTTTTCTCTTTGTACATTTTATATATAATATGTATATGTATATTTATTTATAAAGCCAAAGCTGTAGCCCGCATTATTGGGTAGATTGAGAAAATATAGTGTCAAGACACTCCGCCATTATTCGTCTTCTAACTAGATATCCTCTAGTACTCCGCCGCCTCTAGTAATCCTCTTTAATTCTGCCGAACCCAAACTCCTTGTCTTAAATTATAGCAGAAAATTTATAAGGCATGAAGCTGAAAGTAATACGTTTTGTATCTCAAACAAAAATAAAATACAGAAGTTTATTTTGTTGTCTGACAACTCTGTCTGTCAGTCTGACAGTCTGTCTGATTGTCTTTCTGTGTCTCCCTCTCAATACTAACGTTGACCTATAGTTATGAAATTTGGCAGGAAGTTACATCTAATAGTACAAGCAAACGGAAAAGTCCGAGTACATCACGAAAAACACATATTATCGACTTATTGATGTAACTCATTCCATACAAAATGGGTGAAAGCAATATAAGGAATGTGTACTAATCATTTCATAATCAAAACGCCACGGAACCTTCGGTATGCTAGGACCACTCACACTTTACCGATATTTTTTTTAAATATCACTAAAGTGACTCACACAAACATACAACTACCCTTAAGTAACCGATTAGCGTCTAATAAAAAATAATAAAAGCAAAAAAAAATAATACGACATTTGACTAAATTTCCAAATTGTGTAATTTAAGTAAATAACATGAATAATTCAAGTGTTCCTCGAAATAAATGGCTGCGAGAGCTGTAGCTTGTTATCTGCGCAAATCAAATTAGATCAAATTTGATTTGCCTTTTGATTTCACGTATTGTATTTTTTTTTTGTTGTGTTTTTTTGTAAATATTAGTACCTAATGTATATCTCGCTGTGCATTTTTTTTTAATGTTTATTTAAGAGATTAGATTTACAAAAATGAAAGTAAGTAAAAAATGGATAAATATTGTAAATTTATTATTATATGCTAATTACTAGATTGTTCTGAAAACAGCCACAATTATTTATTTTAATTAAAATCGACCAAGCGCGAGTCGGATTTGTGTATTGAGTATTAAGTATCAATTTTAAGATTAGAAATACAATTTACAAATCTACAGTATATGTATTCTTGACGTTTGCTCTACTCCAATAGCTAGAAATTCCCGAGAAAAAATCTCGACAGACGGACGGATTTATAGAAGACAAAAAAACAGATGAACAATGCTATCCTTTACATTTTTAGTCCTTTACAATAAGATTCAATTGCTTTTTTCTTTTGAAGTATGTCAAATTTTATTTTATATATATATATATATAATATATATATATATATATATATATATATATATATATATATATATATATATATATATATATATATATATATATATATATATATATATATATATATATATATATATATATATATATATATATATATATATATAACCTCAGCAGTGCAGACGTGTCTAATTGTTCTAGCCCATACATTTTCAAATCAACTTTCACTTCGATAAAGAGAGGAGAAACCTCCTTTATCCATCCATCCATCTTTTAATCAAATAAAAAGGTTATGTGTTAAGTGAGTTTTGTAATTTAACGTATTTACTTAAAATTTCACATTTTTAAAATTTCACAAATTTAAAATTTCACAATTTAGCATATCATTCTAAACTTTACTAAAAATCTATCTAATATATTATATATTATCTAAATCTAATAAATTATATATTATCTATATCTAATATATTTAAAGAGCGTTTTTTATCGAGTTTGTATTAAAATCGCCACGTAACCTACCTCATAAACCTATGCGTGCCTCATAACGTGCGATTCGTCCTATACAAAATTACCGCATACGGCTACAAATGAAGATTTTTAACTTTTATAAATGATACCTTCCGCTGACCTACAATTATAAAATTGGTACGGAACCCTCGGTGCCCGAGCACTACTCGCACTTGGCCGATATTTTTATTTCAATAATAAATTGTCTACAATATAGTGTAAATAGATAGGGGCACGTTCAATTATTGTTACAGGACCGAGGCGAATTGTTACTGTCATTTTTTTTCTTATCTGTTGTTATGGAGCCATCTTAGCCAGTTTCTTCATTCTTGAAGATCGTACCTGATGCCATGGAAGCGAAGCTCATGAGCTGCCATTCCCTGTCCCTGCTTTCTGAGAGCATCGGTCATTGGGATGCCTATGATCTCCGCCAATAATTAGCAGAGTGCCAAAGTAAGGTAAAACGGTAAAATTTACCTTACTTAGCAGTGTCAAATCAAAAATAAATGGTATAATAAACAAAATACATATATATATATATATATATATATATATATATATATATATATATATATATATATATATATATATATATATATATATATATATATATATATATATATATATATATATATATATATATATATATATATATATATAACATATTGAGAATAATAATATAAAAAATAATCCTTTATTGTACACCCAAGAAAGAATACAATAATGATATGAATCCGTGACCACTGGTGTCCTCAATAAGCTAGACAATCAAGCGCTACTTATAATAAAACAATTTCTCTCTTAATAATAAAGATCAAAGCGACTCGTTATCTTTAAATTTGATACATAATAAGTTAAATTTATTTCTGTAATGGACAGTATTGTTTTGGGAAAATTGATAAATTCTGACGGCAAAATGAAGTTTATGAAAGACATTTTAAATTGATATTGTGACGAGTCGCAGCGGCACAGCGTATGAGGTGTGGGTTCGAATCTTGATTAATTATTTATTTTGGTCTTTCTGGTAAAAAGACAAAGCGCGTTGTGGAGTTTTGCCTCTCAACACGCAATGCCTTGCAAAGTGGAAATTGGATTGTCTTGACACCAGGTTCCCTCTATGTACCCTGATAATTTCGGGAAAATACGTGAAGAAATTTATATATGTACTAATTTATTTGTGACTGATTTCTTGAGTAATATTTTATTAGATTTATTTTTTGAAATGCAAGTGATGCTTGGTTCAATTTCAATTTCAACAATTTTATTTTTAGATTAACTTTAATTAACTAGTTCTTCACTTTTTAGTTACCATAGCAGAGAATGCTTTTTAGTTACCATAACTGTAAATTATAGCACCAAGTGGGATTTGAACCAAAAACCATCGCACTTACAACCACACATTGTCCCACTACATCAAATGAATATATTTTGAATATTTTTATATCTTGAATATTTTCAATTCATTCGTTCAATTCAATTCAATTCGTTTCAATTCATTCATAATAGAAACACATATATATATATATATATATATATATATATATATATATATATATATATATATATATATATATATATATATATATATAACACCGCCGCTATAAAACCACGACACGACGCTCGATAACATAAATGGACACTGTAAATACTTACATCAGCGCTACACGATCTTATTTTACGGGGAAATTGTTCAAAATAATAAAATTGCTTTAATAATATGTAAAGTGTCTCACATGATTTTAATGTGAATATATTGAACATGCGCTTGTGGCGTGTTTTTTACTTAGTCACGTATTCTTTTAAATATATATACATATATACATATATATATATATATATATATATATATATATATATATATATATATATATATATATATATATATATATATATATATATATATATATATATATATATATATATATATATATATATATATATATATATATATATATATATATATATAATACTTTATTGTACACCACAAATAAAACATACAAAAACAACGAAACATATAAAAAAAAAGAATAATGTACAGTAGGCGACCTTATCGCTATAAGCGATCTCTGCCAGGCAACCTTAAGGTGTAGGAATATTCTAAAAAAAAGTAGGCGGTTCACTTGCTTGGTATAAATTTATACATACACATACATAAACTCATATCTAAGTAAATACATAAATACATACATAATTAACAATAAACATACATAAAACGTTATAATTATGTCAATACACCAAATAAATATTTTCTTATGAGACATTATAAATACATATACATATACATAAACGAGCATGTCAATAAATAAACTAATAAAAGAAAGTGAAATTTAAAAAGAAAAGAATGTTATATAAAAATAAGGAGGAGGAAACGAGAATTAAGGATATTTACGTATATATATAATATTAAAATATATAGTGGACCGGAATTTAATAAATTCATATGTAATTATATCGAAAAGAAAGACAAATAAAATGAAGAAAGTATACACATGAGAAAGTTATTATTACAAAAATAATTTAAAGGATTTTAGAGACTTAAACCGATTAAGACTCTTAGCACGTCTAATGTAGGTAGGAAGGGAATTCCACAACCGAACAGCTTTGACTGTAAAGGAGTTGGTGAAAAAGGAGGTTGAATGAGAGGGCATTTTGAGGATAAGGTTTTGATTGGATCGGAGAGAAGGATCGTGAGAGTTACTCAAAAACTCAAATCGTTCTTTTAGGTAAGAGGGAATAAAAGGATTGAACAGCACACAGTATAGAAGATGTAAAATATGAATATTCCTGCGAAGTCTTATAGGAAGCCACTTAAGCATTTTTCGATAGTCAGAAGTGTGGTCATATTTGCGGAGACCAAAACAAACCGTATACAAAGATTTTGGGGTCGCTCAAGCCTATTTAAATACTCATCTCTAATGTCGATATAACAAGTATCAGCATAATCAAGAATTGGTAGTAATAAAGAGTTTGCCAGCACTATTTTAGTAGGTATAGGAAGAAAATTTCGCAGTCTACGAAGAGAAGCGACTGCTTCAAAAAGCTTCCGGTCGAGTTCAATAACCTGCGGCTCCCAGGACAAATATTGATCTATTTAATTCCCAAGTTTTTAACTTTTATTTAATTCCCAAGTTTTAACGTTGCGTAAAGAAATATCGCAGATATTATCGCCAAATATCGCAGATGGTAAATCAGACATATTTAATTTTGACAACAATTTATGATTGCATATAACATAGATTGTAACAATATAGATTGGCTTTTATCGGGGTTTATTAGAAGTCCGTAAGATTTACTCCACGTAGATATCCGAGCGAGATCTTCATTTATTAAGTCGATAGTACGAGGCAAATTCAATAGCGATGTATCATCGGCATATAGGTGGTAGAGAGAAGATATTTGATGGCAAATTGTATTAATGAAAATTGAAAACAAGAGTGGAGACAACACGCCACCTTGCGGAACACCAGCATTTATAGCAGACCAATCAGAAATCGTATAGAGTCTTCTATACGAATGCGTTGCCGGCGGTCGCACAAGTAACTTCGAAACCAGTCAATCACCTCAGGAGATACGTTAAGAGAAATTACAATGGCAAGCAGGATATCATAGTTCACTGTATTGAAAGCGTTAGTGAAATCTAACAGCACCATCACAGTGACCATCCGATCATCCATACCTTTTCTAATGTCATCTGTTATTTTGATCAAGGCAGTTGTCGTACTATGACCGAGACGGAAACCAGATTGAAAAGGATTTAATAAATTTTGGTTACATAGGAATGTGCTAAATTTCTGATGAACAAGGCGCTCGAGCACCTTGGATGAGAAAGGAAGTACAGATATTGGACGGTAATCAGAGAAGGAAGATGGATTAATTTTTTTTTGGTATAGGAACTATATGACCATCTTTCCAGACGGAAGGAAAAGTAAAGGAGTTGATAGATGTATTTAATATAGACGTTATAACAGGAGCTACGATTTCAATGATAGGAATAATCATTTTACGACAAATGCAATCAGATCCAACAGAATTAGATTTTATGGCCGTAATATTTCTCTTAACGTCACTTATAAAATAAAATAAATAAAATAAGCCTTTATTGCTATAACTTATATAACATGCATCATTAAATTGTAAGTATATAAAGTAAGTATGTAAAATATCTTAAGTTTTGTTAGTTGTATTATTAACTATTTCCTTTTACAGCTTGTCCTTCGACAAAGGCCTCCTCTAAAGCTTTCCATTTCGTTCTTTGTTTTGCAACACTTGTCCATTGCGGGCCAGCAACTTTAACGTCACTTATGGAGAATTGACTGAACTTAAAACTGGGACAATCGGGAATGGGAGAAGATAGAAGGTGACTTAAAGTGTTAGCTTTATTTGCGATATCTATAGTAGCTGAAACGGAAAAATGCTTATTTAGCT